>CP092881.1:9109408-9284627 GCA_030710605.1 Cordylochernes scorpioides | reverse complement strand
AATTTTTAGTCCTCAAATAGACCGTAACTGAAAAAATTGAACAATTTCCTCTGCCTAACATAAAAGAGTTAAGCCTAATGCAAAAGTGTTCCGTATTATAATTATTAAAAGATGAAACTTTATCCATATATATATATATGAAAAAATAGTACAAATGTTATATTGTACTGGGATATAAGGTGCATAAATTAAGAAAGAGGCATCTCCTTATCGTGGAGATTTTATTTATTCCGACAGATGGCGCAAGCCATCAGCAACTTTCAGTTGCACGATAAGGAAATGCCTTTTTCTTAATATATATATATGATACATTTTGGTTTTATTTGCATACATAAAATTGAATTTAAGGAAATGAGAGGGAGAGAGAAACTATGAACAAAGCTAAACTGGAAATTTACTTTCTATCATTCAAAATGTATCATATATATATAATTTGTTTTATTTTGAAAACAGAGCAATCCACAATTAAATCTTCAGATAATAAAGAGGTAAATATTGTATTGAATAAAAAAGATTTATTTGTTAATATTTCCATTGGCTTCTTCTCGAGATAACCAAGTCTTGTTCCAAAATCACATTATTAGGTACCGCTCAAAAAGAGCAACCTAGTTTATGATAATTGCAACAATGAATAATATGTGAAAGTTATTCACATATTAAACAAAATGTTAACATGGAATTCAATCCCGGTTCATGGCTGTCGGGAATCGAGGGTGTTACCTACTTGTCCACTGACTTCTTTTCGGTTGGCTTGACGCTAACCTTTGGCAAGGTATAAGTACGTATTTATTTTTGTATATTTTATATAGGGAAAGAATAATACGGAAAATAGGCATATATTCCATATACCTACAAGCTACCATTGACAAATATTTTGGCTGCATATAATAAATATACCATGAGATATATGAGATATTCAAACATAATGTAAAATAAAGTAATAAAATTCAATTATAGCCATCTCTTCTGAAAAAAAAAGCAAAGCCACTACATGGTGTCGTTTGACAACCAAAATAAGACATCTCGAATTTCTCCATTATCTTCTGCGCGCCTAATTACAAACGCCCGTCGTCTGCATGGGCTCTTAGGCCTAAATATTTTTCAAACTTTCCCGCCAAATTGTTGTAAATCATTCTTTTAAATTGCGCACTCGAGAATTAATTAAAATTTAGGATTATATTTCCTCAAATAAAAACTACATAAAACGACCATTTTAAATTGAAAAGAGAAATTTATTATCCCCATAAAATACATTTTTATAAAATATTAATACCCCAAACGAAAAAAAAAGAGAGATTATTATTATATATTAATTATCATTATCATTTTTTATTTGGTTCACAATTTTTTTTTCTTTTGGAATATAAATATTTCAAGAATATTATTTAGCTTTTCAATAACTTAAAAATTAGGATGGAAATATATTTTTTATCAAAATAAATGTTTTTTAACAGTTTTCAATTAACAACTGAAAATTCCTTTCTAAAAACATTCAGAGGAAAAAATATTAAGTATTTGCATATCTTATTATATATCACACACATTGTTAAAATATTATTAAAATAAATATTATTAATAACATTGGCAGAGGGAGAGAGAGCAAAATAATTTGTAATCGTATGCTTCATTTTAAATTGTGTCATTTAAAAAAAATCTTTAAAAGCTATATATATGTATTAATCTGAAAAACATGTAAATATAAATTATACAACGTAAAATAATATTTCACAGAATGCTCTAATTTGAAGGGGATAATATTTTATGTTTTTTTTTTTTATTATAACTCTGTGTTTTTAAACATAGAATGTTTTGAAAATAGAGTAATCCATAAATAGATATTTAATTAAAAAACATATATTGTTCCAAAAACTAATTTATTTTCCAAATTTTCAGTTGACTGAAAGCCAATCTTTTTCAAGGTACAACAACGTATTTGTCATAATTATGTCATATGATTATATAATACGTAATTATGTCATAACTACTTTGTTTTATCTTAAAAAGAGTTGGCATTCAACCAACTGAAAATATTGGTAGATAAATCTTTTTTTTTTCAATATATGCCATTTTAATTAAACATAGAAAGTTATAAATATAGTTCTTTGTTTTTGTAGATAAATAAATTGAAAGCACAGTCAGTTTTTATATATATAAAAAACAAAATTATTTGAAATTAAAAGACTAAAGTTATTCACGTTTTGAAACTTAAACTATTGAACCGTTAAAAATGTATAGGTATAAAGGTTATTGATCCAAAACCTCCAGACACAAGTAGGGAAGTGCTGCACAAATTGAGAATGATCGAAATTCATGTTCAACTATACAATCTGTGGTGAATTACTCCATATTTAGCAATATCGCCGATGAAATATACACTCATGGACAAAACTTAAGGATGGTTAATATAAAATATGAGGAATTATTTAACACTCTTTTTTTATTTGCATAATGAGGAGCTTTCGGAATAATTTCCTTTTTCAGATCAAAGGTGCACAATGTTGTTTCAAGATAAACTATTGAACAAATCTGTTTATATATCTGATGCTGTATGATTGAATCTTAGTCATAGTATTTAGGAAAAATACGAACATAAGCTTGGTACTCCATGTTAGGAGTGGCTGTACATGGTGTTTGTTCCTCATGTCAGAGATGGCCATTTCATATTGGAGCTAAGTCAGTGGCCTGTTACTGAGTAGTGCTCTCAGTCTTAATGACAAAGGCAGATGCATTCTACTTGTCTCAGTCATGATGGTTGGAGATAAGAATAAGACGAACATAGGCTTCTGAAGAGAGTGACAGGAAGTCACTGTAGTGTCGGCAGTTGAAATAAACTAGTGTTTTAGGATAAATTTATTTAAAGTATTTCTCAGAGAATTTTAAAAACCTTTTTCAAGTGTAAATATGTAAATATACCTCCTACATATCTATATATATATTGTAGGAATTTGCGAAACAATTGGCCTGATGATGATCTAGCGATTGAAAGCTTGCCATTTTTATTGAATAAAGACACTTTTTGCGATTATTTGATTGATGTATATTGTAATGAACTATTGTTTAATGCGGCTATGTTTTTTTTCTCTTAATTTAACTTCCAAACAACAGCTGATCTTGAGATAAAAGAATGTGTTACTGCCATGTTTACATTCCTGTATATATATATAATTGATATAATTGATTGTGATTCTACTGTCTTATAACCTTATGTCCATAGTTTTCTTGAAAACTCATTTCTGAGATTTCATCCTTAATTGCTGCGTATATAAGCAGAATCGTCCAATACAGTATTAGAGCTCTAAGAAGCGGTCTGGTAGATTAAATTGGCGAAACCGTTGGGAGGGTTCACCACTGATGAGCCAAGCTCTCTCAATATATTTTTCATCGCAATAAGGGCAGTAGAAGTTTGTATTATGTATAAAAGATACATTCGTGCTTTTAAATACTTCTATTTTATATGTATAGATGGCGCGTTATTGCTTTGTGTTAATTGCTGTATATATCTACCAGATAGATTGTTACAATGACTAATGCTGACAAGGTATTAAAGTAGATTTAACACAGTAGTGTTAACACAGTTATACGTAGGGAAATCTTTGTAGTTGTAATTTCACTCAAAGTAATCATTATTAAATATGTGTGGTTCAAGTTTCATTTGCCTTTAATATTGGGATTCTGGTTCCGTTTCCATGAATGGATTGCCATATTAATATCAGGCCTACCTTAAATAAATACACACAAAATGTCAAACGTATATTTGAAATTATGAATGAATTGATTTGTACATTTATAAATTATCTTCTAAAATTTATATGATATTTATTATTTGCATATTTTTTCACAATATAAAAATGAAAAATATGGCAATATCAATATATAATTCATATTTGGAAATTAAAATGAAATCAAATATTTATGCAAATTACATAACGCCCTCGAATAGCAAATATGCATATATATATTTTACATTTTAAAACCCATATAATTTATTCATATTCTATTTTGTTTATCTTTTATCATATTTTCAATATTGTGTCTCTCAATCTCTACATTTTAAATAATAAATTATTGTTTCTTAAAATTTTAATATGATGAGGCCATTTTAATATAAATATTCCTATATTTTTAATATCTTAAAAAGGACATGAGAATAATATTATTAATTTAAAATATAATTTATATATTTTAAATTATAAAATTAAATCTCTATTAAGATATTAATTTGTTTATTTATAATATACCTATAATAATGTATAAAAGAAGAGAAATTTAATCTAGAAACACTCGAGACGCCATATTGCTTTTTTTATTGCTGCTGCATTCTTGATATCTTCTGCTTCGATTTATTGGGCGGGAAAAGTATTCATTATTATGTTCTTTTTTTTTTCTTTTGATAATCTTTAAAATTTATATCAATTTATTTTTTTAAATATCTTATATCTGGTTATTTGTGTCCGGCAATATTTTAACTTTATTTGTAACTTTAAACACATTATATAATTATTGTTAAATATAATATTCCTATCCACAAAATTGTTAATCAATATTTAATAATCAAAATCATTAATTAATAATTTATAGTATTTTTTACATAATTTCCTCTTTCAAAAAAAAAAGAGGTTTAAATATATATAAATAACATTATCAAATATATATATATATTTGAAAATAGAGCAATCCATAAATAGATCTTTAAATATAAAGACATATACTGGATTAAATTATAATTTAATAAAAATATATATAAATAATAAATTATAAATAAATTATATTTTGATCCAAATTTTTTCAAATATATATATATACACTTTAAAATGTTATAACACCTTGATAAAGGTTGGCGTTCAGCCAGCTGAAATATTGGTAAAATAAATATTTTTTTGATCCAATATATGCCTTTTTAATTAAATATATATATATATAAAATTTGAGATGCCTTCTTTATTTTTAATATATATATTTATCAAAAAGCTTTTATTAATGAAAAGAAGGCCCATAATTAAATCAAAAGTACCCTAAAAACTTTATTATAAGTTCCAAATCAATATAATATATTTTAAATGTATTTTATGACACACTATCTGTGAAAAAAAAAGCTTTAATATCCTTATAGAAAAATGTTTCAGTTTATATCTTTCTCAACGTCGATTTTTAGAGGCGTTATTTTTTACGACGTTTGGATTTCTTTGACACTACATTTGACAAGAGGATATGTTGGAATAAAACTTTAAACGCTACAATAAATTTGTACAGTAGCTACTCTTCTTCTCTTATTTGATACATTTAATCATTATATTTTAAAGTATTTTAGGATGTACTTAATTTATAAATCCTCAGTGAGAATACGCATTTCTAAACTATTAATTTGATTTAGGATTTCCAAATATTTTTCTAAAAATATCGTGATATCCATAGGATTCAACATTCAAATAAAAAAACGGCATATTTTGGATGAAAAATAAACTGTTTTTATTATGTTATTTTGACCATCACAGAATGTTTGTCTTTTTTTAAAATGCTTCTGAAATGGAAAGAAAATTGTTATATTTATATACACATATTTACATATGTTTATATTTTGAAAATAAAGCAATTCATAAATAAATCTTTAATTAAAAAGGCATATATTGGATCAAAGTATCATTTATTTTACCAATATTTCAGTTGGCTGAATGCCAACCTTTATCAAGGTGTTATAACACATTAGAAACACATTAATATGTTATAATACCTTGAAAAAAGGTTGGCATTCAGTCGACTGAAATATTGGTAAAATAAATGATATTTTGATCCAATATATGCCTTTTTAATTAAATATGTTTATATGTATTTACTATTGTGCAGCAAGATTTTGCGTAAAAATATCTATTCTGTATTTCATTTAGATTTTGACTGTTTTTGATTTTGTTAAAAGATTTATGTTATATTCAACATATATTGATATATAACAATTTTCTTGACATTTTAGAAGCTTTTGAAAAAAAGGAAGATTCTGAGAGTCAAAATAACATGCAATAAAAATCCAGTTAATTTTTCTATCTAAGATATGTGCCGTTTTTTATTTGAATTTTTATAATAAAAATAATTTGTGAAAATTAGTAAAACTCTCTTTCTATTAGAGGTTTTTAAAGGCTCTTATATATTTATAATATCCACCCTTTGTGAGAAACATGCTTGCTTCAATTTTATATGTCCGAAGTAGGTCGGTCTTTGTAAAATATGTAAATATGTAAAAATATTGTGATTCTAGAGGTATTGATTTCATTTAAGATTAAAACATTTGACCATTTAACTGTCCATATGGCGTTCTAATACAAGAATATATTGATAGAGTCCGAACTCTTTTATTTCTAACTTATTAATGGTATGCTAATTCGTGTGAACAAAGAATTTTGTAAAACAACACTTGAAGTTACACCGCATGAGTTTCTTTTCAACGAAAAATCAAAATTTATTTCAAGGTGAAATATTGACTATTTCTAACCTTTTTGGATGAGGTATGAAAGGGTGAATTATGAAGAGTAATTTTCCGTTCATCATTACTCTTCATAATTCACCCTTTCATACCTCATCCAGAAAGGTTAGAAATAGTCAATATTTCACCTTGAAATAAATTTTGATTTTTCATTGAAAAGAAACTCATGCGGTGTAACTTCAAGCGTTGTTTTACAATCACAAGCCGCAGTGTATTATAAAGAATTTTGTGTTGGAAAGATATTTATTTTTGCATAAACATTTTGGTTTTAAAAATAGAGCAATCCATAAATAAATCTTTAATTAAAAAGGCATATATTGGATCAAATATATTGGATATATATTGGATAAATTGGATATATATATTGGATATATATTGGATAAATTGGATAAATATATTGGATATATGTATTTGATATATTGGATAAATGCATATATTGGATAAATGATTTTTGATCCAATATATGCCTTTTCAATTAAAAATTTTGGTTTTGTTGTTTTAGGGGTAATTTTAGTCATTTAATAAGTCATTGAGGTCAAATTTCTTATATATATATATATATATATATTTGCCTATACTCAATATATATACTATAATATTTAATTTTAGTTTCCTCTAATGCCGTATTAATTACATTTAATTAGCTTTTTGTTCTTTTTTTTAATATAATGACGAACACTCTATTTCGAAATAAGGTAATAAATTGCAAACCCGGTTTTTAAATGGGAATTTAAAAATTCGAATTACACATTTTATGATGGACACACAATTTTATTACTAAAAATTTATATATATATATATGTAATTGTGCAAATTGTTATATGCAAATAACATTAATGAAAAATATATATATGGAATTTATCAATTTTATTTGCTCTATTAAAATTAAAGTCAATAAAAATACTTGAAAAATCACGATAATGGTTTAAAATTTTTCTTTTTAAAAAGCAACCAAAAGATAAGAATGGAATAAAAGCAGACGGAAGTTTGAAGCCCTATTAGAAGGCGCACAAGATGTGCCGTATCCCAGGAGATGACGATGACCTTGGCATTAGAACCCTGACAATAATGTACACAATACGTCAGTCACGTGATGGCCACCGCCATCTTGGATCGCTTACATAAGACAGTGTTGCCTCGCGTTTTTTTTTGCCCCCCCCCCCCCCCCTTTTTTTTTTTAATTATAATAATCGATATTAAAATTATCGCAATTTTAGTATTCTATAGAACCTTTAATATCTTTCTAATTCTAAAATGCAAAAAAAATTTTTTTTTTTTTTTGGAAGAAGCTTTTGAATTTATATTCATATCTATGAATATGTTTATAATGAAATCAGTTTATATATTTTATGATAAATAAATCAGTATGTGTGTGAAGTTATTAAACAAATATTGCTGAATGTTAAATAATGCAACAGGTTTTTCTAGAGATATCAATAAACTAATCAACAGAAACCTGTTGCATTATTTAATAAATATTCAGAAGATTTACACATCTATTGTATTGCAAAATATAAAACACATTAACAAATGAGAAAACTATTTAACAATGTATTATGATGTATCAGCGCGCCATCTGTTATCAAAATTCGAAACTATTATAGACGCGTATGATTCTTTTAAAAATTAAATAATTTCTACTGTCCTTACTGCAATGGAAAAATTCCACTCCCATTAATTTTTCCATTTGCAGTAAGGGCAGTATAAATTGTTTAATTTAAAAAAAAAATCTTACGCGTCTATAATAGTTTTGAATATTCATATAACACTTTATTATCATTAAAATTGAATTACTCAAGCTTTTTCGAGGTAAGCTCTTCATCGATTTAATTTGACAGGAGACATAAAAACTCTCAACTTCCTTTAAGTTTTGTACATGAATGTATATTCGCAATTGTTTACTTTGTGTTATGAATGTATATTCGCGCTATTGTTTACTTTTTATTATATATAATACAAAGTAAACAATAGGAAATATAGTTACTTGTAAAATGAAAAGATTTAAAAGCACGAATGTTTCTTTTATACATAATACAAACTTCTACTGTCCTTACTGCTATGAAAAAATATATTGGGAGGGCTTGGCTCATCAGTGGTGAACCCTCCCAGCGGTTTCGCCAATAGTTACTTGTAAAAGGATATCGGATCCCCCAAAGGTGAAAATATATTTTTTGTTAATTTATATATTTCGATTATAAGACACAAGATAAATCAATTGATAAACAAATAACTCGCTGGATAAACGATATATCAATGTTGGCCAATAAAACGGCCCGGGTCAATGGTCCAATTCCCAAAAGTGGAAAAACAGACGTGGGCGAACTGGCTAATTGTTTTATCCCTACCATGAGCTTGTTTATTCCATATTCTTTCTTTAATCCCTCTATCTATTGTACTGTATATATATCTACTCTACCATATTTAGTGTCACTTCTAGAAATTAACCATTATTTTCATGCGTTATGGTATTTATTCCGATAGATGGCTTAAACTATCTTTATTATATTCAGTTGTATAAGATCAGATATTCAAACAATAATCATATAAATATTTCTTTAATTTTCTTCCCGATGTTTTAATGACTCTCTTGTCATTTTCGTCTCAGAGGAATTACACTCATGGACAAAACTTGAGAAAGTTGTACCTTTTAGCATGTATATCGAGACAATAACTCTGAAAGATATTACAGTGACCTTTATTGAAGACATACGAGATAACCAAGTGTGACCTAAAATGTCTGTCCTCCTTAAAAATAAACAGACGACTGCCGATATCAAAGACTTTCCACTTCCTTAAGTTTTGTCCATGAGTGTATATGTATAAGTATTTTTTTATTAATTTTTTTTTTTGCAATGGGTAAAAATAATTTATTGAACTTTAGATTATTTGGCCTCTGGTTTCTATCGAAAAGAAATAACGAAGGTGCAAACAGAGCGCAGCATTGATGAGCTTTTGAGTTGACCCTAAACATCTGGCAACCTGTTTACAAAAGTCCATAACTATCATAGACGCGCATGATTCTTTTTTTTTTTTAATTAAACAATTTCCACTAGCCTCATCGCAATGAAAAACTCATGGGAAGGCTTGGCTCATCAACCCATAGCGGTTTCGCCAGTGTAATCTACCAATGTTATAAGTAGAAGATTCAGAAATAACCATTCCCCTGAGGACAGAAAGTCACTAAAATGTTGCGAATAAAATTAAAAAAAATATTGGTTGACATAGCTGTATTTTTTTCAAACAAACTTTCAACCAGCAAATGATGTTCAGAATAATTTTGTTTTCATTTTACCCTCATGATAAATCTTCTTTCTTTACTCTCCTTTATATCACACATATATATAGGTTGAAAGATAAAAGACATATCCTATCCGCTTGCATGAGTATTTTAGATGGCAGAGCGCCATCTAGTGAACAAAATTCATCTAAGTGTTGATTCAACTTGTTCCATGATATTTTTTGCCAATCTATTTTCTTCAAATATCAATCATATATCATATATAAGGTAGCCTAGTGGACATGGCATCTGCCCGGTAAGCGGAACACTGTGGGTTCGATTCCCATCCCTGGACATTTTTATTTTTCCGTTCATCATTACTCTTTATAATTCACCCTTTCATACCTCATCCAAAAAGGTTAGAAATAGTCAATATTTCACCTTGAAATAAATTTTAATTTTTCATTGAAAAGAATCTCATGCGGTGTAACTTCAAGTGTTGTTTTACAATCACAAGCCTCAGTGTATTATATCATATATATATGCTTTAAAATATCTAAAAATAAAGGAGATAAGAGTTTCAACAATTAGAAAGAGAATATTCTGACCGTGAAACTAACGTTGTTGATAGCTTTAGGCCATCTATCGGCAAAAATTAAATATATGTCAGAAAGCCATTAGCAGCCTTCAACCACACTATCGAGAAAGTGCTCTATAAATATATCTGAAGATTTTGCCAAGTTGGCTTTCTCCTTCAGCTTTTGAAGTTTATCCTAGACTGACGAGGGCCATTAGCCCGAAACCATGGTCTCTAGGTGGACGCTTCTCAGTTTGCCAAACCTGGTGTTGTGACTCTGTCACCGACCTGAGACCGCTTGTTTGAGAAGATGGTCAATAGATTGCGCCTATAGTTTTTTAGCGTCTATTTTCCTGGGAAAGGTGACCTTTAAATGAAGGTTATATATATATATATATATATTGTAATGTTCCTTCGATTAAATAAATAAATATGATTTATTAAATTAATAAACTAATTTTTATTATATATATTTTTAATGTCAAACGTACACTTTTTAAATAGATTCATAACAACAACAATAATTACAGTGCTGCCAAATCCAAACAATCAAAATAAATAAATTAATTAAACAGAGTATATTATAATATTATTATAAGGTATATTACAACTCCCCCGACTTCAAGCGACTTCATCCCTCCTGGGATGTCGATGCAGATAAGGTTGGATATTGGAGATGTGAGCCGTTCTTGGAGTTTTATCATCAGACTCATATTCAACATATTTGGGGTGGCCATCCATTTTGGTTACCCTTGTCACTCGATGCGGACCAGATAGCTTCCATTCCTTTCCAACCTTCTGATGTCTTACCAAAATATAATCGTCGATATTCATCTCTGGTGGCAGGGCCTTCTTACGACTGTTAAAATAAAACTTTGTTCTTTGTCGGTAGAGGTTTTGCTCAATTTGACTTTTTTCTGTTTCATAAAGGGGACAGTGAAGATTAAGCTCTTTATCGGCAGGTAATACAGGGGAAGTTTTTGTAAGTTTGAATAAAGGGGAGCAACCCAGGTAGGAGTTGTAGGATCTATTATGGTAGCGTACTGCCGCTTCTAAGGCATTTTTCCATCCACCCTTGAAGTGAGGATAGCACGAGAGAAAGGTCTTTATATCTCGTATAGCTCGTTCCGCTAAACCATTTCCTGCAGGGTGATAAGGAGAAGTAGTTATTAATCGGATGTCTTTGGAGGTTGCCCACCTAGGGAATTCTCCATACACAAATGATCTCCCTTGATCGGAGACTATAGTTCTCACTGATTTCAGATCTTCATGTTCGTTGAAATATTTTATTAGAGCACGGCCATGTTGTTTCATTGCCTTTGCTTGAACTACCCTAGTAGCCTCGTCAATAAGTAGTAAAAATGTTGAATTCTTATCCTTGATGTTAGAAGGAGCCTCGGCGAAATCTACATGTACAGTATGGAAAGGTACCCTTGATTGATGGGGCAAACTCATCTTTGAAGGACGGCTCTTATACTTGAACTTGACCCTTTGACAGATAGGACAAGAAGATACATATTTCCTTATGTCATTCTTCATACCAGGCCAAACAAAGCGTTGCTTCATTTTATAATATGTCCTCCAAAACCCCGAATGTCCTCCTGATAAGGGATCATCATGGTACATAGATAAAATTGAAGTTCGATGTTCGTGAGGGACAATATATTTCCCGTGATCTTCTAATTTTAAAGGAATACTCTGATGTTTAACAAACAGTACGGTTTGATCGCTGGAATTTGGTGTTTCTACAGCCAATCTAGACAGCGCGTCGGCATCGCTGAGCTCCCTGCCAGAACGGTGGTTCACTCTCATTTCGAATGAACTCAGAAACAGCTGCCACCTCGCAAGTCGATCCCGGAGATGGCCACAGGAAAGTAGCTGTGTCAATGCGCGATGATCCGTGTGGACAACAAAAGACTTGCCTTCCAAATACCATCTGAAGTGTTTGACAGCCTTCAACACAGCAAGGCATTCTTTTTCGGTGATGGAATAATTTTGTTCAGCCTTGGAGAATGTATATGAATAATAACTAATCACTCTGAGTTGAAGTGATTTCCTTTTATTCACGTCTCTCTGGTATAGAATAGCCCCTGTTCCATAATATGAAGCATCTGTTGACATTTCATAAGGCAATGACTCATCCGGGATTGCCAGTATTGGTTTTGACGTTATGATATCAATAAGTTTTAAATAGGCCTCTTCACATTTATCAGACCACATAAAACTAGAATCTTTTTTCTTCAGGTTGTCCAACGGTCGAACTATCGTGGCATAGTTTGGTATATAGGCCCGAAAATGACCTGTAAATCCAGTAAAACATTGTAGTGACTTAAGATTATATGGGCGTTTCATGAGTTTAGCCTTTTCGATTACTTCCTCCTTCATTTGCTTCGAGTTACCGTTGATAATTCTACCTAAAAGTTCCACCTCAGATACACAAATTTGGCACTTGCCCAAGTTCACTGTCATATTATATTGATTCAGTCTATTGAGAACTTTGTAGGTGAGGGAAGCACATTCTTCAAGGGTTGGGGCGCCACAACAAATGTCGTCAATGTAAACAACCACTCTGAGTTCCAATAAATCAGCCAACATCTCGCTCATAACCCTTTGAAATCTAGGAGGTGAATTTTTCCACCCGAACGGTAGTCTCTTAAACTCATAAAGTCCATCAGGTGTTACAAAAGCAGAGAACTTTCTCGTGGCTTTAGTTAGACCGACTTGCCAAAACCCATCCTTCAAATCAATTTTTGTAAAGTATCGACAACCCCCAAATTTATTAATGATTGAGTCGATTCTAGGAAAAGGAAAAGGGTCCAAAAAAGTCTCTTTATTCAACTGTCGATAGTCAATACAGAGCCGGTAGGACGAGTCCGTTTTAGGAACTAGAATACAAGGTGATGCGTACTCAGAAGTAGAAGGAGTAATAATATCCCCATCTAGCATCTCCTTGATTTTTCCAGCAGTCCATGCTCTCTTGTGATCTGACATAGGGTAAGGTTTACACGCCACGATGTTATTATTGGGCTTCAATAGAAAGTCGATCTCGTGCAATGGTAATTCCTTTTTGGAGACATTGCAAAGCTTGGGGAATATAGTGATCAGGTCATCACTGGTAAAAATAACTTCTTTTGACCGCAAAGACAAGCACTTAATCTCATCAGTCCCAAAGTTCCATTGAATTCGGAGATCCCTCATGGTAGGCTTTCCTATTAACAGTTCGAATGGCATCTCCCTCAATATTGTCGCCGTCATCATTCTCTGTTGATCGTCAACCTGAAGTTCCACCTCAATATTCTCAGTAGCTCGGACATGGCTTTCGTCAATCGTTGTTATCGTGGTCTCTGATGGATAACTTTTCCATTTATATTTGGCCAAAAGGTCTCTTCTCATTAGATTGATAGAAGAACCTGGATCCAAGAAAGCAACAAGTTTTACACCATTTATAATAACGGGCAACATAGAATCGGGACTTTTGCAAGACAAAAATAGGATCGATTTTGTCATCGGGATCGAACAACCCTCTAAATTTAGTTTTTTTGAAGAGAAGACACAGAATTATTTTGATTGTTCATTGTCTGTGATGCCTCCTCAATTTGATCAAGTTTGGCAAAATAGGCTGGCTTCTTGACCACTGTGTTGCCAGTTGTCTGGTAGGGCTTGGGTTCAAAAGGTTTTTTCTCCAAACTGGGACGGATATTTTTCAGCAGCTGAAGAAGAGTCTCTTTGTTTTCGATTTTCACAGTGGACAACTGATTCTGCATATCTGGGGGTAGCCCATGAATCACTCCAATTATCAATAGCTTTTCACTTAAGCCGGGCATCCCTAATCGCATTTTCCTTTGTTTTTGGTGGAAGTAATCGATCAGAGAGCCGCCTCGATATCTCCACTTGAAAGCCCTATCATATTTGTCTATGGGGTTATCCCCAAATGAGGATACAAAATCTTCTTTCCATGTTTCCCAGCTAAAGTTGCATTCATCAGCAAGTCTGCTATCGAACCACAATTGTGCAGTTCCCCCTAGGTAGTTTCTCATACCATATATTTTGGATTGATCTTTTACCCAACCATTATTTGCACAGACATTTTCATAAAGGGTTATCCAAGTGGCTGGATCTAAGTTATTACCGGAGAAATCAGGTGCTTTCATTTCGACATGTCTTGGTGCATATTCATGCTGGTTTAAACTTAAATTTTGAACTAAAGAATTAACTAGTTTTTGTTGTTCTGCTACAGTAGTTATCAATTTGCTAAAAGTGTCTTCTGTTAATAGAGATTTTGCATCTAATTCCTCCTCATCCATTACGCAAATTTGTAAATCTTCAAATGATCGATTTTTGTATATTTCAATTATTTTTGATGGAACTTTAACAAATCTATTAGAATCCTTTTCTAAATAGTAAGAAGTTAGATTCTTTCCACATTTAAACACGAGCTCGTGATAAATGGGCAATTGAAATTCTTCAGGGATAGATAGAACGTTAGCATCAGGGTTAAAGCTATAGCCAATTACCTTTTTATTCTTAAAATGCAGGATGATCGATCCTGTCGGCTGCGCCATTTTTGTAATGTTCCTTCGATTAAATAAATAAATATGATTTATTAAATTAATAAACTAATTTTTATTATATATATTTTTAATGTCAAACGTACACTTTTTAAATAGATTCATAACAACAACAATAATTACAGTGCTGCCAAATCCAAACAATCAAAATAAATAAATTAATTAAACAGAGTATATTATAATATTATTATAAGGTATATTACATATATATATATATATATATATATATGGAAGCAATGGTCGCCTCTCCCGTCAAAATAAACGTCAGAATCTGACGCCATCTATTTCCATCTATGTTTTGCCAATAGATTTGGCCCAGCCACATTGCCAGCAAAACACCTCTTTGGTAGATTGTGAGGATTCCATTAGATCCCGTGCGGATCTCATGGAATAAAGTCCGCCCTAGACTGACGAGGGCCATTAGCCCGAAACCATGGTCTCTAGGTGGACGCTTATCAGTTTGCCAAAGTTGGTGTTGTGGCTTTGTCACCGACCCGATGCCGCTAGTTGCGGCGACGGTCAATAGATGGCGTCAGATTCTGACGTTTATTTTGACGGGAGAGGCGACCATTGCTTCCATGGATTAATTTCCTCCCGGCAAATTTTCCATCTATATATATATATGTGCTTTCATCATTATTTCAAACGCGGAGCTATAAAAATTAGTCTAAAATACCATTTCCTTTCAATTGTCAAAAAACCTCAATTTTCACTTTGGAGGGTTGTTCAGGTAAATCCTACTTCATTCTGAAGAAATCCAACAGTCGAAATAAGAATATCTGTTTGTCTTTTTTCTTGAATTACTAAATAGGAAAATGATGATGGCTAATATTCGGAACTTCAATGAAAGTCAACGTTTATATTCCTAAAATTGGTGAAAAACATCAGTAACTTTTATTTCCATGCTTAGAAGATACTTTTTTTATTCGCATATTACTATTTTTTAATATAAATTTTGCTTTGAAAAAATGAAAATGCGAATGTATGAAAGTGCTTTTTAGATGTTTCAATTCAGTTGAAAAATTCAAGAAGCTAACTATATAAACATATTTTGAAAATATATTGGTGAGAGTAATTGTAAAAAATATATAGCTTTAATATCTATCTCGAAACTCTATTAGATATAAATGTTATATTAAAATAGTTTTATTTAAAATATTCCCTAGATTCAAATACTCTGTTAAATCGACCGCCAGAGGTCATGCTTCCACTATAAAAACTAATTGTTGTTGTTTCTCGATGGCCGGCTCAAATCTTTTGTACATTATGTAAATAAGTTTTTCATTTTTTGATTCTTACACCTTAAGCCAGGCAGTACTTTTACCTAATTATGTTTATATATATTTTCCTTTAGTTCAATTAAATTACTGATCAAAACTTTTTATAATTATACTTTCAAGATTTTAACCACGACTTCATTACCATAGCATAATCCTCAAACTAATTCAAAATCAAGCATCTCATCTTTTTATGTAACATATATATATAAATCTTGTCTTATATATTTGAATAAAGATTCGAAATATCTTTAAAGAAAAATCCATTCATAGAATCAAAGGATGTATGTAAACATTTTCTTTTATAAAATATTTCTATTTTCTGGTATAGGATTTTAATATATATTTTTTTTTTCGAAAATTCAGCAGTAAATATATCTATATAATAATAATAAAATTGGATAACTCTAGATAATTCTATTATTTATTTGAAAAGAAATTTGAGTTTACATTGTAAGATCCCCCCTCTAATATTTACTCTAGAAAATTCTTGGTTTCGTAAAACTTCTGATATACCTGAGTGCCGAATTATTTATTTAAAATGTATTTATTTAAGGCTTCTGTGAGATAAAATATTCTACGAACACATCTTTTCTTTATGTTTTTTTTATAAAATAAAAACCTAACTTTATATAATTTTTGATTATATTTAGGTTCTATATTTGCTATGATTCAAAAATATATTATGATCTAATGAAGTTCGTCTGTTTTTTTTTTCAATAAATGCGTAAACTAATTTACAACTAATTATAAAGATCAATAAATGTAAAGTATTTAGAAAGTATATGAAATGCATATATTAATATTGACTAATTTATATAATTATGATTCATTTAATTTGAAACAACAAAAAATGTTGATTGGAATGGAAAATACTGTATTAATATATCATCTGCCTTGTTAAAAATACGCTTATCTTTACAGTATATATATATATACTAGCGAACCCGGCCACGCGTTGCTGTGGCTAAATTGTAATATGTTAAATTAACATTATACTAAACTATTTAGTACAGTAAAGTTAATATTCACTTATAAAGATAAAAATGTTTTAGCCGATCTAAAGCCCTACGGGATTGAGAATGGAACGTTACGTTAAAATTTGAAAGTGATTTTTATATATATAGATAATATAGTCCTTCATTGTAATCATTGATTATAATCACTGCATCAATAAATGTCAGTGAACTCGTTTATATGTATTGTTTTTTGTTTTCGAGATATTCTAACAGAACGTTCTCACATTTTCTGTAAAATATTTATATATGCACAAACACAGAATATAATCACTATGTCTTAATTTCGCTATAATTATTGTTATAAATATCAAAGTTCCCAAAGTTTCATGGCAAACATCTAAAATAAAATAATACTTTCAATACTTTGCTACAATATTAAAAAGAGGGGGGCTTAGGTGTTTAAAATGTAAAATGTGCTCTAAATAGTATTACATCGAGCCTTCATAACAAACATATTTAAAATAAACCAATCAAAATATAATAATGCCGTAAAAACAGACCTTGCCACAATAATATAAAAGAAATGAAAATAAAAAAAGACACCCACGCTGAGCCTCGAACCTAGGTTTGTTACAAATATTATTAAAAAATTGTTTATGTTAATTTTTATTTTAAAAAGCCTACATTTTAAATAAAAAAAATATTTTTAATAATTTGCTACAATAATATAAAAGAAATGAAAAAAAAAAAAACACCCACGCTGAGCCTCGAACCTAAGTTGCGGGGGTACGAAGCTGTGTACCTAACCTATAGGCTAAGCTTGACGTTACAAATAAGCTCATGCGAGGCTATTTCAGGCCACACGTCTACCGCGAGGGGGCGCTGATTGCGAGTGAATTTACGTTTTATTGTAAATAAAAATGCAACGAAAGGTTATTTCTAAAGAGTAATTAGCCAGAAACCATCCCGGTAGTATACTAAACATCTTCCCAAAGTTTCATCACGATTGGTTGAGCGATGTAGAAGATTATCACTGACGAACGGACGGACGGACGGACCAACGGACCAACAAACATCCATTTATATATATATAGATATATAACTCAAAGAAAATCATCAAAAGATATTTCCGTGTATAAATTTAGATATTTTAGGATATAAAATATAGGGTGGAATTTGATAAATTTTTGTAGGTTTCCTTTAAGGCTAAATTTCTAAACCCATTTGAAGATTAAGAAACACCAACATATGGGATTTAATAAATTCATTAACCATTATATATTTTAACTAAGGAGCTTTAAAGATGTTCCATAAATGACGTAGATTTTTGCAATGTTTTAACAGAAAGCGGCAGGAGTGTGTGTTGTGTGTGCGTTTGGAGGGTTGCAGCTTTTAATTAAAATTGAATTAATTTTTTTAAATGCCTTGAAAATATGCAAACAAATAATTAAAATTAATTAATTTTTTAATTTTATTTGATGAATATATATAATTTTTTCAAATAATTTAATATATATTAAATACAAGAAGAACACTTTTACCTTCAAAATATTTATTTAAATTATCAATATTTAATTTTTCATATATACTAATATATTTATTAATAAAATATATATCAATTATATAATTCGAATTTAGAAATGTAAATTAATTTCCTATTTTTCCATATTGGTGTATTATATAATTAAATATTATAAGAGGCTCTTTTTTTTCGAGAATATCGTAAACCTTTTTTTTTTAAATATTTATTTTTCACAAAAAAAAAAAACTCCTATCGTCTGTTGTGGTTTGTTTAATTATTATCCCAAACGATATTAAGACTCTTTAATCAAGATATTAATTGAAATGCATCCTCCCCCAAACGTAAATTCTCCTTAATTATTTAATGGCACTAATTGATAGAAATGAAAATAACGGGGGCGGTGGGGGAATTAAAATAAATTATAATATTGATTAAATTATTCAATTAATTCCTCGAGATATTTTCCTTTTTGGCATGAAATATTATTTCGAAATATAAAAATAGATATTTACTAAATATAAAACAAAATTCAATGGAGTTATTGAGAATTAAGTATTGATATTATAAAATTAGCCATTTTTAAAATATTATTAAAAAGTGTCATAAAGCCATATATCTTTAATTAAAAATACATATATTGGATCAAAATATCATCTATTTTACCAATATTTCAGTTAGCTGAACGCCAACCTTTATCAAGGTATTATAACATTTTAATGTGTGTCAACAACAACCTCAGCGCCACATAACGTCAACAGAATTAAGTTTTTTAAAATATAAGCAATATTTATAAGGATTTTAGTATAATACAAATATTTATAAATATATTTATAGATATATAAAAAAAGCAATTCTTCTATCAGACAGAAAAATAGTTTAAAAACGTAATATATCGTAGAATCAATGTTTAAAAATAAAAATTTACCAAACGCAAAGACGTATATATAATCTAATTTTATTACACACTTTTTATAATTAATAAAATCATAACCATGTTAGAAGAATTATATAAAATATAAACGTGTCCATAAGACAATTTATTTATACAATCATGTCATGTAAATCATTCGAAAATTAGTTTAAATATAAATATCAAATCCGTGAGAACATGCTCATAGGTGTGTAAAATTTGATATAACAGGCGCAAGCACTTAAAATATATTTATATATAGGTTTTTAACTTTTAATTAGACAATTTTAATTTATATTTAGACATTTTTCATTTTATATTAGACAATTTCATTTTTATTTAGACATTTTCAATTTTAATTAAGACATTTTTCATTTTAATTTCGACACATGAAACTTCTCAATAAAAAAATTAAAATGAAAAATGTCTAAATTGAAATGAAATTTTCTAAATTGAAAAGAAAAATGCCTATAATAAAATTGAAAATATCTAAATAAAAATGAAAGCGTCTAAATTAAAATGAAAAATGTCTGAATATAAATTTAAAATGTCTTATTAAAGGTTTAAAACCTATATTTGAAATATATACCTTAAATACAGTATTAGAATGGTTATTGGCTTCTATTACACATATGTATAAAATATAATTATGTGTAGGGTGTGTAGTATATATAATATACATATAATTATTTTAGTTATCAAATGATAATTGCATTATATAATCTTTAATTAAAAAAGAAATATATTGGATCAAAATATTGGTAAAATAAATAATATTTTAATCCAATATATACCTTTTTAATTAAAGATTTATTTATGGAGATTTCTCTATTTTCAAAATTATATAATCTGTGATTGAAATATAAAATAATTGTTTGAAGTTATCATTATCATATATAGATGACAGACGATTCTAATATAAACAAAATGAATTGCTTATCTCATATACTTTCGGATCACAGCATATATATAAGAAAATGAAATCAAATAAAATATGTAAGTATGTTTTTTTTTTTTAATTCTAATATAACGTTAAAAAAATTACAACTCCATACGAAAATACACAAACATTTATTGAATTATTACATTTTAAAATTTTAAAAATAAATCATAGAAAGTTGTTAACTGAGAGTTCTTTCAAAATTATTTTTTACTTTTAAATTTTTATTAAATCTTGTGTGTGTTTGTTTTAAAAGGAATCAACAAAAATCATTTCTATATATAATAATAAAATATAAATAGAAATTACCATTAAAATTATCATCATGCCCATCATCATGCTTTTTGGAATAAAATAAGAATCTGAATTATTCGATTTTCGATTTTTTTTTAGAGAAATAGTAATTTTATAGATGATTTATATATGTAATAGAAGCCTCTATATATCCAATGTGTATACAAAAAAAAAAAGAAGAAGAAAACACAATACCTATATTCAAATAAAAACGACACATCTTGGATCGAAAAATAAACTGGGTTTGTTGTATGAAATATTTCGATGATCATTCAACCTTCGTCTATACAGAAGCTTCTGAAAAGAAGAAATTTCTAATCGTTGAAATATAAATTTTTTACTTGAATGCTGAATTTTATGAATTGTGATATTTATAGAAAAAATAACTTACAAATGAATAAAATGCTGTATAACAAAGTAAATGGAATGAAGTAAAAGTAAAGTAAATGAAATAACTCATGGACAAAACTTAAGGACGTTGTACCTTTTAGCATGTATATCGGGATTGAGATAATAACTTTGAAATATATTACAGTGACCTTTATTGAAGACACACGAGATAACTAAATATGAACAAAATTGCCTCTGTCTCATTAAAAAACAGACGACTGGCCACATCAAAGACTTTCCACTTCCTTAAGTTTTATTCATGAGGGTAATATTTACATATTCCCACATCACTGCATACGATCCTGCCGGTTTCTCACTCATTTTTCATTTAACTCAATCTTCGTGATAATTTCTGCTTCCTGGATTCAATTCTGTATTAAAATTCGTTTTAGGAGATATTATGTTCAATTCTTCTGCGTTTGCCACATTAAGGCAGAAAGCTGAAAGCATTCCTAGGAATGTATGTAAATATTGTCCTTTGGCTTTATTGAGTTCTGATTTTTCTATAAATTTCAGATGTGAAGAATAAATTTGTGAATAGGGTAATATTGGGAGTACTTTCATGTTTAAACTTTTAAGGGAGCAGTATAAGTTTTGTATAAATTTTTATTCTGTTGTAATCGCATAAACCACCTTAACCTTTATGTTTGAAGTCTGTTTGAAAAACTTTGATTGTAAGAGTTACGACTAAAAATTTGTAGGCGATTACAAACTTCAAGTCCTGAACATTGTCTGCTTCCATTTTTTATGGAATTGTTTATCTACTACACAATATACGCCTTGATTTTGTTTTCTAAAATTTAAGGAGCGTATTTGTGGATAGGTAATAGAAAATGAACGATTTTTATTTCAAAATATATCGATTTATGGTCAAAATACAGAATAATGCTTCGGGATAATGGTTTCTATTTTTAATAGGAGAGATGCCTCTTTGGGTGTGTCTGTGTGTGGTATATGAATGCCATTTTCCCGCAACATTATATTGTATTCTTGCTAGAAAATCAGCCGTGCTAATTCACCAGCTTAAACATCTTTTTGGCAAATTTGACCGATTCCATTATTTCTCTCGTTGGATATTGTAAAATCATAGCCGGTCTGTTGTAGCCCATTCTTTATTACCCCCATAACATTCTACACTGGTATGATGAGCAAAAATGTCTTTTATTTTAATGCATTTTAATTGTTGTAAGTCCTCCTTTGATGCATGCATATGTTTATATGTGGGTGTATGGATTAATGAAAAGAGGAGTGGTATAAATATAATAAAGAAATGACAATGCTAATTGGAAGATTCTATCTAAAGATGTGACAAGGTGTCGTGTCTAACAGTTTCCATCTCAGTCAATACGTGAAAGACATCCAATTAAGGTCAATGTCTCTCTCGTTCCATCAGCGACAGAAAGACAGTGACGTGTCGCAGCGTGATAGGTCAGTGCCGTGTTGCCAAATTTACATCCCCAGTTATTTCTGTCATCGTCGCTTTGACCCTCAGGTTCCTAGAACTGCCTTCTCAGCACCATTTTGGAGGGCGACTGAGCTTTGGTTTCTTTGTTTGTCTTCTCAAGCTTCACAAAAGGTTATCTTCTTTTGCTCGATTATATTTTAAATAATCGTTTCAAAAGGAATGGAGCGTCATTTAGAGTTAGAATTAAAGGGGTTAACATAAGGTTTTTAAATAATTAAAATATGTATCCTTTGTTGGTTACCGCAATCAAGAAACATGTATGAAGCTTGCATTAAGAAAAAGAAGATTATTAAAACTAAGAAATTTCCTCAATGTCCCTCTACCTAACTTTTTTCACTGGTTCAACCTTATTTAAAAAAAACATAAAACGAGATTTGGATAGTTAATACTATAATAATAGTGGTTTCTCTATGCAATTGTGCATTGTTTATCTTATGTCTAAATGGTCAGCATTATTTGAAGGTTTGGTTTCGGTATGCTGGTATCTCCATAGAATCTATGACAATAGGATATGTAAATATTATCATTCTCAATGTGTATTTTTGTTATTCCATCGTGTGTGTGTGTGTTGTTGTGTATGTGCCATGAGCAACAATCCAGTTCCAATACACAGTGAAATCCATATTTACATAGTGTCACCATATTCTCTTTACATCTATCACAGTTACATAGTTCCCTGCAGTCCTCCCTTGGAATATTTAATCAAATTCTGTTCAAAGGTGACTAAGATGGCAACGGTGTCTATTTTCCAAATGAAGGGTAAAACAACAGTTACATAGTGATGTAAACAGTTCTTGTTATGATTATAAAAATATATATATATATGTTGTAATATATTCCATATATATCTATGTGTTGTATAGATGTAGTGTAATTGCCAAGGTAACAAATAAAATTTCGAGTTAGTGACAGTCGGCGCCTGTAGGAGGAAAGAGGTCCAAAAAACAAGTCGGGTTCCCAGGTGTGACCCTTTCTTACTCAAACAGATTAGTCCGCTTGAAGACACGATTGACAGACCGCTCTAGACAGATCTCCCCTGACCGGTGTCGGCTACACTCACTCTCTCGCCATCTCTGGCGACATCCAACAAGTCACACTGCATTCATCCAACAGAACACAACAACTACTTGTATTATAGCGCGTATGATTATTTTCATATTTTTCCATTGCAATAAGGGCAGTAGAAATTGTTTTATTTTTAAAAAGAATCATACGCTTCTATAATAGTTTAGAATTTTCATAATTCAAGTTTGTAGCAATATTTCGCGTAGTTTGTTTGTTTCTATTTTTTTTTATTATAAACAATTCACAAGTACCCCAGGATATTACGTCTTCAGGATGATCTACATGTGATGGAAACTTCCAAGGATGAGATATATTCATTTCTGTGGATACCTGTGGTAACTTGCTGCCAAGTATATCAATCCGTTAGGTTGGGTTAGTTTCAGTTAGGTGAAATTGGGTTAGTTAAAGGTAAATTAGATTGAGTTGTTTTCAAAAAATGGAGCTACTTTCGCCAACAACGCGGAAAAATATAATCAACGGCGTATTTTCACCCGGCAGTAGAAATGAGTGTCTCACCAATTCCAAGATATTTCAGAGTATATAGGAAAATACATTGATGGTATATTTGATTCGTTTATCTATCTGAAATCGGTGTATGCACACCTATATGTAAATAAGTAGATTAGAAAACAACAATTACTGAAGGGAAGTAATTGATGAAATTTATATATATATGTTGTAATAAGAGTTTGCCATGTTGGAAATCTTCCAGACGATTGCAATCTATTCATTTCCGCTGGGTTTTTTTTAACGAATGAGTCATTTCTTTGTCTCCTCAACTTAGAGATGTTCCTACGCTATAGGTTCATTGGTAAATTTACTGTAAACTGTACCGCGGAATATTACACAACTTGGAACTACTTTTTATATAACCTGTTTCAACTTATTTCAAATAATTTATTTACTTTCTCTCTTTTATATCTTTTAGAGTTTATTATTTCAATTTAGAAGTATATTTAGTTAGATATCAGAATAAAAGTATTTTGATTAAATTGTAAAACTATGTATAGAAGTTTTTCTTTGGTCTTCAAATCTAAGTTTTTTTGGAGAAAGGATATTATTGAATTGGTGTTTTTAAATATTGACGAATCCTGTATGGGACTTTGATTCCTATAAAGGGCTTGCTGCTGTTGTATATAGTCACAATGTAGAAAATACTATACTATACCTACTACTTATAGGTTTCTCTCTGTATTCTTAGTTCTCTTCTCTTCAATTACTCTGTAAACTGGCGAATCCTTTATAGGACGAGAGGTCCTCAATAAAGGCTTTTGTTGTTGTTGTTGTTGTTTTTAAATATTTTTGACTCATTAGAGTAACGTGATGGTATCTCTTTATGATTTCTTGTTCATATGAGCAAATCCTTGTCTCCAGTGGTTGCCTTACTTTTCCATCTTGGCCAAATACCTCAACGATTAGTTTATATTTATTCCGATAGATGGCGCAAGCCATCAGTAACTTTACGTTTCACAACCAGTAGATGCCATTTCTTTAAAATCACCACCTGATAACAGTATAATTACACTTTTTGTACTGAGTAGAATTAATCAGGTTTCCAGGGAAAAAGTGTCTTTTCTGTATATCTGATTCAAGTAAAATTCGATTTGATTTGACGATAGATTTATGTTCAAATTGAGCTGACAATTCAACTTTTTGTATTAAATTTTTATATATAAAGACATGCTTCAATATATGTTTGTGTGGTTTTCAGATTGAAGATCTAAATAACAAGGCGCCAATCCTGAATACTAGGTATGATATTTCAGTAACCAACATATTAGTGTTAGAATTGTCATTCTAGGAAAACGCTGGTAATTTATGCATAATTACCCGTTATTAACTCAGCTTCCTCTTAATTAACACCTTGTAAAAGGGCTAACGCACTGGGCTAATATGATCAGTATTGAATGGTATATCCCCCCCCACCATATTTACACACGTTGTCCCATTTAAAGAACGGTGTACCTATTTCCATATTGTATAATGGAACAAATTAACATCGAAATATAACGCCAATTTTGAAGGCGCTGGGGATGAAATTGAAGAGCACTTCATTAATAAACATGAGGCTTGGATTAGCTGACGATTTATCGTCCCACTTTATTGCTCCGTTTACTGTCAATAGTAAACAGTTAGGTAACAACACCACTGGTGTATTGAACAACATCTACCTATCGCACGGATATTGTCAAGGATTGGAGGTCTAAACCGAAAGGCTAAACCTCTTTAAAATCTCCATTCGACATAAAAACAATTCTAAAATTCAATACAAAACATTTTTGTTAATTTTGTCTGTGCATTACGCTCAGATTCTGATTTAAAAAAAAAAGAGGTCAAAATCAAGACAATCGAAATGCTAACAAATTAAAATCATAAAAATTAAATTAGAAATGAATAAGAAAAATGATATTTATAAATACTCCATTCAATAACGGGTAGAATTTAACGGGTGGAACTTAAAATTTATAAGAGAGAGAGAGAGAGAGCGTTTCTGTTCATATTGACTAAATAAGGAGATATTTTCTTTATCAGTAAATATTACTTTGATATACTAACGATGTACTTTACTTGGAGTTTCAATACATTTGGATTTTATTTAGGCTTCTACTCTAATTATGTACTCCAATTTTTAATTTACTTAAATGTTTATTTTTTACATTTGTTTTTTTAAACTTTACTTCGATTGGCGAGGTGCTCGAAGAGTATTTAAATTAATCACATTATTTCAATTATTTAATTAAAAAGGCATATATTGGATCAAAAATATCATTTATTTTAACAATATTTCAGTTGGTTGAACGCAAACCTTTATCAAGTTATTATAACATTTTTAATGTTTGTCAACAAATTGTTGGCGTTCAGCCAACTGAAATATTGGTAAAATAAATGATTTTTTAATCCAATATATGCCTTTTCATTTAAAGATTTATTTATGGATTGTTCTATTTTCAAAACTATTTCAATTATATCAAAGTAAAATTATATATTATATGCTTTTGGTCAGGATATGCCTTCATTATTTTAATATCAACACCTGACCTTTTTATTTTTTTTTTCTATTATTTTTTCATATGTTAAACATATTTACGCAAGTTTGGCCGTCTCTAGGACCAAAAATATTTTTAGTCGCAGTGGTACAGCCTGCTCCACGCTGACGAGTGCCAACAGCGCGAAACGCGTTCGTGTATGCCTTTTCTTGATTTGTCAAGAAAATGGGTTGGCCAAATATCAGGGAGCAAGTTAAATCAATGTTTAGTTTATTTCTGTTCCACTAGATGGTGCTCTGTCATATTGGTCAGGATATTCTTTCATTATTTTTAATATTTATAAAAACATTTTATGAAGAAAAAACTTATATAGCGGGAAATATATATATTTATTTCTCCCCGATATGCAAGCTTTTTTTTCAATGTGTGTATATATATTTATATAATTACTTTTAAATACAATGTGTATTAACATGTATTTGAAATAATAAAATAACAATAATTTCTTCCAGACCTAACTCTATGTCCTGTTTCATCTGGATAAGTCCAATATTGTGGAAACACGTGTTAAGCAATAAAACATTCTTCAAATAATATTTATATAGATTATATATATAAGTGTTAAATATAGTGTGGATGTGTATTATATAGGTTGTATATTAAATATAATGCGATATAATTCTATGAATTTTAATTAAAATGGTATATTTTTATATAAATAATTTAAATATATACATATGTTTCCCATTTTAATTAAAATTCCTGGAATTATATCGCATCATATAATATACAACCTATCTAATACATACATTTTATATATAACTTCTATTTAGAATCTAAATAAATATTATTATAGGAATATTTTACTTGTTTAGCAAACGACAATATTTGACCAGATGAAACAGGATATAGATTCAGATCTGAAAAGAGTCTTGAACCGGGCATATGCGAATTTGACCTGATAAATAGTACCTTTTTTATCATCATTACTACTACCGATAATGTAATATTATTATAATATGATAAAACAATAATATTAGATGAAATTTCTGACTATTTAATAACGTATTAACGTTTTTTATTTTTCATATTTATTCCGAATAAAAATTATAATTAACACATGTGTTAACACATTATTGAATGGACAAACCTTCACTCTGGCATTCATTCGACTAGCATTTAATATTCAACCTATCTTTACAGATTTGCATAATCTCTAATTCGTATAGTGTTTAAACTTATGTAAATATGTAATCCTATTTAATCCCTATTTTAATAGCTTCTAAAGGTATTACCTAAAGAAATATATTTATTATATAAATACATCCTTTATAATAATTTCAACTATAATTGAAATAGTTGTTAGTTATATATATGGAAGTAATTAATTATATGCAAATACATTAATTGTGTGTATATAGCACAGACTATAAACTGTTTTAAAGCAACCATCCGACACTTAAAAGGTATTTGGCGTAAACATTCAGTGAATAGGAATTCTCGAAGAATTAATTTATATTTACATAGAACACAGAGTAGATATTCAAATTTATTCATCAATTCCCCACCTTTCCGCTAAAATGGATTTGACTCCAACTCTCACAAAATTCCCGCTTTGTATCTCTGACGACCAAATTAATTTAAGGGTAAAGTTTTATCAAAATATCATCTCTCTCTCTCTCTCTGAGTCTGCTGGAAACTTGATAAATATGTGTTTAATAGTTAATATTTAGTTTAAATGTTAGATAGTTATAATAGAAATCACATTCCTTAAGAGACCTCATTAAGCAATTTACTAATTTTCGATTGAAATATGAGGCAACTCTGTTTTCTGAGCTTGCGCATTATCTTTTATTGCGTTTCCTTTTATGAGACTCTTTTTATCAGTTTGAGTATATATGAATATAGTTTATATATGCACCAAGATAGTGACCTCTTCCCTTTTTAAATATACATGAGAACAAAATTTTTATCATTCCAGTAAAATTATTTTAAGGTGGCGATGAAGAATAAGTGCATCAGTTTTGGCAAATTCAGATAAATATTTACTTTCATATATAGAGATATATTGGATCAAAAATTCATTTATTTTACCAATATTTCAGTTGGCTGAACGCCAACCTTTATCAAGGTGTTATAACATTTTAAAGTGTGTCAACAACAAACTCAGCGCCACATAACGTCAACAGTGGCGTTCAGCAAACTGAAATATTGGTAAAATAAATGATTTTTTGATCCAATATATGCCTTTTTAATTAAAGATTTATCTATGGAGATTGCTCTATTTTCAAAATGATATATTAGTGTTAATTATACATAAGGCAACAATGAAGGGGTTTTTAGAGATGAGTCATTTTTATTACAATCTCTCAAGCTTTCGGGCTTTACTGCTCTTCTACAGGAGATAGAAACACACATCTCCAGAAACCTGTTTCTATTCTATATACAGTTACGAGCGTCATCATCTCTGTCACCGTTTGCTTTTTTTTTTTTTTTTGGAATGGCGCTCTCTTATTGGTTGGCTACGATCACGTGGCTACGATGGCGCCGCCACTACGCGAGACACTTTGTTTTTTACTTTGCCCCCCCCCCCCACTCGCTTTTTGGTTTTTGTAACTTATGTGTTGGAGCGGGTCGCTCCTTAAATAAATGCATATATTAGTTAATAACTAAATGGAATCCTCTCTTTCATTTTCCCAGTAAGAGACGCCTACGGAAGCCAACAGTACATAGACAGATAAAGCACATAGGCTATAGTTATTAACTAATATATGCATTTATTTAAGGCGCCAATTTATAATTGTAACAAATAGTATTTGAATCGAAACATTCAATCGGGTAAAACACGGGCGTTGCCCGGGTCATTCGGCTAGTTTAATTCATATACAGGAGATCACACATCTATTGCATTGATATGGAAATATATTTATAAATGTATGTAATTCTACTGTCCTCAAAGCTTATGTTCATAGTTCTTCTAAAATACCCATTCCAAGAGTCTACCAACAGTATCACTATAAAAGGAAGTTCCAAAAAATGCAATATAACAGCGGTATGGTAGATTAAACTGGCGAAACCGCTGAGAGGGTTCACCTTTGATGAGTCAGGCCCTCCCATTAATTTTTCCATTGCAGTAAGGGCAGTAGAAATTGTTTAATTTCAAAAAGAATCTTACGCCTTTTAAATAGTTTCGAATTTTGATAACAGATGGCACACTAGTGCATCATATGGAAATATGATTGTATGAGTAATTAAAAAATATTTATAAACTTTTTTTGCTGATTTTTGAAATTATTATAGAAAATGTTTGTGTTCATTATCAAACAAATTTATCGATTTAAAAAAAAGGTTTACAAATAGCATAGAGATATATGTTGCAATACAGTGGGTAGGTGGTGTCTTTTCCATGGAGCAGATCAGATCGGTCCATACACCCTGATCACAATACCAGCTAACAATGGTTCCTTGTTCGTATGGATGTCCTCCTTTGGATTGATGGTTGCAATTCCCACTAATTACCGATATAAAACCTATACAGGATTCAAGGTTAAATCTGTATTTAAAACCGAGATTTTACAGTCCCATTATATCCCCTCTCATGTAATATCAATATCTGGAATAAATCCGATCGTTTATAAAGCCAAGCATTTAAACCCCTCAAAAATTCAATCTTATCCTTTAATTGGATTTAAGACCTCAATGTTTAGTGTCCAAATGTATATATCCAACTTCAAAATCACTTCGTCTTACATCGACTCGTCCCGGAATTCAAGAAAGGAAATAAAGTAAACAATGTTAGAAAGTTTTAACATGTAAAACAGATATTATATATCATACATCAGCTATATGCAGTCTTGGTGAAGAGGCGTCTTTTTTTAGGAATTGTGTAAATATAAATTTGTATTAAACGGAAATGTTAATTTGAATATATGTTGATTTAATGTCGTATAAATCTGCTTTTCACATGTGTAGACATGTTGTGCGCTTACAATAAAAGCAGTCGCCTACTTCTACCCACCATGATTATCATGGCCTGTACCATCTGTACTATGGATAAGCAAAAATGAAAAGTCGTATAAATATAGTCGAGGAGGCAAAACCTGAGGAGGTTGTACCTTTTAGTATGTATATCGGGATTCAGACGATTGTCTGGAATATATTTAATACACAGTGACCTTTATTGAAGGCACACGAGATAACCATGTGTGAACAAAATTGCCTCTGCCTCCTTCAAAAAGACACACGACCGTCGACATCAAAAAGTTTCCACTTCTCTAAGTTTTGTCCATGAGTGTATATTATGGACTAAATTGATTATTTCGGATAGTGGAAAGGGGGAAGATGGTGAATATTAAAGACAACTGACTGCCAATCTTCAAAACAACAATACCATCTGAAGATAGTGATGAAAGGATTACCGTATATGATTCTAGACCGAAAATTCTCAGCTTTGATTAAAGATAAATTATAAGAAATAAAACGAGTCGTGTAGAACAAAGCTAGGAATTAAAGGTCTCGAATCATATACGGTAATCCTTTCATCACTATCTTCAGATGGTATTGTTGTTTTGAAGATTGGCAGTCAGTTGTATTCAATATTTACCATCTTCCCTTCCTTCCAGTATGTGAAGTATTCAAGAAATATTAGTCCATATACTCTCTCTCATGGGAAACCTTTAAAAGGTGCAAACTCTTTTATGTCAAAGGAGACAGAGGCAATTTTGCTCACACTTGATTATCTCGTGTGTCTTCAATAAAGACCATTGTGTATCAAATATATTCCAGAGTTATTGTCTGAATCCTGATATACGACTACACGAATCCTTTTATATCTTAAAATCTATCTTTTATCAAAGTATTTATAATAATAAAAGCGTTAATACGAATGGAGCAAAGTACATTTACAATATAATCAATTCGTAACCCTGATTTCCATATTGTACTTCCAAAAATATTCGTAAAAAACCATATTATTTCTATTAAAATTGCATTCTTAAGCCTGAAACCTAAACTAAAAGTCAAAACTACTCCTGAAGAAAGAAAGAAAGGAAGAAAGAAGTGGGAAAAGTGAAACGAAGCGAATCTAGGTCCAAGATTATATTTAGAAGATGTAAACATCTTTTAGAGGCAGTTGGTTCTCCCAAACAGGACAGGCCTTGGTGTTCCTATGTTCTACTATGTCATGTCACTTTTTTAAATACCCCATTCACGTCACATATTCTTTATTTAGCAAGTGAATTGATTGGTTTGAAACCTTGGGAAATGAAATGGAAAATGGAATTGATCCGAATCGGCTTGAATGGCTGTTAGAAGATATAAAAGACCAATTGCGTTCTTTTTAATGGCATTTATGTTACATAATGGATAATATGTAAATATATCCTTGAAGTATTTTATATGATATTAGACGAATAAATCGGAAGATGCCTACTTATTTTTCGAATGTATATTGCTACGAGTTCATATCGGATTTTTTTTTTCAAAAACGAATTTTAAATAGGTTCATTGAGTTTTGAGGTAGAAGTTAACTAAGAATTATTATTCCCTATGCAATTAAGTTTTTCGCTCCACACAAAAAGAACCAATTTGACAGAATTTTAGCTTAATCTTTATATATATGTTATATAAAAATATTATTTTATTTAAAATTATAATTTTATAGACTCAAATATTCTGTTAAATCGATCGCCAGAGGTCACGCTTTGCATAGAACAACTCGTTGTTGTTTTTCCCCGATGGCCGGCTCAAAACTTTTGTATATTATGTAAATAATATTTTGTTTTCCCTTATTCTACTCGCCTTAAGCCAGGCATTACTTTTATCAAATTATGTTATTTTATTATTATTTTTGCCACGACTGCATCACCATAGTATAATCTTAACAATTTCAAAATCAGCAGAAAATCTCATTCATTTTCTTTTCTATTTATAATATATACATATGTAGAAAGAGAGAATATAGTTGGCCATGATATATTGGCATCTGTTTTTTTATTGTAAATGCACCACATGTCGACACATATCTAGAAAACAGTTCGACTTTTGCACTTACAATTGTGCCAGAACCCCGTTTAATTACTTGCACTCACTTGGTGGGATTGGACTTTAGCAGGAATTAGAAGTCTCATTGAAGCAATTTTTAATTTAAAAAAAAAAGTGTTCAAAGCGAGATTCGACCCTGAGTTGTGACTATCGAAAAAAATATCGACGGTTTATATTTTACTAATTCTCTTAAAATTATTAAGTTGATAAATAACATAGACACATAACATATATTGTTCAAATCAATAAGCTTGAGTTAAGTATGAAAGATAAAGAAAAAGATACTTATCCCTCAAGCTTATTGATTTGAACATTCTATTAGGGGATTAGCCTATTAACATAACATATATTTTTAAAAGATTTATTATAATTTATGTTACATGTGGAGTGCATCAATATTTTACATCGTAAATAGAAGTAGAACGACATTTGAAAATTATCCCGCATGTGTTTCTTTTGAACGAAAAATCAAAATTTATTTTAAGGAGAAATAATCGTTATTTCTCGATTTTTCGTTCAAAAGAAACACATGCGGGATAATTTTCGAATGTCGTTTTACAATCACAAGCCGCATTATATTGTATAATAAAATAGAAGTATATAGAGCCTGAAAATGAACTCTCAACTGACAAATCTAACAAAAAGGAAAAACTTATCCTAAAAGTCGAATTTAACCGTGTTTTTTAGGGGGGGGGGGATCAAATAGGATTTAAACTTCTATAACCTCTCTCTCTGCACTCTATACCAATATTTTAGGTGGTCTCTTTGCCCTGTCATTAGTGAAATGAAAACCTATTTGACCAAGATACTTCAGAGGCTTATAATCAAATTAATCAAGTTTTAAAGAAAGGCTATTAGCCAGAAATTCAAAAAGAATTCCAGGAAATTTAGCTGTAAAATACGCAACTTGTTGAATAAAGTTGAAATTATTCAGCGTTAATGCGAATTCTGCTGTGCTATCTCACTTGGATTCCTCTCCGCCACGACAATCGATTCAAAGCTGCAATTCTCAACTGGTGCTGACAAAATGTTGACTTTTATCTCGGATAGCATGAAGGTTGCCTGGCCTTTTTATCGTCTTGCCAAATGCTTTAATTTGTATTTGTTTCTGACGAGGACAAAAGGTTTTTTGTCGAAATATGGAGATAAAGATTTACTGGCCGAAGTGTCTTTTAATTATAATTCTATCAAGATTGGTGTTCACATGTATTACAAGGCCGTTTATTTGATGTATTACCTTCAATGTGTTCTTCAATCAATTTTTTATGTGCTACCATATCCTATCACACACGGCATATTTACCTCAATTTTATAGTAGGCTACATCGTGTCTTACTACACGGCTTCCTACGCTACAATTATAGTATTCTTAGTATTTCACTGAGGTATCTGTTTTCTATCCCTCTTATGCTAACACCTGGTCAATAGTGCTTAGTTTTAGAGTCTATTATGACGGGAATGTTTAGTTTTATAGTCCTCTTCGTTTGTTACACGTGCAGTCCATGGTATTTTTAAAAACGGCATGTTAAAATAGTATATAAAGAGAGTTAAAAGTATAAAGAAATTGAACTAAAATACATATTGAAAATATAATTATTTTCACTGATGAAAGCACCTTTTGGATTGATCTGTTTTCCAAACCTCAACTTGTAAACACTGAAACTTTTCCTAGTTCGTTAAAAATATTTCATGTTGATTTTTTTCTTTCACCAAGTGATTGTCATTATAAGCAAAGGTGTTTAATCCATAAACCGGTAATCAATTTAATTCTAATATAAGGGTTGATAAACAAATGTTTTCCAGTTTACCGCTGATAACAGGTTCTAAATTATATGACAGTAGTCTCCCCATCTGTTCAGCTAATGATTCTCATTTGTTTTATTTGGTGATTTAGCTAACCATCGACAATACCATGTTAATTATTTTGATCCACTTTCTTCTTTTTCTTCTCTCTCCTCCGATTATCATTTACTTTTAAAACATCATTTAGAGTGAAAGGAGCAACCACCTCTGTTTAAAGTCAAAAATAACTTCACCTGACATAGTCCAACCTCCAATAAGAGACCACCTCAAGAAGAGATCACGTGTATCTATGTTTTTTCGGGTGTTTTCCTTTTAGAGGATCTAATGAAACATTTTTATTATATCGCCGTGCTTTGCAAATAATACAAATCGGTATTTCAAAATTATTGTATTCTCAAGTTGGCAGCGAATACAAAGACCTAATTTCTGTATATGTGAAAAATGTTGATGATATTACATCCAAGTCCCGTCCAATCCTTACACAAGTCAAAACTCTATAGTAAGTGTAAGTAAAGAGGGGAACTCTTGGGTGAATTATCCTTGTCTCAATCCGATAGTCAACAAATTTATAACTGGATGAATGCAATGATGTTTAATAAAGGCCTTCATTTTGGTTTATATAAATTCTACATGACCGCAGTCACCGTTCGGAGGAGATTAATAGAATCGCCGAATGTCGTGGTCCATTTGTATGAGGAAAGCGAAGACTAGAACGCGGCTGATTCCACATTTGCCTGTTCAGTGATTCGCTAACCATGACGTATGCACGAACGAACGTGTGGCCATTGGACATACGTCGGATCTGGAGGCTGTTGTTGGGTTCTGTGCTACCTGGAGTATAGGAGCTACATCTATTATTTCTTCCTGTGGCGAATCTGTATAAGACCGATGGTCTTAATAAAGCTTTGTGTGTATAGTAAGTGTAAGTAGCTAAATAGTATTCCAGCGGCGCCTTGTACGTGCGAACTGATTTCAAAATGGAACAACATGTGGCACGCTCCAGTTATTTAATTTCAGGAGAGAATCATGATTGGTATTTGGTATTGGTAAGTCTGTATTGACTCATCCATTGATGAGCTCTACTCTTCTCCGGCAGACACCATTAAAAGTCTCAAGCTTTACAATCTTTATACCTTAGTGTGATTTGGGTGGAGATAAGAAAGAAGAAGGAGAGAATCAGTCCTAAGACACTAGTGTCTCCTTTCTCAACCACAGACTTCACCAAGGCGATCAATCTATAGCCATAGTATGGAGGAAAAAGAAATTACCCAAAGATACTTTGAAGCTATTAATTTATTTTATCTTCTATATTATGGTGTTGATACCTTTTCTCAGTGACGACCTGAAGTTGTGCTTTCAGCGTTGAGACGACCAATTAAATGCATTCTTTTATTGCGTGTATTGAATGGTAGATATGTGTATTTTCTGCCCCCGCATTATATGCTCTATTTATGCAATAGTACAATAGCATTAAATGCAATTCATGCATATATGTATAATATTGTTTCTTTATTTGCACTATCTTTGGCGCATTTATTTATATAGTAATATAGTAATTTGAGTCAAAAGGCGATCCATTAATTAAGATTATATAAAAGGGCGTACCTGGATCTGTAAAGAAAAAAAAACAAATTTTTCTTAAAATATTTTGAGAGATTGCTCCCTCTTTATCAATTTATTGCACAGTCACTGTGCAATAAATTGATAAAGAGGGAGCAATCTCTCAAAATATTTTAAGAAAAATTTGTTTTTTTTTTCTTTACAGATCCAGGTACGCCCTTTTATATAATAAGTTTAATGTCATAACCTTTCCTTCAATAGATGAATATCATGGGTAAAAGGCATTATATCCATGAGAAATTGAGTTAATCGAAAAATAAATATAGATACCACGTTAATTAGCACAAAAAGTTAACCCATAAATTTTTTTGTTTATTTGAGAGGGAGAATTTCTTTTTAATTTTGTGTACTACTGTTATCATGTACAACATTATCTTTCTTAATAACTAAACGAATAGAAGCAGTCACAATTATAATTATCATGACCGGTACTGATGAGATAGATTTGGAAAGGCATTCACACTGTCCCCAATGCATCATGATTACCATTTACAAGTACGTCGTTCACTATCATAAGATATAGTCATATAAGATATCAAAGTTATCTTACCTCTAAATGCCATACTAGCATATGATACACACATGTTAATATCTAAGCTATAAATGCAGCAATGAATATCATGAGAAATATATCCTTATCATAAAATAGTCATATAAACGTTCATCTCCCGATTTATAACTTAACAAAATCAACAAGTAATACAGAGTAAAGTTTCTTTGCACCATTTTTTATTTCTCTAGCTTTCAGGGTAAATGCCATTCAACAGGGGCACTTAGAATTTATACTTCTATTTGCTCCTGTTGAAGGACATAAATAAAAATTGTGCAAGAAATTAACCCTGGATTGCTTGTTGATTTAGTTAAATAAAACGGCCATGGATAAGAGCCCTCTGACCAGTATACCATGCTATCTCAACTACCTATGTATCATCAATGGCTGTGCACCATTCTTGTCAGAATGAAAGGAGGCCATCTCCAGGAGTACGGAAGAAGTGCGCAGGTCTAAGTTTAGCCACCGATGGCTTACTTTAGCTTCTGCCACGTGGAGCAACATCCGGGAGAAACGGCCTTCTTCTTCTAGCCGCGGTACAAGTTTCTTTCCCGTTTGTAAACTGGCTCTAAACATTTCTATTTACGTTGGCTGTTAACATGGCCTGAAGCTACATGTGTGCATATATACATGTAGGTTATTTACAATGCAAACTGCCACCGTTCTCTATCCACCATGGCCTGGAAATACATGTGATTGAAAAATGGTTGTAACAACACATATCTACATATAGATTTACATAGGTAGACAGCTGTGATTGCTTGTATATTGAGAGTAAATTGCATAACTACATATATGCATATATATTATATGCAGATATATGTGCGATCTACTTTCAATACAGAAACGCACAAGCCGTCATAGCCTCGAATTATATATATAGGCAAATGCTGTACTCACAGTACTGCAGTCATAATTCTATACTATGTATGTACTACATGTGTTCAAGTACAAGCTGTTACGGCGTTCTATCCAACATGGCTTGATATTGCATATTTACAGACATTGATTTACAGTGAAAGCAGCCATACCTATCATTCACGCAATAAATAACATATCAAAAACATTTTTAAAAAAAACCTGTTTGATCTTGGGATAAATAAAAAGAGAAAACTTCGCACTATATAGAAAATATGAGAAATCTTGAGAAACCGTAAGCCTATATTTTTCTATTTTCTAAATTAAAAAAATATGAAAGCTATTTTTGTAAATAAATCCCCATGGGAAATATAAAGCTGCGCCATGCCAACTAGACAAATAAATATTCCATTTACCACTTCACCTGGCCTTATAGGGAGGTAAATAGATAAACACACCAGGTAAACACCCATTTATTTTTGGTATCGTTTATTTATCTCGGTATTAATAAATACGTGATATCTATTTGTGGGGAATAGAGAAATATATATATGTATATAAAACATTAATATAAATATATCATATAAGAGTGCTTAATAGAAATATACATAAATGAATTATATTCCCTCTATGTAAATTAGTATCTAATTTCTTTAGTATGCTTCTATATACCAAATACATACGGGAAACAGACCATGATAATCATAGAGGGTGGTTAGCAGCTGCAATTTCACCATTTATGTAGAAGCCTCTCTGAAAATTTCACCTAAGAGGTGCCAGAGCTCCGTTTGGTTACTTGCACTCACCGGTGGGGAATAGATTTGTGCAAGAATAAAGATATTAAAGTGTTGAAACATCAAAGGAGAGACATTGCTGATAGTGTTGGAAGGAAATCTTAGGGGAAGAGATCAAAGGTAAGGAGACGACAGGGATACACAGACGTTCTAAAACAATGGACTGGACGACACGAGGAGATGAAGAGGATGGCGGAGGGAGATATGGACAATTTAAAGGGAGATATGGAGAGACCATGTGGCCCACCCTTAGTAGAGGAAGGCACTTAAGGAGGGAGATGTGGAGAGACCGCGTGGCCCACCCTCAGTAGAGGAAACCATTGAAGGAGTAGGAAAGGTAAAAAAAAAAGTGTTCAAAGCGGGATTTGATCCCCAGCCGTTGCATATTGACGACGTGCATCTCTACACAAGAGAGTCCTTTATTATTTAAAATAGAATAAAGTAATATTTAAGATAAAGGCCTTTTATCAACCTGATCCCAATAAAATTTCACTTTTGTAGTATATTCTCACATTGTTTGGCATTCTCACGCAATTCTGGCCTTAAATACCCGTTTCATGATTTTTCAGGATGCCTGAATGATCATTTTTTAAAATCGTTATGGTACAGCTTGCACTACGCTGACAAGGACCAACAGTCCGAAACGCGTCCGTGGTTAGCTTTTCTTGATTAATCAAGAATAGGTATTTGGCAAATTCTGGAATATTTTTTTTAAATCAACGAATAGTTGATATTTATTCCGATAGATGGCGTAAGCCATCAGAAACCTTTAGTTGCACGATCAGAAGAGATACATTTTTTCTTTATTCATCCACCTTGATCCCAGTACAATTTCACTTTTTTTTTTTTTTTTTTCACAAAGTAAAATTTATCAAATCTTTGATATTTCGTGATAAGAAAATGTAACTTATTAACTCTCTCTCTCCATAATTTATTTTTCTCATTAAAAAGTATCTAAAGATAAAAAAAGAGAGTTAAGCTCATTATGTCGATATCATAAGGGGCGAGACAAAGTTTACTTTGTTACAGAAAACTTACTAAAAAAAAGTTAATAAACTACTCAATTATTAACTCTCTCTATATATAATTTTTATGAAACATTTCTTCGAAGCCAGTAGCTAATCAGTGGAGATAAAAGAAAAAAATATGTCAAGTAAAAAAAAAATAAGTTTTGAGATGTGAGGAAATTTCTTAATGTGAAAGGGCATCGTATCAATCTGCGCATGTGTATTCTGCAGTCTAGTTAGTTCTGCATGAATGTAAAAGAAATAAACAGGGAGTCGCTGAGATGTAGTTCTAAATATGGAACGCTTCACGATTTTGCGTGTCATTCTTGCGCAGTTACCATGCAAATCTTCTCTGTATCGTTCCAATTTTAGTATATGTACCGCCGAACAAGCGTATACAGCGATGTAGTTCTAATGGAGAATGTTCAAGTGGAATGAAATAATTTCTATCAGCGATGTCTCCCTAATTGATGCAAAGAAAGTAGAAAACTTCTCAAAATAATAGACACTAATAGACAAAACTTAAGTAAATGGAAAGTCTTGATGTTGTCGGTCGTCTATTTTTTATAAGAAGACAGAGGAAATGTTGTTCACACTTGGTTATCTCGTATGTCTTCAATAAACGTCACTGTAATATCTTTCAGAGTTATTGTCTGAATCCTGGTATACATGGTAAAAGGTTAAACTTACTTAAGTTTTGTCTTATGAGTATTTCAACGTAATTACCTTGGGACACAATGTCCGAGAAGTATATTCCCTCCTACTGACATTTCAGTACATATTGATGGAAGAGGACATGTGAAAGAGGACGGGCCAAATAGCCGGATATCGTAAAAAACTTGGAATTTTGACAACACAAGAATTCTACCATAAATGTATTGAACGAGTATAGTGACATGTCGCCAATAACCATTTGGAATAAATAATGAAATATATATACAAAATGTGTATGCAGCAATTATAAATCATAAAATACAAATGTTATGTTTCGATGCGATTGACTTAATCAAATATAGTTTATCATTTATACATTAATTTTGATCCAATTTGTATTTATATATGAGACAATACGTTCAATATAATATTAAAGCCATGTGATATAGATTAAACAGACACGTTATTTAATTAATCAATAAATAATATGGAAAACACAATTTGGAGTTAAAAATAAGCCAAATTAATTCACTCAATTATTCAACTTAATGCTACTACAAAGATAGTTACAGCCATCTATCAGAATATCAATAAATTAAACAACTATATGTTCTTTACTTTTTGAATCTAAAATATTGTACAAACACCCGTTCCTCAAAAATCGATAAAAACCCAACTACGTACGCGTTTCGAGCTTGTTGGCCCTCGTCAGTGTGTAGCTCAACAAATTAATCAAGATTTTACCTACTTTATAAGTCTCTCAGCTATGATAAATAATTTACATATTCAAATATACAGCCGTCCATGTACTGATGAGCCAAAAGTCTGACACTATGGTATACAGATTGTTGGCTTTTTGTCTGAATTTGCATAAACTGGTGTTGTGGTTCATTCGTTATCACCAACTCTACTCGTACATTCTGTAATAGGATAATAACACAAAATGCATTATAAAAAAGGGGAGATATGCAACTTTTGGTACATATTCAAATATGTTGGAAATTTCGACGGCGCACTCCAAACCCGCCATTTTCCTTATAATAAATTCTCTCTCCAATTATTTGAAAGTCTATTGAAAGTTATTTTACCAATTAGCGTAAATAAAATTTAAAACTTTGCTCTCACACGGAGTGTGATAATTAATTAATTAATTAAATGAGGTCACAGGAAAACTTCTATTGTCTCCCTCATTTATCTTTCTCTCCATTTCCTGATTATATCTTTTTTTTGTCAGGAACTTGGCTCCATTTGTCTTGGTCGATTTAATGGAAATAGATAAATTTATAAACTTGTTATTATATTGTAGCGTAGAAATCAAGTCTTGGAATATCTGAAGTTATTGTCACAGTACCACTAGTCATCAACACAACTATCTACAGCTAGAGAATATTGAACAAACAAAGGAATATTTTTATGATGATTTTACAAATGCAGAGTAATATATATATATGTAATATTGTTGCGCAAATGTGATGATCCTTTCGACGTATGGATGAACTGGCAGTCGTGTACGTGAGGCGAGGGTTGATGATCTTCCCACACGCGGACAACAAGAAGCAGAGGCAGTGCTAGATGTTAGCACCGAAAGTGATCGGGGACAGCCCACGGGACAGAGGTAGAGGCCATGACACAAACTTGGATGCTTATCCCCGAGACATGGAGGGAGAGACTGTGTGTTAGACAGAAGCCGTATGTCGAGAGACACACCCTAGAACCATCTTCTGCTGACCCCCTGCCAAAATCTGTCCTGTTTACAGGGGTTGTCTATAAAGAGTCCCTGGGGGCCCCACATGGGCTGGGCGTTGCCATTTTCCTCCTCTCTCCCCAGCTGACCGCTCTTTGGATTTTTATTTAGACGTCACCATTTTTAGTTTAAATACAAATAAGGGTGTACAGGTTATATTAATAAAGATATAGCATATATACAAAATATGGGGGTGGTAGCAAATAGAAACTATACATTTTAATAGAAGGTAGGATATTTTAAGGCATCGGCTCTAACTAATTGGGAGATATGTGGCATATACTAAAAGTGTTATTATTATACAGTTTTAAAATATACGATGTATATATATAAATGTTCATCCCTGGACACTTTATTTATCCGTTTATCATTATTCTTCACAATTCATCCTTTTATACTTCATCCCTAAGGAAAGGTCGCTCTATAGATCAATCTTATCACGGAAAAAATTGCTTCTAAATTCATATAATATGACCGGAATTTTATAATAATTCTACCTGTCTACCTAATATAATATTAGATAGATCTGATAGAATAAACTAGCGAAACCGTTTGGGAGGGTCTACCACCGATGAGCCAAGACCTTCCAATATTTTACAATCATATTTGAAACAGTAGTTATATTTGAAAAAGAGATGTAAAATGGCGTCAAATAATTTCAATTTCAAATTCGTAGACCAAAGATTAGAATAGGAATTTCAACAAATTCAATTTATTTTTCCCATTTTTAATCTACATACTCTAGTTCAAAGTGAAAAAAATAAATTCTATTTGCATATCAAGATAACAACTCTTGTTTTTTATTAAAGACATCAAACTATGCATTACGTAGAAAAGGTAAGCATTCAATTGTAACTTGAAACTGTTCTGAAAAGTAATTAATAATTATATGAAATATTTCACACAGCGCTAAAATGTCATTTGCGTAATTACCTGGAATTTCTCAAATTCCATTAAAAGATGTCTTTTATAAACTCTGGGAATTCGAGTTGTGTTAAAGAACCCGGTTATGTAGGTTGTGCACACAATAAGTGGCATTCATACATAGAATTCCTTTAACAATGATAATTAGAATATACTGTAGTGGGTTCTCCTATAACGTATTGTGTCAAAAGACATTTTATTTTTTGTTTCTATATGTATAGTATATGGAAATAAGATTTTCTGCTGATTTTGATTATCTTGAGGATTATGCTATGGAAATGCAGTCGTGGTTAAAATCTTGAAACTATAATAATAAAAATAGTAAAGATTAGAAATATATATCTTTAATTGAGCTTATGAAATATATGAAAAACATAATTTTATAAAAGTAATGCCTGGCTTAAGGCGTAAAAATATAAAAAAAATGAAAAACGTATTTACATAATGTACAAAAGGTTTGAGCCGGCCATCAAGAACCAACAACAATGAGTTTATATAGGTAATGGGCGACCTTTGGCGGTCGATTTAACAGAGTAGTTTAATCTATGAAATTATAATTTTGAAATATAAAATATTTTTTCTATAACATATATATATATATTTAAAATTAATAACGCTTATTTTGGATCAAAATAATTTATTAAAATATCCAATATTTCGATGAGGCTATTCGCATTTCTTCCTCGGGGATTCTAACCTTGTAAACAAATTATCCACGTGATGCAGCGAGGTTTTGAATAAAGTAGTGTGGCCAAACCATTCAATGAAAATATGATTATTAATTTTAAGTATTTAAAATGGATTGCTCGATTTTCAACAATATACATATATATATACTAAACAGAATACATATAGAGCCATCTGTGTGTTGAAAATGGTATTATTCAGTGCTCTATTTCTTTTAATATATATATCCTTTAAAAAGTCTACGATTGGTGAACTATAGGTTGAAAAAGAATATTAGAGAAAGCTTGACTCATTAGAGCAGTAAGGGCAGTAAATATTGTTTAATTTTTTAAAGAATCATGCGCGTCTATAATAGTTTGGAATTTTCGTATTATATATATAACTATTGTTAAATATAAAGTTATAATATATATATAGATTTAATAAACTCAAAAATATGTTTTTAAAATATATATTTGAAAACCAAACGACTTTGGTACTTTTTCGTCTGTTTAGTTTTAAATAAAGGGATTAAAGAGAGATTGATTTGAAATTTGTGTTTTTTAACTAATTATCTATTTTAGTTTTTTCACCTCCTTCATATTTTATTCATGTTATACATATTTAGAATGATATATTAACTTGTGTGTGTATTAATTTTTCTATAAATATTTAAATCTAATATGGGCCCCATCAAATTTTCCATTGAGTTTTTTTTTTTCAAATATACTTCATAAATATTCATGCCTTTTTTATTATTAAATTTGTTGTCTTACCGAATTTTTGTATTCAAATTTTTATATCAATCACATTTCTGTGAGAAATGATAATAAAGAATTGAATATGTAAATATATTGGTCTTCCATATGCCTATATCCATATTCTTCCATATATATGTATATATATTATAAAATATAAATATATTTGAGGTTGAAATTTCTAGAAATCAACACATCATTATGCATACATTTATTACTACTCTAATAAACATTCACTGTTGACCTTTAAAATTGCTACAGAAAAATGGGGTTATATTACAAACCACAAATTTGCATGAAAGGTACAACATGCTTGGATCTGTATATGATTTGAATTTCACACGCAATATGCAAAGTAGATATTTTAAATATATATATTTATATTTTGAAGATTTGGCAATCCATAATTAAAATTATATTTATAAAAGATGCATATATTGGATTTCTAATTATTTTATTGTTCCAATATTTCGAGGGGCAACTCGCCTCTCTTTATCGAGGATGTTTGTGTTTTTCACTAAAACATTCGAGCACGCGTACACCACTCTCGTGCGCGCATGTTTTAATGAAAAACACAAACATCCTCGATAAAGAGAGGCAAGTTGCCCCTCGAGATATTGGAACGATAAAATAATTAGAAATCCAATATATGCATCTTTTTTAAATATATATATATGGTAATTTAAAACAACAACCTCATATTGTGTAGATAACTTATAACAAGATTGCCATGTTGTATATAGAAACACATCTATAAATAATTATGCGCATGATTAATCTGTGTCATTGCATCGCCATATGTAATGTACTTTGTACAAAGTGGATAAATAAATAAACTCTGTAATGGATTTAAGAGTTGAGCTAAAGCAGAGATCGAGCATAGTATTGCCAAAACAACAAGTCTAAAAAGGGACCCGATCACCCACACGGTTCACATGTGGTGGAATGCAGAGACCCCTCTTGGTCACACCTGGACATGCAAGGCCCCCTTTTTCTCAGGAAACGCCCCTGTCACATAAGGTCCCCGCCGTCTTTAACCTATAAATACATCACCTTAAAGTCTCTTCGACAGTACAGTTCAGTTCAGTTTAGTTCACCCTTAGTGCAAGCCGCGTCGGTCGTATGTTATGTCGATCTCATCCAACATGTAGTTAGGAAGAACTCGTCTATCTCCATCTTGCGCTACTAGCTCAACTTTTATCTGTTACGGAACTTTCTTAGTGCAACTGTGTCTTCGTTTTTTGTGTGGATATCCCCAAGCTTTTCCACTCTGCCTCGACCACGACTGCCTGTATTTTGTGAGAACTTTTAAAGGTCTTCCAAGGTGCAGAGAGGTACTGGAAAACTCTACATCCTGACTGTTCCTCTTGGTCAACACAGTACAACAAGAGCTACCAGGACTTCAACATCATTTCAGTAGTCGACAGGATTCTACAAGAGTCAACAGCAACTCAACAAATCATTACAGTAGTCGACAGGATCTCTACAAAAGCTACTGGAATTCTCATCTCATTACATATATATATTTAAAAGGGAGAGAATACTGATTACCTATATAAAAATAATATTCTTAAATATCATTTGTTGGTTTGAAGTTTGTTTGGGGAAGATATGGCTACCAAATCAACCAATCTTTCTTTATTTACTTCCCGACGTTTCAGTTCCTCTCTGTTCTCAGGGTGATTATCCTCCCTTATATCATTCCTTAAAGAGATTGACAGCGAGTCACTGAGACGTCGATAATTAAATATAAGAATTGGTTGATGGTTAATGATGATGATAATGATGATAATGATGACGATGGTGATGATGGTAATGATTGGTCGAATAAAATTACTTTTAAAATAAATCAGTCCACAGAAGGAAATAGAGAACTAAAATCAATGAAAGAGGATTTTAGAAAATCAGAATATTAAATTTTGGATTATTATTTGTTTCTTTCAGTTATAATAAAACCTCAGGAGAGTTAGTGATCATTACACAAATAAATAAACAGTCCTCTAAAGACAAAGAAAGGATAAAGAAATCCACAAACGTGAAGCCACAGTACATAATGAAGATTTAGTCCTGTGGGAAATTCAGCCATGACTTCAGTTTAATTTGCAACCCATCCAAAGGATTGGTCTTCTAGCTGTACTTGTTTTCTTAGTCAAATGGCCTTCGAGGAACATAAATATCAATAAACATCCTTTGTTAAATTCCTTTTTAGTTGTTATCTGTAAAAGGCACTATATAATAACGCTGCAAAATAATATATTTTATTCAATATTTATTGAAAATAGACCTTTAAAATAAGGATATATATATATACAGCCTAGCGAAATATTGGTTTCTGTAATAAATAAAATGCTTTATTTTATTTATTATCAAAATATTAGAAAAAAAATATATATATATATAATGGTAATTCTCGGATTTACTTAAAAAGTTCTTTTTTAACTTTCATGTATTTAAAATGAAATGTGTGTGTTTTTTTAATTGTAGCATTTATATTGTATATATTTAAAGGTGGGTGTTTTTGTTTAAATTTGCACCATAAACCTAAGGTAGAAATATATACTCGTATATGATGAAAGTTTGACAAAATCTTGTTGTGAACAGGGAAAACATGTTATTCTTTCCTATATAAAGCCACCAACTGGATTAATATGGCATTGTATCCTTACAGTACTCAGAAGTATCTTGTATCTAATAGATAACTTTTTAAAAAGATTGAGAATTTTTTTAATCATTTAATAATGTAAACACCTTATTCTTCATTTATAAATACACTCATAGACAAAACTTAAGGAAGTTGTATCTTTCAGCATGTATATCGGGATTCAGACAATAACTCTGAAAGATATTACAGTGACTTTTATTGAAGACATGCGATAACCACTATACACTCATGGACAAAACTCAAAGAAGTTGTACCTATTAACATGTATATCGGGATTCAGACAATAACTATCAAAGATATTACAGTGACCTTTATTGAAGACACACGAGATAACTAAATGTAAACAAAATTGAATCTGTCTCCTTAAAAAAACATACGACTGGTGACATAAAAGACTTACATATTCCTTGTTTTGTCCATTATATAATTGTTGAGGGTACCAAGACTACATATAGTTTGCCTTATTATTTGTTGAAATTTCTATCGTTGTAGGGTTATATTTCGGCTTGGATGTACACTCCAATTTCTCCCCAGCAGATCCGATTTGGCTAGTTGTACATTATGTATAGAAAGTGTCGCCATTTGTTAATCCCATTTAGCTAAACTAAACATTGGTGTGGTTACGATTCTTTTCTTATTTGCTTAACCATTAGCATTTCAATTATTTTAATTATTTTGTCAGCACTCAAGTTTCCAACTATGAAGTTAAATAAGGTTACTAATCGATGGACCAATCTTCTTTGAGAAATTTCTGTAAAAATATTTTGCATATTTCCAATAAATACACTCTTTAAAATACGAAATAACTTTTGAACAATTACAAATCGATGGAAGATTTGAAAAGACGTATATCTCGAATAAAACTTTTTAAGAATTTAGAGCAAAATATTTGGAAAGGCTGTTAAATGTGAATAATTGAGTACAATCTGTGCGTTTTATGGTAATATATATAGTAATTTGACTCTAGTGAAACCGCTGGGAGGGTTCACCACTGATGAGTCAGGCCCTCCCATTATTTTATCATTACATTGAATCCTTTTATTTGAAAAAAAATTACGTGTCGAAATTAGTATAAATTTCTTATAACCGATGTCGCGAAAATGTATCAAATTAATATAAACATATAGGATAGAGGCTAAAGATCAAATAAACGTAGAAACCTGCTTTCTCCAGATATATATTCTTTCTTATCCTAGAATGCTTTAAAAATTAGGCAGTTTTATGAATTCACACGATAGGGATTTCATGATGGAACAAAAGCCATCGCTCAAAGAGATTGGCAGTCATCAGATGAGTTTCTAGTCATATATGTAAATATGTATATGCAAAATATAGATATATGCAAATAGTATATGTGATTCCTAAGAAGAGATAAAAGCTAACGGCGATGAGTTCATTTTTAAAGGGTATATAAACTTAGCGGCGAGTTTTCGGACTATAACGTCCTTACGAATTCGTACTTGTATCACAGCCTGTTGAAGGAGGTTATTGTCTGAAAGCTCTCGTCAAGCTTATATCTCTTGAGTAAAGAAACTGGTCGCTGTTAGATTTTATATCTTCTTGGAAATGATATTCGCCGATTCCTCCTATTTTAATTATATGTAAATAAAATTTAATTTTAAAAAATATATATATTTAATTTAATCTTTTAAAATGTTATTCACATAAAAATTTTTCAAAGAAAAATGTTTAATAACCAGTATATTCTGTCACTCGAATTTTTAGTATTTAAACAAGTTTTTTTTTATATAATGATCCAATTTTATTTAATTTAATGAAGATATAGATTGCTCTATATTCATATTTATTAATACAAATCCTCTTTTCATCTATGAAAAGGTTTTTTTAAAAGCGTTTCTAGTATGTCATAGGCAGTTTTATGAATTCACACGATAGGGATTTCATGATGGAACAAAAGCCATCGCTCAAAGAGATTGGCAGTCATCAGATGAGTTTCTAGTCATATATGTAAATATGTATATGCAAAATATAGATATATGCAAATAGTATATGTGATTCCTAAGAAGAGATAAAAGCTAACGGCGATGAGTTCATTTTTAAAGGGTATATAAACTTAGCGGCGAGTTTTCGGACTATAACGTCCTTACGAATTCGTACTTGTATCACAGCCTGTTGAAGGAGGTTATTGTCTGAAAGCTCTCGTCAAGCTTATATCTCTTGAGTAAAGAAACTGGTCGCTGTTAGATTTTATATCTTCTTGGAAATGATATTCGCCGATTCCTCCTATTTTAATTATATGTAAATAAAATTTAATTTTAAAAAATATATATATTTAATTTAATCTTTTAAAATGTTATTCACATAAAAATTTTTCAAAGAAAAATGTTTAATAACCAGTATATTCTGTCACTCGAATTTTTAGTGAATATTATTTTGTTTTGTTTATGTATGTGACCAAAAATAAAGAGTTTTCATGGTTGCATATTATTTATCTCAAATTAAATCGTCCATATTTATTCCCGTTTTCTCTTATGCAATATTTAGGTTATTACGAAATAAATAAAATCCAATTTGAATCCAACTAAATTTTTAATAAGAATATCATTAGATGTTTCTTCTGATTCAATTATTTTATTTTCATGAGAAATATATTTTAAAGAGAACTAAATGCATATAACTCTATAATGCGATTGGTCAAATTAAAAACAATGTGTTTTTCTCTCCTAGTTTTGTATAATAAATGAAGAAGCTATTAAAATTTACATATTCAAATCAATTTTATAATATTCGATTATTTTTATATTAAATTTGTTTGAAGTTTTTTTTTTTTTTTGTAGAATACAATTTCAGAATATTCAAAAAGTTTTTTTTTTTCAATAGAATTTATATTTTGAGTAAATAAGTAAAACATAGGTTAGCAACATTCGAAACTTTTTAAAAAATTATATTTTTAGGTTTTTTAATGTTAAAATTTATTACTGTTTTATTATTTCTTTATTTGAATTTTTGTTATCTCTATACCCTCTCTCTTTAGTCGAATAACCAGGATTCGCCAGAGTTCCACTGAAGTACATTCATGGACAAAACTTAAGGAAATAGAAAGTATTTGATATCGCCGGTCGTCTGTTTTTTAAGGGGACAGATGCAATTTTGTTCACACTTGGTTATCTCGTGTGTGTCTTCAATAAAGTTCACTGTAATATCTTTCAGAGTTATTGTCTGAATCCAGATATACATGTTAAAAGGTACAACTTCCTTAAGTGTTGTGTCTATGAGTGTAAATAATTAATAAGATTTAATAATTCAGTAGAAAAATCAAGTTTATAAATGAAAATACTTTCTCAAAAGGCAAACTCAACTTTTTAAAATTAATTTGTAAAATTATTTTAATATACACATTTCGGATATAAAATAAACAAATAAATATATAAAGTAATACTTAAAGCCTCCCCGCATAAGTTTCTTTTTTTTGTGAAAATCAATATTAATTTCAAAGAGAAATATGTACTATTTCTAACTTTTTGGATGACGTATGAAAAGGTTGAATATATGAAGAGTAATGGTCTATATATGATTGGATGACGTATGAAAGGGTGAAAATGTGAAGAGTAATGGCGAACGGAAAAATAAAAGTGTCCAGGGGCGGGAATCGATTGTTTGTGGGTTCGATTCCCGCCCCTGGACACTTTTATTGTTCCGTTCGCCATCACTCTTCACATTTTCACCCTTTCATACGTCATCCAATCATATATAGACCATTACTCTTCATATATTCAACCTTTTCATACGTCATCCAAAAAGTTAGAAATAGTACATATTTCTCTTTGAAATTAATATTGATTTTCACAAAAAAAAGAAACTTATGCCGAGAGGCTTTAAGTATTACTTTATAATCATACACCTCAGTCCTTTATATTAAAATAAATATATGTAATATTGTTGCAAATGATCCTGCCGACGTATGGATAAACTGGCAGTCGTGTACGTGAGGCGAGTGTTGATGTTCTTCCCACACGCGGACAACAAGAAGCAGAGGCAGGGCTAGATGTTAGCACCGAGAGTGATCGGGGACAGCCCACGGGACAGAGGTACGTAGGACAGAGGTCATGACACAAACTTGGATGCCTATCACCGAGACATGGAGAGAGAGACCGAGAGAGACAGAAGCGGTTTGCCGATGGCCACACTGTAGAACATACTGCCGCTGACCCCCTGCTCAAACCTGTTGACAGGGGTCGTCTATATAAAGCCCCTGGAGGGGTCCCCATCTGGGCGTTGCCTTTTTCCTCCCCTCTGGGCGCAGCTGATCGCTATTTGGATCTTTATTTTGACGTCACCATTTTTAGTTTAAATACAAATAGGGGTGTACAGGTTATATTAATAAAGATATAGCATTAATACAAAATATGGGGGTGGTAGCAAATAGAAACGGTGTACATTTTAATAGAAGGGTAGGAGCTTATAAGGTATCGGCTCAAACTAATTGGAAGATATGTGACATATACTAAAAATGTCATTATTATACAGTTTAAAATATACGATATATATATATGTTCTGAAAATAGAGCAATCCATATTCAAATCATTAGATAATAAAAAGGCATATAATATTTTATTCAATTCAATATATGGCTTTTTATTATCTAATATGTATATATAAATATGTATTTACTTATAGGCCTATCAAAATAATGTTTGATATATCTATATTTATATTATTTTTTCATCAAAACCGTCCACACACATAAATATTTAGGTTAATTTAAATAAGTTTTTATAAATACTTGGACAAACTCAATATATCTTATTTGAAAAATAATCTCATTAAAAAAATGTATTTGACTAAAACCAAATACCCCTGAATCTAATTTTAAATGTATATATTCAATCCATATTTCCCATTTCCTTATAGACTATTTCTAAAAAATACATTTTATAAATTGAAATCGTTGTTTCCCTACCACACAATCTTCAATGTTTTCTTTTTTCTTTTTTTTATATCTTTTTTTTTTATGAAATTTTCAAAATTATATTTTCTAAAAATTATTATTTTAATTAATTATAGATCCTCTGTTTTTTAGTCTTTTAAATAATGAACTCCTGACATTTATATAAAATATATTTTTGTTAAATTTAATCTTTCAACTTTTTTCAAATTGTTTTTTTTTTTTGTCAAACACACTCTCTCTATATATATAAATGTAATTATTGTAGATATTCACTGAAGCTTTATGTCGAAATTTACTTAATTTAATATCTTTTTTTAAATATCAAAAGATTTTTTTAAAAGTTTATTTAATTCTTTAAACAAATTTACACCTAAGGCTAAAATATTGTTTTGAATAAAGTTTTTCGGGAAAATATTGTCTTAAAATAATAAAGTGTTGTGAAATATATTATTGTTTAATTTTCTGTGATCAAAAATACAGTTTTTCTTTGTTCAGGCCAAATATCTATAGAGAAAATATACACAATAGGTTATAGGGCAGATGAAAACGGAAAATAAGTTAGAGACAAAAATTATGCCCAGGTATAATTAGATTATATTAAGTAAAATTGTAGTAATATTTAAGTAAATTCAATAAAAGTAAAATTTCAGAGATATTAATAAATGAATTAACAATATAAGTATTCATAAAATAAAAAGACATATATATAGGATTGAATAAAAGTCTAATCTCTCAACTGTTGGAAATTAACCTTTGATTCAATCCAATATTATATTATCAAAATATATAAATATGGATTGCTCTTTTTTTTTTCAGAACAATATTTATATATAAGTATATATATATATATATGCAATATAATTCCCACACTACTTGTAAATAGTCAACACATTTTTATTTTAATATCCATATATTTTAATATCTATAATCAAAAGTAAATAGCCAATGCTTGTATATAATTTTTTGACCAACGACCCGAGGGGGTAAGAGGGAGAAGTGGAGAACAAAGGAGTGGAATAATAAACAAAGAGAAAATGGCTGCGTTTCTTTTTGTCGCGCGCGTCTATTATTTCTTATATACAAATTTAGAATTTTAAATTTATAATTATTCAAAGACTCACCTTAATACGACATATATATATATATATATATATATATGTCGTATCCGTCGTGGTCGAATGGAAGGGCTCGACCGTTGTGCATGTAAGCTTCGAAAAAGAACTTGTTCCACACTAGTGACGTGCCGTAGCATTCACCCGCGCGCGCTGGCTCCTACGTTTATTTTATACAGTGTATTTATAGATGGATGAATTTATATTTACATTTTAACATTCTAATTATGGCGAAAATAAATTATATCTTTTGGGCATTAGGCAAATTATGACATATATATAATCAGTATCTAACGGCATTTATTATTATACCTTTTATGTACCCCTGTAGAAATACAGAAATACCCGAAAGCTTTAAAATAGCATCAATAAAAATGAAAATAAACTCATTTCCAGAAACCTGTGTTCTATTATTTAATTTATATATATATATATATTTTATTTATAAAAGCGGGATTTTGAGCACAACGACGCTCTTCTCCTGGCTTAACTATGTCTAGTTAGTAGTAGACTATAGACTTGACTTTGATATATATATGTAATATGATGCAATTGTTATTACACTATAATATTTGATGTATTACACTGTTGTAGAATCCTGTCGACTTAACCGTTCTGTGGCAATATCGTTGCGGGGTTTCTTGTTGTTGGATGCGAATGGTGAGATTGGATTGAAGCGCAGTCGTTGAGTGGTAAGTGAAGCACACAGTTAGGAATAATCAGGACACGTGATTGTTTTGAAAATAAAAGGCAACTGGGTTGGAGGGAAGAAAGCTTGAGAAGAGTTGAGCGATTTGACTTATTAATTAGTTGATCACATGGCGATGATGGGATTTAGATGAAAAATGAGCGGAGGGAGAGAGATCTCTAGAGTAGATGTTACCTTGTTGGAAGCGCAGGAGGAACTGTCCGAACTCGGCGAGAGCCACTGAACAACTGTAGGTGTTGTTCCTATGAGAGCGAAAACGTAACTAACCATTCTTGCTTTCCGATTTAACACCAAGACTCAGTTTCTCTCTGATTGGTTGAGAGATGATCACCTGATCTTTCCCTATTGGTTGACCTGTTTAGATGCTATCTTCTGATTGGCCGGCGGCTCCCTTTAGTGTTAGTTACGCCCGGCCTGGGTCAGGAAGTGTCGGGTAGCTTGACGCTTATAACTTCGACGGATATTAGATACGTCCTGTCTTTGCCGGAAATATTGGGTGTTAGCTTTAACATTTATAACTTCTGGTGACTAGATACGTCCTGTTTTTCCAGGAAGTGTTGGTTTAAACTTAGCTCGCAGGGACCTGGGGTCAGAAGGTTAACTGCGTCGTTATTAATAAATATGCTCTCCTCTAGATCTACTTTCTATGTCTTTTGTTACTTTCTTTCCTCCAGTTACCTTATTCTTTTATTAAATCTTTGAAAATCATACATGGTACATACATAGTGGGTCGGGGTTGCATTTAATTATATACAAATTATGACAGATGCGCCCCCTACATGTGAAGAATTCAAGAAGGGGTTAGCCTGAGAGAATTCTGTAAAGTGAAAAATAATTTTGTGGGAAAATTAGTTGTGGGTATTGAGGGGCTATATACAAGCATTGCTGGTGACATAAAAGTAAGATAGAATGGTGTTGATGATATAGGTTGAGTATAATTAATAGAAATCAAAAATTTTTAATTGTAAGAAATCAATGAATGCTATGGTACATAGTGGGCTAAAAAAGGAAAATGTGCCTAAACGAATTCTACTCGAGTTGAGAAATGAATTCGAGGGAATTCTATTAAGGCTTTTGAAATCAAAATAAAATAATATAAAATAGTTGAACGAAATCAAAATTGAATGTGTTTGGTTGAAAAAGAAAAATTGTTTTGTTGCATGGTGATAAGGGAAAATGCCTAGTTACTTTTTTTGCTCGAATTTGGAAAAGAATTCGAGGGAATTTCATAAGGTCTTTTGAAATCAAAATAAAATAAAATAAAAGTTTTTTGAGCGAAATCAAAGTTGAGTGCTTGGTTGAATGGCGAAAAAAAAAAGGAAAAATGCCTAACCATATTCTATTCGAGATTGGGAATGAAATCGAAGGAATTCTATTAGGTCTTTTGAGAAATCAAAAATAAAAATAAAATAAAAGGTTTTTGAGCGAAATCAAAGTTGAGTGCTTGGTTGAATGGTGAGAAAAAAAAAGGAAAAATGCCTAACCATTATTCTAGCTCGAGATTGGGAATGGAAACCGAGGGAATTTTATTAGGGCTTGTGAGAAATCAAAATAAAAATAAAAATAAAATTTCATAAGGTATTTTGAAATCAAATAAAAATAAAAGTGGTTGAGCGAAATCAAAGTTGAGTGTTTGGAAAAAAAAGGAAAAATGAACAATAAAAAGGTTTCTCTCAACAACAAAGGGTGATTTAATGTTTTTAGTTTAATCGAAAACCAATGAGTTTTCGTTGATAATTGAGTTGTGGTAGTTTAAGCTAAGTGGTAAATAGAATGATAATTGATAAATAAAAATGATAATATAAACTAATTGGAAAAAAAATGATAATTAATGATTAAAAGTGGTAATAAGTTGAATAAATTGATAAATTGATTAAATATTTAAATTTTAATTGAGAGAAAATAATGAAAATGATTGATATGAAAAATAAGGTGTATTGGTTGGAACCCTTTGGTATCTACATGCCCTGATCTACATGTATTGGTTGCTCCATTTTGCCCTATAAATGTTTTACTTGCTCAATTATGCCCTATAAATTTTTTGTCTCATCTGTAGCGACACTTAGGTGAAAAACGTGATTCTAGCCCTCAAGTGCGTTTATGCTGTGTGTACAGGAGACATGGAAATCTATATAACCTTTATGTGTAATTTTTTGTCTTTGTGTGTGTGTTGTGAAAAAATGTTAGAAGTCTGTTGTGTAAGAAATGTGTGAGCTAGTTCTATGTGTTGTCTTGTGGATGTGTAATTGGGTGGTAGAAATCGATATGTAGACTCGAACTGGAATCAAAAATCGGTGGCATAGCGAGGTTCCCAGTTGACCTCAATAGGGGATCTTCTCATTGTAATTAGAGATACGGAAGTGGGGTGTGTCGGGCAAACGAGAGGGAATGAAATTGGAGATCGGACGAAGGCGCTCCGCTTTGTTTACAGAGGCCGAATTTATCGCTGCGGACTACACTTCCTGTCGTGGTGTCTCAAAATTCTCATTTCCTGCCGTCTATTTATTTTTGGTGCGGCTCAGATCTTGTTTTTGGAGCGTGATTTCTCCGACACTGGTTGGTCATCTTTCAGTTACTGCTATCTTTTCGGAGTTTATTTAGATTTTCTGCGAAGATGGTTCCTAAAATTATGAGAAGTTTTATAAATGTTTGTCCACAATGAAGAACTGCTTGTCCACAATGAAAAACTGCTTGTCCAAAATTAAAAACTGCTTGTCCTAAATTAAAAACTACCTCTTGTAGTTCGAAGATTTTCTGAGCGGGCATGGCATAGATAAACAGGTAATTAATGAATAAAATTGGGATACAGTTGTACGGTAGAACTAATAAACAAAGGATAAAAATCAGATGAAAGATAGGATATTGCCCCATGTTCGTCCACATTTTTGTAACTGGGGACTCTGAAATATTTGCTTGAACCTTATGAATTGTAGAATTTGAATGATTGGTAGGTTCGCCGTTCTCCTGTTTGATATCTTTAGGGGGTGGTGTGATATGATTGAGTTGGTTGTCAGGTTTGCAGTTTTCCTGTTTGATAGTCAGTGGTTTTATTAGAGATATGTCGGCGGTAATTGGTTTAGGTTGAGATGTGTGATCGTTTCTCTGACGTGGATGTGGTAATTTTGGCATTGTTTGTGTTGTGTGTACGCTGTGCTTTATGTACGAATCTTGTTTTGCTTTGGTGCCTGTGTCGGTATTTTTACGTGAAGGTTGGTTGTATTCATCGATTCTTCTAGCGAATCGGCAGGTGGGGCAGGTTTTTACCTGTTTTGCGATGTCTTGTGTCATGTTCTGCCAATAATATTGTGGTGAGATGAGTCTCGTCATCTTGGAGATGTTTGGGTGGTGGTGTTGTGTGTGTACGGACTTAAGAAGTCTGGTTGTAAGTGAACTTGGGACTATAGTTTTAAGTACTCCTTTTCGGGAGACGGTGCGCAGTTTATTGTGATCCATAGTCACGCGAGATTTTCCCGGTGGAGAAGACTGTTGGCTCTTTATGAGTGGCGCATCTAGAAAGCCACAAAATGGGATACGAGTTCCAACGCCCGTTTCATGTTGTTGTACTCCATTTATGCTACGGACCTCATATTCGTATCTTGACAATCTTAACCTCCATCGAAACAATCTGCCTGACGGAGCTTTGATCTCTTTCAACCACTGCAATGCGGGATGGTCAGAAAATATTGTAAACTTTCTGCCATTTAGACAGGTGCGGAAATTATCCACACTTTCCACAATGGCTAGGCATTGTAGTTCCAAGTTTGAATAATTTCGCTCGTGACTACGTAGAGATCGGCTGAAATGTTGAACGGTGTATGTCTTCCCATCAGGGTAGACTTGTTTAAGAACGCCTGTAATGCTGAATGTTGAGGTGTTACAGTACACCTGGCATGGCAGATCTTCCTGGTAAAGGTGTAATGTGGGGTGTGTGGTAAGGTTTTCTTTCAGGTTAGTGAACGCTTTCTGGCATTTGTCATCCCAGACCCACACGACATCCTTTTTTAGAAGGTTGACAAGTGGTGTCCGCAAGCGGGCGTGGTCCGGAATGAACTCTTTATAGACGTTCACAGCTTTTAGGAAAGATCGTAATGTTTTTCGATTGTGTGGTTGTTTGGTGGCGTGAATTTTTTCTATGTTTTGTGTAGACGGGGTGATTGTATTATTCTTAACGGTTGTGCATGCTCTTGTTTGTCGTTGTCGTCTGTTGGCGTGAGTGTCGCACTTGTTGGGCGGGTTGTGCGTGTTTGTTGCGTGGTGGCGTATGGGTGCGTGTATGTTGTGAGGTACATTTGCGTGTTTATGGCGTTGCGAAGTATGGTCATGTGTGGATTTTGTGTGGTAAGTGGGTGAACTGTGTCGGTGTACGGACACTTTTTTGGGCATTATTGGAATTGTAGGTTGGAGTCGTGGTGGCTTTATATGTGGTGGGCATAAAGTATTGGCAATTGGGTTGAGTGAAAAGTTGCGTGGTGTGAGATTAGAATGGTGGCATGTAAATATTTGGGGTTTGGGCAATGAATGCAGGCAAGGGTTTCCATGTGTGAAAGCTTTGGGTGCTGTGCGAGTCCTTTGGGACAGGTTTTGGCCTAGCCCGTGCTTGCATTCATTTGACACATGTTTAAAGTGGTAGATAGTATTAGACAATGGGACGCCAAGTTGGAAAATAGTGCCGCGATTATAATTTAGTTTTAATTTATATTGATAAAGGGTTCTTAAGGTAAGGACTCCAAATGGCAAGGATGCATTTACCACGTGGAAGTTCTCTCTACGGGTTATTTGGCCTATTGTCAGAGGGAAAGTTAAATGTCCTATTATTTTCGTAAAACTATTTAGGGTGGATAGATCAAGGGAAGGTTTTTTAATACTTAAGTTGGGAAGTTGTGCTTTTAATCTATTGTATAAATGATACGGCAATATGTTCGAACCTGCGTCTGGTTCAATTAGAAAGGTACATGGTAGGTCCTGGGTCAGATACAAGTCCAAAGTCAATTTGATGGTGTCATTGGGTGGATTGCCTACCTTAGTCTCGAAAGGACTCCACTGTGGCGTCTTCGGCTTGGTGTGGCTGGCTTGGAATATCTGTTGGACCGGGTCGGGACTGCTTGCACTGTCCGCGCAATTGAAAGGGAAATTTAGTCATTTGTACTGCTTCCATTCGAGTGGACCGCGTTGTCGGTACACTGGGCCCGTGTCGCGTGGACTGCCTCCGGGTGTACGGGTACGGCATGGCGGGTGGCGACTCCTCGGTGGGCGTCAGGTTGTTCGGACACGTACCGGCGGCGCGGGCGTCGGCTGTCCCGAGGGTGGCGCTCCGGAAGACCGCTTCCAGTTGCGTGGATCTTGCCCCTTGTAGCGCGGCGGTCAGTTCTAAAATTACCGTCGCCAGGGTGTGTCTTGTCGCTTCGTTCGTTGTCAGTTTCTTTCCGCTCGTTGCCAGTTTGTTCTCTCTTGGTTTGTCATTGCCTTTTGTTTTGCTGGCGCCTGGGCTAATTTCCATCTTTATCCTGATTAAGCTCTATAATCTTTATCCTGTCGACTCTGTGTAATATGATGCAATTGTTATTACACTATAATATTTGATGTATTACACTGTTGTAGAATCCTGTCGACTTAACCGTTCTGTGGCAATATCGTTGCGGGGTTTCTTTTTGTTGGATGCGAATGGTGAGATTGGATTGAAGCGCAGTCGTTGAGTGGTAAGTGAAGCACACAGTTAGGAATAATCAGGACACGTGATTGTTTTGAAAATAAAAGGCAACTGGGTTGGAGGGAAGAAAGCTTGAGAAGAGTTGAGCGATTTGACTTATTAATTAGTTGATCACATGGCGATGATGGGATTTAGATGAAAAATGAGCGGAGGGAGAGAGATCTCTAGAGTAGATGTTACCTTGTTGGAAGCGCAGGAGCAACTGTCCGAACTCGGCGAGAGCCACTGAACAACTGTAGGTGTTGTTCCTATGAGAGCGAAAACGTAACTAACCATTCTTGCTTTCCGATTTAACACCAAGACTCAGTTTCTCTCTGATTGGTTGAGAGATGATCACCTGATCTTTCCCTATTGGTTGACCTGTTTAGATGCTATCTTCTGATTGGCCGGCGGCTCCCTTTAGTGTTAGTTACGCCCGGCCTGGGTCAGGAAGTGTCGGGTAGCTTGACGCTTATAACTTCGACGGATATTAGATACGTCCTGTCTTTGCCGGAAATATTGGGTGTTAGCTTTAACATTTATAACTTCTGGTCACTAGATACGTCCTGTTTTTCCAGGAAGTGTTGGTTTAAACTTAGCTCGCAGGGACCTGGGGTCAGAAGGTTAACTGCGTCGTTATTAATAAATATGCTCTCCTCTAGATCTACTTTCTATGTCTTTTGTTACTTTCTTTCCTCCAGTTACCTTATTCTTTTATTAAATCTTTGAAAATCATACATGGTACATACATAGTGGGTCGGGGTTGCATTTAATTATATACAAATTATGACATATATATATATATATATATATCATAATTTTTAAACAATGTGATATGTAAGTAATAAAGTATGACGTCTTTTCTAGTCATCTCAAAGTGACCCCAGCTTGCCATCAACACCCAGGGGATCCAGAGAGGGACAAAAAGGGCGTTGGTCCGGATGTTGACAGTTAGTTAGGTTACAGTGGATATTTTCGGACAGGCCCGCGGAGTTCTAGGCAGTTGTCATCTCACGGCGGCCCTCGTGGCCGTCGTTTTGGCTCCTTCCTGCTCCCGCGGCTTCATGCAAGACGCCGAGCTTTCCTCAGTTAATCCTCAACTTTCCCCTTGTCCTGGTGCCACGTGAGACGTACTAGGAGAGCGTCTTTTGATCCCAAACTTTGTCCTTACTGTCCCGTGCGGACTTCCCACTCTGCACGCCTTGCCACTCAATCCCGACTGCTTCCAACTCACTTGTTGGCTTACCCGGGTTTACGACATATGCATATAAGCTAGTAGAAAGATTCCTTGCTCGAAAGTTTGCTTTTCCAATAAATAAGATTCTCCTTGTTAATTATTTTATTAATTTATGAATAATTATATTATTGACGTATGCACGGTGTGGCCACTGGACATGACGTCAGACCTAGAGGCTGTTGTTGGGTTCTGTATTGCCTGGAGTATATCTATGCTTCCTTACTGCGGTGAATCTGACCGGTGGTCTTAATAAAGCTGTATGTGTTAATAATTATACTATGTATAGAGTATAACTTTGCTATATATTTTATTTATTGATAGATAGAGCGCGCAGCATATAAAATTATTCAAAACATATTTCTTATAATTTTACACAAATAAATTTACTGGCAATGCGTTTCTTTTTAAATATCATCAAATATTATCTCTACAGACCTTACTGCAATGATATGAGTTATTGAATGAGAGGGCTTGGCTCATCAGTAGTGAACCCTCTCAGCGGTTTCGCCAAATTAATCTCTAGACCGCTCTACTATTGTATTGGACTGGGTTTGTTATATACCCTTGAAATTATATGTATGTACTTCTACAGACCTATAAGCTTATGTCCATAGTTCACTAAACACCCCTAAGCTGTCTCCCATAGAAAATGCAGGGTATATAACAAACCCAGTCCAATACAATAGTAGAGCGGTCTAGAGATTAATTTGGCGAAACCGCTGAGAGGGTTCACTACTGATGAGCCAAGCCCTCTCATTCAATAACTCATATCATTGCAGTAAGGTCTGTAGAGATAATATTTGATGATATTTAAAAAGAAACGCATTGCCAGTAAATTTATTTGTGTAAAATTTTAACGATAGATGGCAATAAAATTTAATTTTCTAACATATTTCTTATGTTTTCAAAACCCATTTCTTGGTTTCTCAAGAAGCCTCTGGGACCAAAAATCTTTTTGGTCGCAGTGGTACAGCCTACTCCACGCTGACGAGCGCCAACAGCGCGAAACGCGTTTGTGGATGGCTTTTCTTGATTTATCAAGAAATTGGGTTGGCCAAATATCACGGAGCAAGTTAAATAAACGTTTAGTTTATTTTTGCTCCACTAGATGGCACTCTGCTATCTAAAAAGCACATGTGCTTGTGGTCAGGATATGTCTTTTTTATTTTTAATATATTTTCTCTGTAGGATAAATATAATTGCTAAATATTACACACACTTATATTAATTAAATTATGATACACTAGCGCGCTATCTGTTATCAAAATTCGAAATTATTTTAAAGGCGTATGATTCTTTTTGAAAATAAACAATTTCTACTGTCCTTAATGCAATGGAAAAATTAATGGGAGGACCTGGCTCATCAGTGGTGAACCCTCCCAGCGGTTTCGCCAGTTTAATCTACCATTAATTTTTCCATTGCAGTAAGGGCAATAGAAATTGTTTATTTTCAAAAAGAATCATACGCCTTTAAAATAATTTCGAATATTAATTAAATTATAATATAATTGAATATACTTTTAAAAAAAAAATAAATTATATTACTATTAGTTTCAAGTTATAGTATTTTTAGACTATTGCGTATTATTATATTACATTATATATAACCTTCAATATATTAAATTGAATTATTCTATTTACATATTCTCTTCTTTGTGTTATAAATTAAAGCTTGTTACAAAATTATCCCTTTTTTGAATATTCAATTATCTTTTAAATGTTCAAATTATAGAGTTTTTAGACTATTACATTGTTATATTACATTATATAAAATAACATTCAGAATTAAATTTATCTATTTATATTTTCTCTTCTTTATTATAAATTAAATCATAATCTCTTGTTATAAAATTATCCCTTTTTTTAGAAATTTAATTGAGCATATATATTTTAAAGGTTTTGAAAAAAATAAGCATATTTTTAATGACATTTTTTTCTTTTCAAATTTTTTTTGGAATAAATAAATATATGGTTTCTATTTACACATATATAGTATAAAGATTATAAAAACGAAGAGAAAATTATTTATTTTTACTATACATGGGCTACGAGCTTTCGGGCAGCCTCGCCCTTCTACAAAGGGCGCCCTGTAGAAGGGCGAGGCTGCCCGAAAGCTCGTAGCCCATGTATAGTAAAAATAAATAATTTTCTCTTCGTTTTTATAATCTTTTTACAGTTCTATAAGAGAAATTTTCATGATTCAAGACATATATAGTATATATATATGTAAGGTTTAATATATATATTATGTAAAAATGTTATTTGGAAAAGTCTAAAGATTAGGGAATGTGAGAAAGAATTGGGAGCAGACGACTTGAGAAATAATCGCAGAAGAAACGGATATAAATTGGCGGGAAGTTGGGACAGTTTTGTGTGCAGGGTAATGAAGGCACCAATCACTTTCAGAATGGGTTAGTTACTCCATTGCCCACAAAATAATACTTCTATTAACTCTAAAACAACATGGATTTTTTATTTTTATGTCTTTTTAAAATGTATTTTTAGATATATCATGTAAATAAAATAATATATATGCAAATATATTTAATTAAAAAGGCATATATTGGATCAAAATATCATCTATTTTACCAATATTTCATTTGGCTGAACGCCAACCTTTATCAAGGTATTATAACATATAATAATGTCTCATAATATAACACCTTGATAAAGGTTGGCGTTCAGCCAACTGAAATATTGGTAAAATAAATGATATTTTGATCAAATATATGTCTTTTTAATTACGTACGTGGTACAGGCCATGATAATCATTGTGGGTAGTTAGCGACTGCTTTTACTGTAAGTGAAACACATGTCTACACACATGTGAAAAAGCAGTTCGAATTTTGCACTTAAAAATGTGTCAGAACCCCGTTTGGTTACTTACACTCACCACTGATGAGCCAAGCCCTCCCAATATTTTTGATCGCAGTAAGGATAGTAGAGGTTTGATTTATTTGTGAAAAGAAACATTTTTGTCTTAATATTTTAATTCCCTATATATAGATGGTGTGTTATATTTTTTTATATTATTTACATTTATTTAACCTATTAAACAGTTCCGCCTTTGCCGGACCCAAGCCAAGATGAAAAAGGAGGAAGGGGAGCAGTAACAAGCTTGCTAGAAAACCTGGGCTCAGCTGGCCCGGCTGATAGTACCCTGTAAGGACTCCTGATCCAGGAATACAAGATGAGTATGTACTCTATGTTAGGAACGCTGCACATGGCTTCTGTTCCTCATGTCAGAAGCGGCCATATCATATTGGAGCTAAGTCATTGGCCTGCTACTAAGTAGTGTTCCCAGTCTTAATGACAAAGGCAGACGGCCCCTTACTTCACCCAGTCATGACGGTTGTCAAGATAAGAAAGAAGAACTTATTAAACTTACTTATTTTACTTGACTTTTATTGAATTTTTATTTATCATTGAGTGGATGTCTGTTGCATCGTTTGGAGAATTCAACGGCACAATATAAAGGTATGCCCTGACCGCATAAATGAGCTAAATTAATGGTTATAACGCCATCTTTCGGAATAAATATCAAACTGAATATTGTGATTTAGGTTTATTCCACTATGTATATTGACTAAGCAGTTTTCTTTATAAATCATAAAAGGTCAACTACGTACGCGTCTCGGGTTGTTGGCCCTCGTCAGCGAGGTGAAGGCTGTACCTCTACGACCCTCCCTTTTTTTTTTTGCTTATCCCTAGTACACGTGGCACAGGCCATGATAATCATGGTGGGTAGTTAGCGACTGCTTTTACTGTAAGCGCACCACATGTTTACACATGTGAAAAGCAGTTCGACTTTGCACTTACAAATGTGCCAGAGCCCCGTTTGGTTACTTGCACTCGCTGGTGGGGTTAGACTTTTGCAAGAATCGGGGGCCATTTGAGCATTTTTTTAACAGAAAAAAAGTGTCCAATGCGGGAATCGAACCCGGGTCCTAGTGGTCGAAAACCAAAGGGTTTAACCAGCCTTCCACCAACCCCATCGACCAACGACCCTCCTAGGTGGTCAAAATGGTTTCATAAAAAAATCAAGATATGGATATTTTACACGGAATTTGCATAATTCAGGCAGCTAAAAATATATAGAGAGAGAGTAAATTAGTAAGTAGATTAGTATAGATTGAAATTTTGTCGGGAGGAAATTGATCTATAAAAGGTCGACATTTCCATTTATATTTTAGCCATAGATTTGGCCCAGTCACTCTACCAGATAAACACTTCTATGGTGGATTGTGAAGATTCCATTTGATCCCTTATGGATATCATGGAATAAAGTCAGCCCTAGACTGACGAAGGCCATTAGCCCGAAACCATGGTCTCTAGGTAGATGCTTCTCAGTTTACCAAAGCTGGTGTTGTGGCTTTGTTACTGACCTGAGTCCACTAGTTTGCGGAGACGGTCAATAGATTAGTTTTAGCGTTAATTTTGACAGGAGAGGCGACTTTCTTATTTTATAAATATATTAATAATAATTAGAGGCATGTCAAATTGATAAATATTATTAGTGTAGTAATGTAGTGTATAGTAATATAACTAAATAAATTAATAATTTACTAACCTATTTATTTTATATATATTCAGAATCAGCATGTTGATGGAAGGTTTTTCTACCTGTTGTGTATTACTTTAACATTACATATATAACATATTGATACGTGCTGTAAACATCTCAAAATTATTATTCTCATATTTATTTTTTCATAGAACTTTATTCCAATAATCATCATCACTTAGCATTGTTTACATGACGACTTTGTAAAAATGAGACGTTGGTTAAAAATAAAAACTAACGAGACATACATTCTTGATTATTTATTTCCTCTACATTAAAAATAGCTATAAAGGAAAAACTTACATACATCCGCTACAATATAATAACTATTATTTTTATTCAAATAAATATTGTGATTACTTATATTGTAGTTAATATTCTAAAGAGAGGAATTTTTAATTGTTTTTTTTAATAAAAATATTCCATTTTTCACAAACTTTGGAAGTGCAAATTTGCATTTCTTTTTACGCGTGTAAATATGTAAATAAGTTGCAGTATATAAAGAGAGTTATTTCCTTATAATTAGTATAATTGTTAGAATAATATTGACAAATATATGTTTTCGTATATAACACGATTTTATTTCCTATATATATATATATTGATAAGGCACAATTTGGTTATGTGTATATATGTATGTATATATATAAACACAAGGTAATAAGACTAAATAAATAGTGTGTAACATACATACTATTTATTTATTTATTTGGTCTTTTTACCTTGTGTTTATATACGTATATTGGTTCAAAATAATTTCACATTTCATAATTTCATAACAAAATATGCATTTAAACCATCACAAATGATTATTCAATAGATTTGTTTGAAGTTTTATATTCCAATCTCTCTCTTCAGTATATATATGAAAACATATTTGCATATTTATTTTAAAGATTAACATATACATAATTTTGAATATGTCTTTGTTAAAGAGAGAGGGATTAAATATACATTATTTATTAAAATTCTGTATCTATTTTCGTATTTTTTTTTTTAAATAAATTTTAAACTATTATCCAATAGATCGTTTAATATTTATTAAATTTACCTTCTAAATATGATAAACTTTATAAAATATCTCAATACAATATATATATATTATAAATAAAAAGATTTTCTGCTGATTTTGATTATCTTAAGAATTATGCTATGGAATTATTTGCTGGTTCTTTTTAGTACTAAATGGTATTGGCAATGCAGTCGTTGCAAAAATCTTGAATGTATAATAAAAATAGTTTTAATCAAAAATTGATTAAATTGAGCTCAAGGAATATATAAAAAACAGAATTTGTTAAAGTACTGCCTGACTTAAGGCGTAAGAATAAAAAAAAGTGAAAGGCTTATTTACATAATGTACAAAAGGTTTGAGCCGGCCATCGGGAAATAACAACAATAGGTTATAAAAAGGGAAGTCGCGAAATCTGGTGGTATACTTAACAGAATATTTAAATCTATGAAATATAATTTTAAATGAAATAATATTTTTATATAACATATATATAATATAAAATACAATATAACGCGGCTGATGATTGCAAAACGAAAATTGCAATTATACCGCGAATGTTTCTTCTAAACAAAAATCGAAATTTATTTTAAAGAGAAATAACGACTATTTCTAACTTTAAGGATGAAGTATGAAAGGATGGAAATATGAAGAGTAATGGCGAACGGAAAAATAAAAGTGTCCAGGGGCGGGAATCGAACCCACGACCTTCCGCTAGCCTAGTGGACATGGCATCTGCCCGGTAAGCGGAAGGTCGTGGGTTCGATTCCCGCCCCTGGACACTTTTATTTTTCCGTTCGCCATTACTCTTCATATTTTCATCCTTTCATACTTCATCCTTAAAGTTAGAAATAGTCGTTATTTCTCTTTAAAATAAATTTAGATTTTTGTTTAGAAGAAACATTCGCGGTATAATTGAAATTTTCGTTTTATATATATAATATATATTTTTAATATATATATATATATTAAAATAAAAGAGGCATATCCTGACCAGGCTCACATGAACCTTTTTTATATTTTTTATTGTTTTTTCACATTTATATAGTTTTCTCTCTCTCTCTCTCTCTTCCAAATCCATTTTTTTCTCAATGGCAGATGTTTTTAACAAGCCATTTCACACATCTTCTGATCAAAAAACCATCGATCTTCTGACTTTTTTTCCAAAGAATTCAAAGTTTAAATGTAATATTGTTTTAAATATAAATCGTAGCTTTCGATAAAATATATATATATTGTAAGTTAATAAATATAAATATCTTGAATCATATTATTAATACTAATAAAATACATATAGCAGTGTATTTTAAATATGTTATGTATATGGCTAAATATCTAATATGTATGTTAATAAAGATTATATATAAAATGTTTAATTAATTATTTTATCATTGAATAATAAAATTTTAATATAGATGCATTTACTGAAGACTTATAAACGCTTGTTGAAATTTCAACAATTATCTTTTAGAATATCATTATTTAATAAAAGTTAATTTTTAATTTGTAAATTTATACTTAAATATATATTTTTAATATAGAGTAAAACCTGTCTATAGCGCCCCCTCTAAATAGCGCCTTCCTCTCTATAGCGCCCGATTTTAAATACGTAGTACGATGCGATTTACATTAAAAGTGACCTGTCTATAAGCACCCCCTCTCTATAGCACCCTATTTTGGTGAGTCCCAAGAGGGGGTGCTACAGACAGGTTTAACTGCATTACAATTACTTTTTATTATTGATATATTCACATACTTCTTATCAATATTACATAACTAGTTTACATATTGAAACAATCTTGGTGTGAATATGCAGATCATAATTATATATAGCGAAAATGGTTTATATTAATAGACTTAAATTATGTAAATTTAATATATGTATATATGTATATTGATACAATCAAAATATTCACCTCAAAAATAAAAATATAAATTTCCTTCTATTCATTATGTTTCTCACCTCTATATATATATTGGAAAATATGAAAGATTATTTCCAAAAATAAAATTCCCAAAATTAAATTTTATAAAATTAAATGGGGTAAATGGAGCAGAAATTCTGCAAAATCTAAAGTTTCTTAAAATTTGATTAAATATCTTATTAGATTTATATGCACTATAAAAAATAAAAGTTTGACCCAGATTCTAAATATAAATTATTTTTTGTTTTACTATATATATACATTTATAAATATTGTATATTCCCCATAATATATTCTATACAATGCATAGATCGTTTAAAAAAAAAGATAAATTAATTTTAGAATTAAACATTTCATATTAATCATAATTACAATTTTTTATATTCTAACGGCTATATTTTATAATTTTATATTCAACTCTGTTAACTTTTAGACATAAAATAAAATGACATTTAAAAATCTAAGAAATATTTTATGAATAAGCTTTATTGACTTTTGACCAAATTTAACTTCTTCGAGGTAAATACTAAATAAGAAATTAGGCCTAAAATATTCAGCAAACAATCTCATCTGATTTTCTAAACTCTTCAACAGCGATAAATTATTAATTTTAATTACTAAATAATAGTTCTGTTTAGTATGCAAGAAAATAAATCTAATAAACACTTTTTTAAGACGCTTTGAATTATTATTAAATACATTTTCTCTCAAATTAACTTAAGATACCTATTCGATAAAATGATAAGGCCATCTATCGGTCAATCGAAATAAATTAAACTATAAAAATAATATATTTTAAAATACGTCATATATATATATACTTGTTAGGATATGCAAATATAAATGTAAAACGACATTTTAAATTATCCCGCATGTGTTTCTTTTGAACGAAAAATCAAAATTTATTTCAAGGAGAAATAACGACTATTTCTAACTTTTAGGGATGAAGTATGATAGGATGATTTGTGAAGAGTAATGATGAACGGAAAAATAAAAGTGTCCAGGGATGGGAATGATTTTTCGTTCAAAAGCAACACATGCAGGATAATTTTAAATGTCGTTTTACAATCACAAGCCGCATTTAATTATATTGAAATATAAATGTCAAATATATATGCTATTTTTGTCGATAATATAAATTATATTATATTCAAATTTCTGTGAAAATTGATAAATATATCTCTTTCTATTAAAACGTAATTTAATATCTAAAAGCTAAAAATAAGTAAGGTTTTATTTTCAATTATGTACCTCACTGATAGAAAATTGAAAAATCAATAAAAATTACTTGAGAAATTATTCATAAAAAAATCTAATAAATCATTGACAATTTCAAATATTAATTTTGAAAGAAAATTTTAAATTTTTTCTAAAGAAACTCGTTACTTTAAGACCTTTTAAAATTTCACTTTAGTTATGCAGTCGGTAGTGTGTGTTGAAACTTTCTATGAATTATTTATTATAAATTTATCTCTCACGGCGGCGCGGGTGTAAGGTCATTAATTTTCGAGATTAGTGTTTAATATATGAATTTAATCAACGATATATAGGTCGAATTACGTATATATTGATTGGTACTAAGATATAAAGCATTCTCTTGATCGTGAAAATCAAAGTTGTTGATGGCTTGCGCCCTCTATCGGAATAAATATCAACTAATCATTGATCTTTCTAATTATTTCATAATATTGTAACAAAATATTCTTTATTGATTAGTTTTTCAGTTACACGATAAGGAGATTGTTTTGTTCTTGTTATTAAAGTTTAAAACACATTTAAACTTTATATATTTTATTCAATGAAGATCAAAATTATATATCATCACAATTAATCATATATCTTAACTACATAACATTAAACCATCTATTTTTAGTTTTGTTTTCGTCACCGGTCCAATATTTTTATTTTCACAGACTAAATTATGAGATTAATTTATAAATGAAAAATATGCAAAACAAATAAACACCTATATACATCAGAGATGTTTTTTCTTTTAAGTATTAATCAACCTGATGCTAGTGAAAATTCATTTTTTGACTTTTTTTCATATAGTTTGTTATGCTTTAGAATTAATTTAGAAACCTCACTATTTTAGTATAAAAATTAGTTTATATATAAATATTCTCCATTACACCATTAATGAGTGAATATATCATATTTACATATATCTTTATTTTAAAAAGATATATATATTGGATCAAAAATAATTTATTTAGCTAAATATATTAAAATGATTATTTTTTGTTCCAATATATGCCTTTTTAATTAAAGATCTTAAAAATAGTGAAAGAATATCCTGATCAGGAGCGCATTATAATTAAAGATCTATTTCTGGATTGTTCTATTTTCAAAATAGATGTTTATTTTATCCAATTGAAGCTTGAGAATATATAAGTATATCGCAATTTTCTTATATCTGAAACTCATCTTCAGAAACATGAGGCATTATTTAATTACATCTATTATAAACTAGCCGAATGACCCGGGCAACGCCCGTGTTTTACCCGATTGAATGTTTTGATTCAAATACTATTTGTTACAATTATAATTTGGCGCCTTAAATAAATGCATATGTTAGTTAAAACTATAGCCTATGTGCTTTATCTGTCTATGTACTGTTGGCTTCCGTAGGCGTCTCTTACTGGGAAAAAGAAAGAGAGGATTCCATTTGGTTATTAACTAATATATGCATTTATTTATGGAGCGACTCGCTCCAACACAATAGTTACAAAAACAAAAATGCGAGTGGGGAGGGGGGGCATGATGGGGGGGGGGGGCAAAGGTGGCGTGATCGTAGCCGACCAATAGGAGGGCGCCATTCCAAAAAAAAGCAAACCGTGACAGAGTTAATTGATTAGGAGATGAAGAATGACGCTCGTAACTGTATATAGAATTACCCCCCACTTCCCCAACTACTGAAGGATCGTGGAAATGGTCTATAAGTATAAGATCCCACCAACAACAGAAAGACAAAATCCCCACCTCATACATCTACGTGGCGAAAGATGGACAACACCCTAGAGCTAAGGCTAAGTCAGGAGAGGGTACCAAGCACAGACAGGGATAAGTCCCCAGCTCCATCTTAATATAGAGGAAGACACTTACTTATCTTGTAAGTTGGAAACTGTTTATAAAGGTAGATGAATCTACTGTTAGGTCAACAGTGTTTGGATGTGATAAAGGCAAGAGGAAAACTACTGCAAAATATTTTTCCCACAAAATTCTTCAATGAAAAAATTAACTAAGACAATGTCTTCCCACCAGACTATGGTTCTATTTCCATAGAAGAGCATAGTAAATAAGACACACCCCGTCTTAGGACACTGATTCATCTGGGATATTTCCTTTTAGGCATTGAAACTATAGAATCAATATTTGGATTATTTGTAAGAAAATTATCAATAGAAATATTTTAATGTGTGTAAAATATTGGAATTCATTTTTTTTTTCACTATGTGGGCATAAAAACATGTTAAAGAGTTAAAGTTTTATAAAAATTACAAAATTTTTAATCTAAAATGCGCAGTTTTAACTTATTTAGATTATAAAATAATATATAATTATTACACACAAATATATATAATTTGTAAATATTTCTTGTAAGAAACAGTTTTTATTTGAGCCTGTTGAAGAGAGATTATAGCTTGAAAGCTTGCATTTTATAATTAAAAAGAAACTTATTGTTAAAAAATATATGTAGTTAATTTAAAAAACTGTATGAATATAAAACAAGCACACCTATACAACCATTTTGATTGCGTATTAAGGCAAGTATGTCTGAACTGTAGTGATATTTATTGATTTAACTAGAAAATTCACAGAAAAAAAAAGTTGTCATCGGTTAATGACAGTTTGAAATTTACACCACGTAAAGGTAAACACGGAATATTTCGAAGATAAAAGTTAAAAATAAACCAGGAAATATATATATATTTCCTCAATATGTGTTTCCTGTTTACTAAATTCTCAAATTATCCATGCATTAATTTTATAAAAAATATTTTTAAAATTATATTTACTCTCTCGCTGAAATATAGATAAAATATTAATTATTTTAAATATATATTTCTGCTCTAATTATCAAGAAAGATTATTTATTTTTTATCAATAACTTCTTGGGATAGAATTTATATAGATACAATTTTCTACTTTCTATATATTCATAAAAATGCAAAGTGTATGATTAAATATTTATAAAATGAATATGGATACATATTTAAATTAAGAAAAAGGCATATTTATTCCGATAGATGGCGTAGGCCATTAGCAACTTTCAGTTTCACGATAAGAAAGATGTATTTTTCTTAAGTCGCCGCCAGGAGGCGAAACTGACCGGACGTGCTTCGCTAGGCTCCGCTAGTTTCGGTAAATATTGCTTTAAATATTCATTTTCCTTAAAGTCTTATTAAACTGAATTGAAATATAGCATTTTACTATATTAAGTATAGTCGCTGATACGCTCATTATTAAATTTTAACTATTTACTTTAAATTAAATGGATAAAAGGAAAATAGATTTGCATGAAATTTAATATGGATTTACTAATAAGAACATTGACTGTAAAATTAGATGAAATCTACGAGTATTTTGACAATAAGGTCAAACAGAACCAAAAAAACCTCACAAAAAATGATCTTTCCTATTTGTCCACAATGGTAAAGCAGACAAAAGATGGTATTACTGCCTTGAGGGATATCAATAATCAGGACTTTTTAGATCAACTTTCTGTGCAAGTGTCTGATGTCCTAGATCAAAAACTGGACAAATTCAAGGGAGAATTCAAGACACTGAGGCCCTCTTTTTCAGAGGTTGTGAAAACTCAAACAACGAGAGATACAATAAATAAAAAACAAATTGGTGAAAAAGAATTTGTAATTATAGCGCAGCCTTTTAATGAGGGAAATAATCAAGATGTACACCACGCTATTGTTAATAAGATCAGAGTGTTAGGAGAAGAAAATAAAAAAGTTCGAGTCAATAAAATTATAAACACTAAAAAATCTATTATTATAAAAATGTCGGACGAGCGCGAATCTAATTTTCTAAAAGAGGAAATATGCAAATCAACTCAGCTAACAAATTTATGCAAAACATTTATACCGACCAAAAGAGATCCGACGATAATGGTTAAAAATGTTAATAAAATCACCGAGGTAAATTCCTTCGAAGAAACCATCTGTCAGATGAACAACGAACTAAGGGATATGAAAATATGTATTTTTTGGTTTGTTTATTTTGTTGGTTGTGATGTAAAATCAAGAATGATTTAATGTCCTCTTTTTTATCTTTTAAATCTTGTAATTATTTTTTTTTTGATGTAATATAGTATCTGAATTTAGTGTTGTTATTGACGCAAGCATCCCTTGTGGGGATATCGCGTCTGATTTGATGGATAAATAAAAAAAAAAACAATATAACATTTGTACTATTTTTTCACACATTTAAATGTTTTCATAGTTATACCTAGAGAATGCAATGTTTGGTAAACTATTCATGAATTAGATGCCATGTTGTATATTTTATTGATTAAAAACTACAAATATAAATAGTTTGGAAATGATAATATTCTCCTATATTAATTTAATAATATATAGAGTATACATAAATTGTGTATTTGTATACACTCGTGGACAAAACTTAAGGAAGTAGAGAGTCTTTTTTTGTTGTTGTTGTTGTTTTAAGGAGACAAAGACCATTTTGTTCACACTTGGTTATCTCGTATGTCTTCAATAAAGTTCACTGTAATATCTTTCAGAGTTATTGTCTGAATCCCGATATACAAGCTGAAAGGTACAACTTCCCTAAGTTTTATCTATGAGTGTAGGTATATTGATAACCTAAAACACTATGTACGAGTATATATAAACTCTAATCTTTAAACTCTAAGATATAACTTCGTTTTATATGAACTCAACAGAAAATGAATTGAAACCGAAAGAAAAAATATAAAATATTGTCCTAATAGTATAACTCGTAAATAAAGTTCAATTGAAAAGAAAAAAAAATGTTTTTTAAAAACTCCTTCGTAAAATCCCCAATTATAGAATTTTTGGAGTACACACTCAATCAAACAAAATGGCGTATAATGGATTTTTAATCTTTTGATTGCTTTTAATTATTTTTTAAATAAAAATAAAATCCTCTTTTTGTGTGTGGAACACAATTTACAATCTATTAGCAATTATCTATATTCAGCACTACTTTTTGAGTAGGATTAAAAACTTCTTTATACATTTTTTTTTGGGGGGCTTTTTTCCCCTTTTTTTTTGCTTTTCCTAGTTTTTGCTATTCAAATATTTTTGTAGAAACTACTGTTTGACACACACGATTCTAAATTAAAAAAAAAACACATTTATAGGACTGTATGAATTTTATATTTATTATCTATACACTATCAATGGACAAACTTTAAGAAAGTTAAAGATATTTGATGTCGCCCATATTCTATTTTATTTTGTTTTTTTTTTATCGAAGGAGACAGAGGCTGTTCACACTTGGGTATATCATGTATATTCAATAACGGTCACTGTAATATCTTTCAGAGTCATTGTCTGAATCCCGATATACATGGTAAAAGATACAACTTCCTTAAGTTTCGTCCATGAGTGTATTTGGTTCACACTATAATGTAGAAAGTAAATAAAAATTGAAACAAATATGTAATTATTTTGTTTAACTGTTATTTTGATCTATTTTCAAGACCAGCTCTTTCTCTCTTTATTAATTTCTAAACATTTATTTTAAAAGTTATTATCCTTCGTATACGTAGTACAGGCCATGTGACAATCATCATTTTGCAATACGTTTCATTTTTAATCATCAACTTGAATATTTATTGCCATTTTTATTTTTACCAAATGAAATTTTTAGAGAATATAAATAGAGAGTGTTTATATTTTTACTCTAAATACTTGAATAACTTAATTACATATATAATTGGTTAGAAGCTGTTACCCAATTTGAATAATCTTTTATATATTTTTACTTATAAAAATAAATAAATAAAATCACAGATGGGAATGACATAAACGTTTCTGTGAATATTTCATGATGTAAATCGACATCAATCTTAAGGCTTACCAGGCCAAATGAATAAAAGCAGACGAAAATAATAAAAAAGGGCAGACGTAAAAAAAAAAAAAAAAAGATAGAGTCCCGTTATAACGGAAGTTCGTCAGATCCCGTTACCATGGTAACTAAAGTAACAACACGGGATTGTTATGGCACAGAGGCTAATCTGGGAAACGATCTGGATACATTGTCTCCATTTTCTTATCTATTGATTGTTTATCTGCTACAGAGTCTCTTTTTTTTTTAATTCAAAATCACTCTCTACGTAAAGGAATAATTGTATCGAATTTTTTAATTCTAAAAAAATACAAATAAATTAATGATTTTATTTTTATATATATATATTTACATCCCATTTGGTGTTATAAATTAGATAAATTATAAATTTCGCGTAGTTGGCGACATATGTAAATTTTATAGAATTCTTGGTTGAACTTTGAAGTAAATTTTAGAATTCCTGTAGATCTCTCTCTCTCTCACATGGAAACAACTCTGTCATTGATCAACATTTTTTAAGTTGAAAAAAAAATTTGAAAGGATAAAAAAATAATAAATTAAGGGCAGTAAATATACATTTTGGACAAAACTTGAGTCTTATATATAATAAGGCAAATAACAAATTTGCCTCTGTTTTTCCCTTCAAGATAAAAAAACATAAATTCCAAAAGTAATTGATTATATATATATATAATCAATTAGTTTTGGAATTTTTTTTTATCTTGAAGAAAACAGAGGCAAATTTGTTTATATTTGGTTATCTCATGTGTCTTCAATAAAGTCACTGTAATATCTTTCAGAGTTATTGTCTCAATTCCGATATAAATACTGAAAGGTACAACTTCCTTATGTTTTGTCTCTCCGTGAGTGTAAATAAACATATAAATGCCACAAAAAATAATTTCAAAATTTATCGCGCCGCGCGCGCGCCGCGATAAATGCCATCTGAATTTATAATATAGGGACACATAATATATTTACATATATAATATGTAATTATAATAGATTATGGAAATATAGAATACATATTATTGTAATTGGATAATCTTATAATTAATTCAAATTCATTTGTTTATAAGTTCCACCGAATGGAGTTTTAAATTAATAATCTACGCCAAAAGTGGAATTTAAAAAGTGAATTTATCGAATATATTTAAATTAACTGTTAAAATTAATTAGTTTTATGTTTATCGTAGTTAAGTATGGTGGCTCATTAACATAATTGGAATATAGAAGAAATTTTCCTGCTAATTAAATACATCATAGATGTCATACAACTTTTTGTGTAAGGGGAATCGTAGGCTTAAGTATCATATCAATAGAATAAGAGAAATATCCATAGAAGATCATGGTGATCATGAAACAATAATTGGCATCATAAAAAATCATATTTAAAATTCAATTCATTTTGTAAATACATTCTAAACTTTCTACAAAAAACCTGGATCTCTATTGTTTTCATGCGTTGAATAATGTAAATAACTTATGTAAATGAACTTTTCTCCTTGTTTGACGCAAGTATCCCTTGCGGGATATAGCGCTTTGGAAATAAAATAATTTTAATTGTAATAGAGGTTAAGGCTTTCAATGTGTGTTTTCAGTAAATAAATACAAGATACAACACAAAGCACCTCTTGTTAGGGGTGACCAATTTTCAGGAATTACAGATAACGGCATCTACTTATATAATTGCCTTATTCTGTCTCTATGTCTGAAGCTCACGGATAGAATGCGTGCCCATTGGCTGCCGGCGAACACGTGTCCTCCCTGCCCCCCTCTAGACAACCCTGTTATCAGCAGTGTGTTACATCCACCTGTCTATAGCGGCCATTCTAGACAACCCTGTTATCAGCAGTGTGTTACATCCACCTGTCTATACAGGTCACCCTGTCTATAGCGGCCACTCTAGACACCCCTGTTATCAGCTGTGTGATACATCCACCTGTCTATACAGACCACCCTGTCTATAGCGGCCACTCTAGACAACCCTGTTATCAGCTGTGTGATACATCCACCTGTCTATACAGACCACCCTGTCTATAGCGGCCACTCTAGACAACCCTGTTATCAGCAGTGTGTTACATCCACCTGTCTATACAGACCACTCTGTCTATAGCGGCCACTCTAGACAACCCTGTTATCAGCTGTGTGATACATACACCTGTCTATACAGACCACCCTGTCTATAGCGACCACTCTAGACAACCCTGTTATCAGCTGTGTGATACATACACCTGTCTATACAGACCACCCTGTCTATAGCGGTCACTTTAGGCAACCCTGTTATCATCAGTGTGTTACAATCACCTGTCTATACAGACCACCCTGTCTATAGCGGTCACTTCAGGCAACCCTGTTATCAGCAGTGTGATACATACACCTGTCTATACAGACCACCCTGTCTATAGCGGCCACCCTAGACAACCCTGTTATCGGCTGTGTGATACATACACCTGTCTATACAGACCACCCTGTCTATAGCGTCCACCCAAGACAACGTTTGTAAAATATATTCGCACTCGGGTAAACCCCGGGCGTTGCCCGGGCCATTCGTCTAGTTTTAATATAATCGGAGAATTGTATGATTTTTTGAAAAGATAACAAAAATATTTTTGTGATAAATATATTAGTTTTTATAATATAAAAAGACAAAGGAGACCTCTTGATGTCTATTTTGACAGGAGAGGCGACCATTATCTTTTAGATCAATATCCTTCCGGCAAAATTTTCATCTACAGTTTTTATAATATAATTATGAGAGATTCACTTTTTTTTTGGTTAATGGAAATCAAGCCACTAAATATTTTACTCGTTTGTTTTATTTAATTGTATGTATCTTACACACTAAATGTTTATTTATAGTACAAATATTCCGTAGCACGAATATTGTGTTTTTAAGTTATATAATAAAAGAGAAATACCACGCTGACGAGGACCAACAACCCGAAATGCGTATGTGATTGCCTTTGTTGATTTATCAAGAAATTGGGTTGGCCAAATATCTTTGGACAAGCTAAATCAACGTTTAGTTGATTTTTGTTCCACTAGATGGCGCTCTGCCATCTAAAATGCTTATGTAAGCGGTCAGGAAATGCCAAACATTTTCGACATCTGCTTTTTTTCGCTTGTCATCGAGGTCAAAAAGCAGCCAAGCAGCTCGGGACATATGTAACGTGTATGGAAAAGGTGTCATAGGGGAGTGAGCAGCATAAAAATGGTTTTAAAAGTTAGAAAAACGGCGACTTAGACCTTGAAGACAGGCCTCGAAGTGGACGACCATCAGAATTCGATTAGGAACATCTAAAGGCCCTGTTGAAGGAAGATGGTCGCCAAACAACCTGTGAGTTGGCCAAAAAAATGAAATGTAGTGCTGTGACCATCTCCAACCATCTCCAATCAATAGGTTTTTCTCAAAACCTCGGAGCTTGGATGCCTTACGAGCTTAATGAAACCAACAAAGAAAATCGCCTTCAAATCGCTTCTCAACATCTCGCACGCCATCAATCAACACGGGGCCATAAACAACGATTTTTATACCGAATCGTTACGGGAGATGAAAAATGGTGTCTATAAGTAAATATGAGGCAAATAAAAGAGTGGGTGGCTCCAGGAGATACGCCGAAGCCAAGAATAAAGCAAGATATTCACCCACAAAAGGCTATGATCTGCGTTTTTTTGGGACGGCGAAGGTGTGCAGTACTGGGAAATGCTCGAAAGGAATGCCACGGTCAACAAGGACCTCTACATTGCCTGAATGAGGCTATTCAACAGAAAAGACCCGATCGACAAGGTCAAATAATTCTCCTTCACGACAACGCTAGGCCGCATGTTGCACAAGTCGTCAAAGCCGCCTTTCAAGAGTTCGAATGGGAAGTTCTACAGCACCCGCCGTACTCTCCGGACCTTGCACCAACCGATTACCACCTTTTCAGCTCCATGCCAAACCATATGAGAGGCACTACCTTCGATGATGAAGAGGACCTCAAAACCTGGCTCAACAACTTCTTCGACACCAGACCGGGTAATTTTTGGCTGGTCGGCATCAACAAACTAGTCGAACGTTGGGAGGAAGTCGTAAATAATAACAGAGAATACATAATTGAATAATTAATCGTTATAATTAATGCTTTTTGTCTAAATAAAATTGTCGATTAAAACTGAACGAAAATTTCTTTACAACCCAATATATATTTTAAATAATTAAACTAAATCGTGTTTTTTTTGTCTTCTTGTCAACTTGATAAAATATGGCAGAATTCCCACCACAAGGAATTGATCGCTATGTTGAAATATTATATTACCTTGTTAAATACAAAGATTAATTACTTGTATGGCCAGGTTGTGTGCAGCAACTTTACAGTACGTACACAGTTGTCACGCCACCTTCCTCAATCCCATAATCTCAATGAATATGTAGGAATGAAGGTATTCGAATTCTACTTCTGACACCAGTTGTCGCGTGTTGGTCCTTAACACTGCCTTCTACTCTAGATGGCAAAAAGAATGCAGCCATTTATTTCTTAAATTGTTTTTTGTTTTTTTTTTTTTTTTTTGCTAAAATTAATTCAAAAGTTTGTTTCTAAATGCTGCTACTATCTATTTATTGTTTCTATTTACACAACTATAAATTTTGAAAATAGAGCAATCCGTAAATAAATCTTTAATTAAAAAGGCATATACTGTGTGGATCAAAATATCATTTATTTTACCAATAAATATATATAGATAGATAAGGTACACACACTATATGTTTATTTGTATCTATTTTCATAGTTATAAATATATATATATAGATAGAGGGATAAAAAAATCTCTCTTTATTAAAAGAGGCACCTTTAATTGTCCAGTTAAACGATATACATCAGTTTAGTAAAAGAACTATTTACTAGTGATGATAAAGAATGAGCCGCAACATCAGTTTTGGAAAATTCAGACAAAAGGTTTACATTGTATACCTGTATCACTAGTAAATTCTTTTCCTAGAGTGATGCACACTGCCATCGTTCTGATGAACAATTAAAGGAAGAGGTGTCTCTTTTGGTACATGAATACCATCCTCCCGTAACTTTATGTATATATAAATAGATCCCTTAGTGTAAATATAACATAAATACATATTTACTTGTAAAAATATTTGTTCAAATGTGATATTGTACTTGAATAAGGTACACAAATTAAGATAAAGACATCTCCTTATCGTGCAACTGAAAGTTTCTGATGGCTTGCACCATCTATCGGAATAAAATATGAATTATTCTCGTTGATTTTTAATTATGCCAGAATTGACCAAATACCCATTCTTGATTAATCAAGAAAAGCTAACCACGTACGCGTTTCGGGCTGTTGGCCCTCATCAGCGTGGTGCAAGCTGTACCTCAACGACCAAAAAGAAACTGGTCATTATGGCATCCTGAAAAAAATATGAAACGGGTAGTTAAGGCTAGAATTGTGTGAGACCTTTTTCTTTTTCATATATTCACTTATTTTAGGAAATCTTAACATTTCTAAGAATACATCTTTCTAACTATAGATTTCTACAATATATTTTTTTATATATAAGCTTATGTCCATAGTTTTCTTGAAAACCATTTCTGAGATACCATCCTTCAGTGATGCGTATATAAACAGAATCGTCCAATACAGTATTAGAGCTCCGAGAAGCGGTCTGGTGGATTAAATTGGCGAAACCGCTGGGAGGGTTCACCACTGATGAGCCAAGCCCTCCCAATATATTTTTCATCGCAGTAAGGACAATAGAAGTTTGTATTGTGTATAAAAGAAACATTCGTACTTTTAAATCCTTTCATTTTATTTGTATAGATGGCGCGTTATTTCTTTGTGTTAATATATTTTTTGGACAAGTATCGCAAGTTGACGTCATTGTTGATAACGCTACGTAATGATTAAGCCTAGTTTTCTTTATCAGGTGCACGTGCCCCTATTTAACAATTTCTAAAAAGAAAAAAAAAAGGAAAATAGTCCAGAAATAAAGTTATAATCTTTTAATATCGTGTTGAGGTTCACCCACACACCACATCAGGGATAGTACCAGAATTAAAATATCCAATATGGCGACTAGGGTTAAAAAAAAAACGTCAGAAGTTAATTAGAATCGTCGCTATCTTCAATGAACACGCAAGGTCTCGTCTGCGTGAAAATTCTTTATCGTATCAGACGATATTCGTGGTGACATTATTGGTTAACCACTTCCCTTTTTTTATATATATAGATAATACCATTTTCCCCGATGTTTAGGCTTATGTAATTTATAATGTTGATTCTTCTTATTCTTCTTTAATTGGATAAATAGTAAACTAATATGTAAATACGAAACTATTATAGACACGTACGATTCTTTTAAAAGTAAAACAATTTCTACTGTCCTTACTACGATGGAAATATAAATGGAAATTGCAGTAAGGACAGTAGAAATTGTTTTTTTTTTTAAAGAATCATACGCTTCTATAATTGTTTCGAATTTTCATAACAGATGGCGCGCTAATATATACATCATAATAAACTAATATATTCCTCATTTATATTTTTAAAAGGTTTTGTTATAAATTGTGTAGTTTCCTTATTTTTTAAAAAAAATTGTAAATGTTTCAACTTTTAAATATTGATTATAATTCGTACGATTTTAGATTTAACCCCATTCCGATATTATGTTTTTACATTTATAAATTTAATTGCCATCTATCGATATAAAATTATTGTTATAATTTTATTTTTTTTAATTTTTTTTTTTATATTGTTATACTGTAGAGATATTTGATAATATATGTGAAAATAAAAACATTGCCAGAATTTCTTGTTACAAATTCATATTTTTAGTTATACCCTTTATTTAAGGATATGTATTTAAACTATTTTTTGAACTATTTTTACTCCAATATGCAATTAGGAAAGTATGTATATTTGTAAGATGTAATTATATATGATAAATTATGTAAATAGAATATGATGTTATTTTATTGGTGTTTTCGTACACAGATATTGGGGAAATATAAAGTATTTCCCACAAAGTTTTATCTGAAATAGATTTTCCTAAGAAAATTGCACCCGTTTCTTTATATAACATATTCAATATTTACCAAACGCTTAAGTTTAAATTTTTAACCAGAAGAAATTTCAAATTCGAAGAAATGTTTAAATAATTTCTTGGTTTTTTTTTAGAGCCTCCCTAGAAATTTAAGTAGTTCTGGAATTTCTTATCCATTTTTTTCTTCAATATTTCAAGATTACGTTGATATTAAATTGGCACCAATTTAAGGGTATTTTATATTTCCTCCATATATAAAAATTGCATATACAATAATTACATATTTAAAATATGTATTTAAAAAAGGTTCGTCTTGTATAGAAAAATATATAAACGAGGTTTCTTTTGAAAATTAAAGCATTTTCTACTGCCTTTACTGCAATGATAAAAATAATTGGAGGGCCTGGATCATCAGTGGTGAACCCTATCATCGGTTTCGTTAGTTTAATCTATAATAGTTAAACTGACGAAACCACTTGGAGGGTTTATCATTTATGAACCAGGTTCTCCCATTATTTTATCATTGCAGTAAGGGCAGTATAAAATTATTTAATTTCAAAAAAATAATCATACGCGCCTAAAATGGTTTCAATTTTTTACAACAGATGGCGCGCTAATGCATCATAATATAAATGGTATTTATTGATATTTAGATTATCAGAACGTTCGACTTATATATGAGATATGGAAATATGGATAATACTAGTATAACAATAATAAAATGACATATTAAACTTCATTCTACATTTTAACTAGAGTAATATTTGTGTTTTTAATTTTATATTATAACTAGCGGATGTACCCGGCTTCGCCCGTGTTTTACCCGAGTAAAGGTTTGTCTAACGAATCTCTCGATAAAGTGAACATTTTTTCCCGGTCCCTTGAAAAATACTCGATAAGTTGAATAAAATCAATATTAATCGGTACCCGAGTAAAGGTCTGTCTAACGAACATTTGTTAAAACAATTCTCTATAAACTTATAAAAAGAAATAGATATATTTTGATAATTTGAAACTGATAAAATGATCATTTTTTCCCGGTCCCTGTGTGCCGTGTCATTCTGAATTTTGTCTTTCCTAATTTTCTACATTACAAAATCATAGTTTTATCTAGTGAACATTTTTTCCCGGTCCCTTGAAAAATACTCGATAAGGTTGAATAAATTCATGGTCGTTTATGGAAGATGGACGAAGTTCCCGGAGGTCATCTTGGGCAAGCTCCCGCGAGGCTTTTTTTCTTGTCTACTTGGCATAGCTGTGTCACCAACTCTGCCCTGATTGGTCGGTGGGCGGCCGGCGGTCGGGCGAATCCATTCTCTCACGGGGTGGGGCAGACCCAAGGTCATCAGGAGCAGCAAACCTAAGCCTATCTCTGTCTCAATGGCGGCGCTGCTTGCGAGTTAAAGCTACAAATCTGAAAATAACTCTAAGGATATTAAAGATATTCAAGATATTATTTTTCGTAAACCTTTCCGGGGATACACCTAATAATATCCCAAAATTTCACGGCGATTGGATGTATGGTTTTTGAATCCATAGAGGACACACACACAGACACACACACAGACATTCAATTTTATATATATATTCAATTTTATATATATATATGATTTTAAATTACACATTTTATTAATTCCAACCAAAAATATTTTAAATGATTTTCGAAATATGAAAAATAAATAAAATTAATATTCCTAAAATATTTTGCTCAAAATGATCGATTTTCTCACAATATTTCGTATATATTTACATATATGTTAGAGTCAATATTATTATTTTGTGAATTCCATATATATATGGTATATTATATATATATAATTATTGGAATATTTTCATTCTTTTAAAACTATTTTCTAGACTTTATATATTTCTTTAAAAATCAAGCTCTAAAATCTAAAATAATCTCTCCCAAAAGATCATTTTAATTAAATCCTCTTATATAACATGTCGGCAAACGATCTCGAATTAGTCACTAATTAGCAAACAAAACTTTTTAATTTAAAAATTAATTGAAGATTAACATAAAATTACTTGAAAACTTAATATAAATATTTGGACACAGGACATTTAACCTTAGTCAGCAATGGAATTAATTATAACCGGGGTAGGTTTAAACTCGCCATTTTTGATTTTTGATTATCTTTTGCTAAGTTATTTTAATTTAGCAGAAGATATCTTAAAAATAAAAGTTTTAACCTGAAATTGGTATTTTTTCACTTTTTCTTTTTTTTTTCAAAAATGTATTTAATTTACTGGATTTTAAAATTGAATATTTTCGAAAATATAATATTATTTGTGAAAAAATAGTACAAATGTGATATTGTACTGGGATAAGATTCATAAAGAAGGTTGAAATCCTCTAAAGAATGTAAGTAATAGATTCAAAGCGTACGAGGATGCGTATTCTGTAGAAGGGTCATTGACCCGAAAGCTCGCCTTTATTAAAACTTATAAGATACGCATCCTCGTACGCTTTGAATCTATTACTTATAAGATTCATAAATTATGAAAAAAGCATCTTCTTATTATGCAACTGAAAGTTGCTGATGGCTTGCGCCAGATGCATGGTACAAGCCATCAGCAACTTTCAGTTCCACGATAAGGAGATACCTTTTTCTTAATAATATTATTTATAAAAATAAACGTTCTCTTTCCTTATCTATTTTTTAATAAAATAAATAATGCTTCCAGGGCTAAATTATTTTTGTTTAGTTAATGTGATATTCCTGTTGAAGATCTGGTAAAAGTCCGAAAGCTTGAGAATATAAAAAGTTATACATGAAACTTAGCCTTGGAAGCTTTATTTATTTTATTAAATGATATTATTTATGTATGTGTGTTTTAAAAATCAAATAGCTACACGTATCAACACAAAATAATTTATAAATAAACCTAATTAAACAAATGAAATACAAGTATTTATTTACTTTCGAATTGATAGTTATATTTTTTAAAAATATTTTCAATGTTATAAAAGAGAATGAAATTTTTGAAAAATAATAAAGCAAATATTTTTAAAACTCAAAATACACTCCTTCACACACATATTCTCTACAAATTTGATAAACCTTTTTTAAAAAAGTATTATTCCTAGTACACGTGGCACTGGCCATGATATTCATGGTGGGTAGAAGTTGGCAACTTCCTTTACTTTAAGTGGGGTTAGACTTTTGAAATAATTGAGAGTCATTTGCGCTTTTTTTTTTAATTAGAAAAAAAAAAGAGGCCAATGCTGGATTCTATCCCGGGTGGCAGCCGTTGAAAACCAACGGTTTAGTCCACCCACCCCTCAAGTTTATAAAACACATTTTAATAATTTAAAATTACTGTTTTTATCAGAATTATATGCTCTCTAAATGTATGTGCGTTAGAATATATATATATGTTATATAAAAGTATTATTTTATTTTAAATTATAATTTCATATTTTCAAATACTCTGTTAAATCGACCGCCAGGGGTCGCGCTTTCTCTATAAATACTCATTGTTGTTGTTCCCCGTTGGCCGGCTCAAATCTTTGTACATTATGTAAATAATCTTTTGTTTTCCTTATTCTTCTCGCCTTAAGCTAGGCATTACTTTAATCAAATTATGTTTTCTTATATATTCTATAAGCTCAATTAAAGCTATTTCTAATATTTACTATTTTTATTATCATAATTTCAAGATTTTAACCACGACTGCACCACCATTACCATAATCCACAACATGATCAAAATTCGAGCAGAAAATCTCTCAATATTTTTCTTTATAACATATATATACTTTTTCCACATTATTTTTTTTTTTCAATTTAAAAGAAAAACTAGGGTTAACTCTTTTCATTCAACTAATCATTAAATGGGTTATTCCCAAAAGAGAGGAGAAAAAAAATTCAATAACAAGTTTTTCAACGGCAATTTAATGTTATCATAATGTAATTGTCTCACGTGACTTCTGTGTTACTAAAAATAGAACAAGTGGATCAATCCAGTTGACAGAATTCTAAACAATTAACTTATTTTTCGATTATTCAATAGGTTTTTTTTTAATTCGTTTCTTTTTCGTATATATTTTTAAAATAACAATTTTGCTGATTATTTTCTTAAATTAATGTTTATTGAGTTGAAAAGATAAGTTCTAATACATTTTACTTCTATAATACATATAGATAAAATGGTATATATTGTTTTCTTTGTTGTTTATATATATAATAGTTAAGTTTAATATATTCATCTTTTTTTTTCACAAATAGAGCAAAATATTTGAAAATAATGTCTGTTGACTCTTTTATTAAACTTTATAATTTTTCAATTTTAAAAATATTGATTCTAACTAGATTGATACAAAATTTGTAAACTTTTCACCAAATATAATAAGTCAAGAACAATTTTTAACGCCTTGCCAAATGCTTTATTTTTATTTATTTCTTCTGACTAAAACAAAAGAATTTTTATCGAAACGTTGAGAAAATAATTTAAAAAAAAACTCTAACTGGCCGAAGTGTCTATTTTTCACAGAAAAATATAATAAGTTTTGGAATTTTGGGAAAATATTTATGTAGTTAATATTAATAATAATAATAATAATAAAGGGGTAATAAAATATAGTTAAATATTTGATTGTCTCAATCCCATTTGAAATTGTTATTAAATTGGTTACCAATAGGTTTAGATTTGATTCAATTACCTGGCATTTCAATTTGTCTAATTCACTTAGCTCCACAGTTTCCTATTAGTTCCATCTTCTGTTCTAATTTAACTGTTCGTCTGATTGATAATTAATTTTTTTTGTTGTTTTACGTTTTTAATGGATGTTAAGATTTTTCGTATTTTTGTGTGGTTATTTTTTGGGTGTGAGACTATGTCTTAAAATTAAAAACTATTATTCACACAGAAAAAAAAGTTTAATTTTAGTTTCAGAATAAATACATATACTGTTATAAGTTATATTTTATATGTGACAATATAATTATATATAATTATATATATCTTTAATTAAAAAGAGGCATATATTGGATCAAAATATCATTTATTTTACCAATATTTCAGTTGGCTGAAATATTGGTAAAATAAATTATATTTTCATCCAATATATGCCTTTTTAATTGAAGATTTATTTATGGATTGCTCTATTTTCAATGCAGATATATATATATACTTTAAATATTATAATTATATAATGAAATGCGTCTTCAATTTTATCATTTTGTTCATATATTAATTATTGTTTTATGTATTTTTAGAATTATTATTTTTTATTATTGCTATTGCTATATATAATCACTTTTATATAATATATAATATATTTTTTTATATTTTGATATATCAAAGTTGTATTATATTATTGTTGTAAATATATGTATAATTAATTGATCTATTATATTATTTACTAAGTATAAGATTAAATTCATAAATCCTATATGTCTATAAAAGATATTTAATTGTGATATTTATTCAAGTAATTAAAAATAAACTACTTTTTTATTTATTTTTTCTTAATTTCATTATTACAGAAGCATGAAGTATATCAGACTATTGTGCTATATTAGAATTATTTAAGTATATATCTTTAATTATTTACACGATGAATTAGTAGTGATTTATAAATTTGTGTACAAATAGCTCTAAACTTACCAAAGTTTTCATATTATTGAGTATATACAGAAAAATGATAAATAAACTACTTGATTGGAAATAATTATTTTTAATTTTTTTATCACACGACTACACTATCGAATTTTTTTTTTATGTATAACATATATATACTCGATATTTTAATCAGAGATTATTTCTACTTTGGGCTTGAAAAGCAACAGCGGCGCACCTGATGACGTATTTTTTTTTTTTTTCAAAACACAAACAACTTCGATAAAGAGAGGTGAGTTAACCCTCGAAATAATGGATGAATATATATTGAAAAATCCAATACCCCAATTTTTATATATTTATATATCAATATGGATTGGTCAATCTCTCTCTCTCTCTCTTAGAAAGAGATTATGAGTAAATTATTTTATAATAAATATATTAGGGAGAAAAAAAGATAGTTTTAATATTACGTTGAAGAATAACGCCAATTTTAATCAAAATTCGTTGAGAATTCATAAAGATATCCTATAGCAGACGACATTTTAAAAGAGGAGACGCCATTTTGTGCAAGCCATCCATTCTAGCGCCTTTTAATTCAATTTTCTATAATCGATGAGACATAATCACCTAAAGCTGACTAGAACATTCTGGTAAATATTTTCGTCCCAGAATTCTGTTGGAAAATGTGTTTCCATAATTTTCTCTTCTTTTTTTTTCTTTTTAAAGAGAAATATATATATTTCAAAAAATATATTTTCAAAAATATACATACGAAATATTTGAAAATATCATTTAATATCTAACAACCATATCAATATGCAATCTGAAATAAATTTAGACAAGAATGTTTTGAAATATTTTTTGAATGAAAATTTTGTTGAGTATTTTATTTAGAATTTTTCAAATATCTTTTCTTTTTAACACATTATTTTTCATAAATATAAATGTGCTTTGCAAAAATATATATATATAATAAGTTTTCAAAACGTTTAAAAGGTGTTCTAAAAATATGATTTATCATTTAGAATATTTTATTTTAATTAAAATTTCAGAATGTTTTTTCCATTTGATATGTTTTAGATGTTTTTTTCTGAGAAATAATTTAAATAGATTTATTAACATTTTAAATATACCATATAAATCATTTTAAACTAACATAATATGCAATTTTGAAAACATAATTTTCTGAATGCATTATTTATATAACTGCACACAACACCCAAGGGTATTTATATTTTTTTAAAAAATAAGAAAATTTTAAAATAATTTAATATTTTGGAGATATTAGTTTTATAATAATTAATTTTATAACAATAGAGAAAATAAGTATGTTTTTGTGAGTTGTATCTATAAATATATGTTTTAATTAAATTTTTATAATTATATTTTTTTATGAAGAATATATAACAAATATTTTCAAATTAGGCCTATAAATGATTACTTTGTGATAGTTTAAATATTATTTATGCAAGAAAAGCGGTATATATATATTAATATATCTAAGACATTAAAATATATCCCCCCCCCCCAAAAAAAAATAAAACTCTGAATAGATTGAAAATAGATTCAGTGAATAAAAAAATTAAAATAAAATGCATTTTTGATGTCAGATTATTAAAATTTTATCTTTAAAAGGGAAATTCTTGATGTGTTTTTCCCAAGCGTGTGAAAAACTTGGTTTTTTCCACATCGAGTTATATCCCCTTTCAATAAAAACTGGGAAAAGATAAACAAATCATGAATTATAAACATTTTTCCTAAACTCCTTTCTTCTATATTAAATATTTTCCTTGTGTTTGGCAGGGAAAAAAACCAACACTCCAAACTGAGTATTTCAAACTTGTACAAATTTTATAAATGGTATTGGAAAATCTATATAAAAAAAGGCTTTAAAATATATTGCGAGAAAGATTTTCAGTAAAAAAATGTATAATAGAAATAGTTTTTGAAATATCGTTTGATATGTTTTTAAAAGATCATTCTCTTTTTAAACGATTTTTCACATTTAAAAGAGAAATTTTAAAAAGTTGAGTTTAAAATCAGTACTTATGCAAATTAAAATCAATATGCAACTTAAGAAAACAAAATGCGAAAAAGCTAGAGAAATTACAAAATAAAATCAAAGAAGAGACGCCGCAACTCTTTCTATTTACATAGATTAAAGGAAGCTTTCAGTCAAGCTCTTCTCCAGCTAACAAAAACATATAAACAAGGTAATGGAGAGAGATTATATAGCGTTTATATATAATATATATGATGTTTTTGTAATTTGTTGAAATCTGCAATTCTGTAATAATGAAAGTTAGAGAAAGTTCAGATAAATATCTTGAACTATTATGTTTCTTGGGAGGACGTTATCTTAGATATTCATGAGATGTAATAGTTCCATCCATGTTCCCATCCATGTTTTTGATGGCTGTACAAATATATGCAAATACTATAATACTACTCTGTTGCACATGCTACGAAAAAGAATTTCAAGTCTAATTAAATCTAAAATTTGACTTTTTTTCGGAATTGAAATAATAATATTTGACCAATATAAATCGTATAAAATACTATCTATATATAATTAACTCGGTTTATCTGTACGCTCCTAAAATCTATCAATAAAGTACATTATCAGATCCTTACTCTACGAAGATCGAAAACCTCTAATACATAACAATATATATAATTCCTGAAAATGATATCTTTTTTTTTTTTTTTTTTTGAAAAATAAATACATTTAGAAAATAATAATAACTTTTTGTTTGGGAGAATAAAACAAAGGAGAAAATTAGTGATTCAAACCTATGTTCGTATATTATATATTGGTTTATTTAACCAGTGAGCTAAGAAACAATTGCACGCTGATTAGCTGATTAATTCAACACTGTGATAGGGTGATTCGATTATTAATAATAGAAAACCAGGTGAATAACCTGGACACCATATAAACCTAAATATAAACAAATTAAGGGGCCATATATAAGGTTCAAGATTTCTGCAAGATACTTATGTATAACAATGTGTAAATTTTTTTCTAAACTTGGACATTAAATGTGTTTACCTGTTTTCCCATATCAAAAATGTACAGAATGATAATAGTGTTATAAAAAGAGTTTGCCTTATAGTGACCAAGAAATATACATTTGCATATTTCCGTATTGTATGTATGTAATTATGTTATATATATTTGCATGTCTTTCAAGCATTACTTATCTTCATCATCATCAATTATCTTAGTTATAAAAATTAGCTTCGTTTATTTTCAAGTAAAAATAGATTATTGTCTGTTTATAAAATAAAATTTCAATATACTTCCGGTATAAATGTTTATAAACTAAGTTCCATCTATTGACCGTCTCGGCAAACTATCGACTCGGGTCGGTGACAAAATCATTACATCAGCTTCGATAAATTCAAAGAGCTAACTTTAGGTTAAGCGTCTATTTTGACAAGAGAGAAGTGTCCTTTTCTAGTTTACTATTTCCTCCCGGCAATATTTTCATTTATAAAATAAAATTGGTTACCCGTTTACACGTATATGGAGAATATGAGAAAAATATATATAAAAAGCGTTTTCCTGAGTACAAAAGAAAAGTTTGGAAAGTATAATGGATATTCAGCCAGTGAAAACTTTTATTTGTTACAAAATGCATTTGGAGAAAACTCTTTTAGTTGAACCGCATTTGAGAGAGAGTGGTTCAAAAGGCTTAAAGATGAATGGTGACTCTTTTCATTAAAATTTAGAAAAATTATAACCCCGGTGTTTCAAAATCAAAGAATAACAATCAAAGAAGTGTCTGAAGAAACCGGAGTGTCATTTGGGATATATTGCATTCCAGTATCCATGATCTGGGCCTAAAAAGATGATCTTGCAAGTTTGCTCTTTGTATATTAAATCTGGAGCAGAAAGAGATACGTAAAGTACGCCCCATCTGTTATATGAATTTTAAACTATGTTTGATGATTCATAATAAAACAATTTTCTACTGCACTGGTAGATTAAACTGGCGAAACCGCTGGGAGGATTCACCACTGATGAGCCAAGCCTTCCCAATATTTTATCATTACAGTAAGGGAAGTTTAATTTTTTTTATTATTACGAAAAGAATCGTACGTGTCAAAATAATACAATGGATATTGTCTAAATATTTTAGACACAAGAAAGAAATAGTATTTAGCGTGGTGTGGACAAAACAACAAATGTACTTCACGTACAAGTTTCCCTGGCCCCAAGGTTAGACTGAGCTATTATTAAAGAAGACCTGAGTTCAAGGCACCACGCTGCTATTTTTATTTTCCCCACATCTCCGCCCCGAGAACCCTGCCTTGTATTACATATGTATAATTTGCATATCTCCGATATGGTGTTTTGTCAATATTTTTTCAAGCGCTCCATATCAATATTGATGTATACGTGGAATTTTTAACAATATTTGCTTATATTACATTGTGTTTTATATTGTGATGTGTGTGTTGGGGAAAATACGACTCGTGTTTTTTATCTTTTAAAGGACAAATGTGTAACTCTATTTTGCATTCTAAATTATAACTTATTTCTATTCTCTTTTTTTTTTGTACGTAGCTGTTTGTATTTTTGTTTTCCTCTATTTAATATAGTAAGATATATATGTGTTGCATATAGTTTTAGAATTTATTTTGAAAGGAAAAGTGACCATTCCTTTTATACATTCATGGACAAAACTTAAGGAAGTTGTACCTTATAGCATGTATATCGGGATTCAGACAATAACTATGAAAGATATTACAGTGACCTTTATTGAAGACATACAAATGTCGTTCTACATTCTTAAGCCCCATTATATTGTATTATAATCTTCTATTATGAAAATTAGGTGAAAGTGTTGTGAAGAGGTGTAGAAAACTTTCGATAAAGAATTATCAATAAGTTTCGTTTTTCTTTTTTGAGACACAAGCAAAATATCATAAAAATTCTAATCTATACTTTTATATATACTATTTATTATACTTATATATTGATAATAATCTGATAGGTAAATGCTATATATATGTATATGAAAAAATAGTACAAATTTGATATTGTACTGGGATAAGGTGCATAATTATGAAAAAAGGCATCTCCTTATCGTGCAACTGAAAGTTGCTGATGGCTTGCGCCATCAGCCCGAAACGCGTCCGTGGTTAGCTTTTCTTGATTAATCAAGAATGGGTATTTGGCCAATTCTGGAATAAGTAAAAATCAACGAGAATAGTTTATATTTATTCCGATAGATGGCGCAAGCCATCAGCAACCTTCAGTTGCACGATAAGGAGATGCCTTTTTTCATATATGTATATATGTATAAATACTTTTATATATATATACACTATATATCATACTTATATATTGATAATAATCTGATATGTAAATATATTGATAATATATAAATAGCAGAAAAATTAGTCATATTTAAATTAACTTATATGCAAAATATTCAATATATAAACTCTTTAAAAGCATTCACTAATGTTTATTCTGTAATTATATGAGTTTTATTTTTTTGTATTGAGCAGAAAAAGGAACGTTTTTCCGAAAGCTTCTCTCTCGTTGTGCATAAAATACAGAATAAATAGCGTTGAGAGGTTTTAATATAACTAAAGCTAAGGTTGTTGTTCCTCTTTCTATTCCGAGAGAGAGGATTCGTGAGTAAAAAAGAGATTTTCGAAGGAAACTTTCACCAAAACAAACATCGACAGTGGTTGCTAGGGCGAGATGGTCTGTATTTACCAAGAATTTAACAATCAATAGTTAGCGTACATAGTTCTACAACCTACGGTCAATAGGACTTTTTTATGGGCATCAAATACCATTTTTTTTATATAAGCTAACTGGTTCATTCTACTTTTTTTGTTTACCTCTTTTTTAAGTATGTTTAAACGTATTCACGCAACATTAAACTTCATGTACCATTTCCTTGTTTTTAAAAAAACAGACCGTCAATATCTAATTTGGGTGTGTTGACGGAGAGCCTACAGTATGATGATAAGGACCAACATAACCGAAACGTGTAGGTTACGTAGGTTATTAATTGAAGAAAATTCTGCTTTTTTTGGCCAATATTTTTTTTTTTCGTTAATATATAAATCAAATTTTCAAATATTTTTCATCACTTTGGTAGAATTTATCGCTGAATTAGAAATGTTATCTTTAACGTTACATTTCTTGCCTTTTTTTCTTAATATACACTCATGTATAAAACTTGAGGAAGTTTTACCTTTTAACATGTATATCGGGATTCAGATAATAATTCAGAAAGATATTACAATGACCTTTATTGAAGACACACGAGATAACCAAGTGTGAACAAAATTGCCTCTGTTTCCTTAAAAAAACGACCGGCGATATCAAAGACTATCCACTTCCTTAAGTTTTTGTCTGTGAGTTAATATATGATTAAAAGCTATTTCTTCGCACCTTATACTGCAATGAATCAAAATTTGAGAGAGAAATAGGACATGGGTTATCAGTCTTGAACCCTCCCATCATTATAAGTTCTGTTGAAATAACTTTTATTTAAAATGTAATTTAAATCTATGGCTACATTTCCGCAAAGATATCACGGGATTTTGGAACAGCGACCCTTTAAATTGCTACTTCTGCAATGTTGGCATCCAAGACAATTTGGTTCATTATCTATTCCATTGCTCATTCCTACATGAAAAGAGACTGGAAATTCGCGAAATTTCGGGACTAACTCACTACAATGAACAACATGTATATAAAATTTTTACTACTCTCCTGCTGGATAAAACATTTGTTTATAAATATTTTAAAATTTTCAAGGCGATTGATAAAATGAGAGAAGAAGTGCTCAACTCCACAGACAACGGCTGATTTCTCCCCCTCCCCTCTAAATTGCTTTTCCTCCTCACTCATGTACATATATAACCTTTTAGGGGAATCCCCTTGTAAGACAACAGTGTCTTAATAAAGGTTTTTGTTGTTGTTAAATATATTTTTAAAAGAAAAGTAGCGGTTAAAATATTTCTATAATTTACATACTTTCTTATTAAAACTTCAAATAATTCAATGTAGACTATATACGTGGGTAGAACAACCAATATGTAAAATAGTTATATACATATCACGTAACAGGTTAAATAAAGGTTTAGTTGAATTCTGTTCCAATAGATGGCGCTCTGGCATCTAAAATGATAATATGAGCGGTCAGGATATGCCTCTTTTGTTTTTATAATTATAATTTGTTATTATAATTAACATGTTAATTAATTAAACGGCATATTTTGGATTAAAAAAAAAACATTTTATTAATTATAAAAATCCAATATACAGTATATATGAAAAATAGTACAAATGTGATATTGTACTGAGATAAGGTGTATAAATTATGAAAAAGGCATCTCCTTATCATGCAAATTTCAGTTGCACGATAAGGAGATGCCTTTTTCATAATATAAATACATATGTTTTGAAAATTACATATATATGTGTGTGTTTAATTAAAAAGGCATATATTGGATCAAAATATCGTTTATTTCACCAATATTGTGTGTGTGAAAAGAGGGGGGAAAATATATATAAGTCGCCTCTCCTGTCAAAATAGACGCGTTTATTTGCGTATGTTTTGTCGGGAGAAGCGACCTTTATTTTTATAGATCAACTTCTTCCTGGAAAATTTTCAATCTATACATATATATATATGGTGATGTTACAATATCCGTAAAAAAAATACCGAGCTTAGGTGTAGAGGGAGTGTGTATTGGAAGCCGTCTAATAAATTGATGGAGCAGTTTATCAAACGTCAATATAGCAGCTTATGTAACTCTCTCGGAACAGGAAAAAAATAAATTGAGCTTCTTAATATATTTCTCCAACGGAATGTGGATAAATAGAAGGTATTTGTTCATTTCCACAATATTTGGCCAATCTCTGGGGAATGTTGACATCCTATAGCCTGGGTGTGGGGCCATTATCAATAATATAAATACGATCTAATAATATAATACATCTACGAATTAATATGAAAATAATTACACCAATAGACAAAACTTAAGGAAGTTGTACCTTTTAGCTTGTATATCGGTATTCAGACAATAACTCTGAAAGTTATTACAGTGATCTTTATTGAAGACATACGATATAACCAAGTGTGAACAAAATTGCCTCTGTCTCCTTAAAAAAAAAAATAATACGACCGGCGACATCAAAGACCCTCCACTTCCTTAAGTTTTGTCCATGAGTGTATGTATGAGATTGTGCCAAATTCTTCTTTGAATCAGCGATAGGTGCATATTTATCAAAATAAATCGCAATTCCAGTTTGTCAAGTGAACGAAGATGAAAAGAGCGAACTATTTGATGTTTATTATGAAAAATAACATATCACTTAGTAAATAAATAGTACAAATGTGATATTGTGACATTGATTTAGCCTGTTCCCTGATATTTGGCCAACCCGATTTCTTGATAAATCAAGAAAAGCCATCCACGAACGCGTTTCGCGCTGTTGGCGCTTGTCAGCGTGGAGTAGGCTGTACCACTGCGACCAAAAAGATTTTTGGTCCCAGTGGCTTCTTGAGAAACCAAGAAATAGTAGATCTGTATTTTACTTACAGTACATGCAATCACAGCCCTCTATATTTTATGATATTCACGGCGTAATTAATGCCTCCTAAAAATCATATTTCGCTTTTTATTGGTCCAATGTATCGATCCATCGAGGATATATAAAAGATATTGAAGACAATATTGACAATATTTTATAACATAATTCTCGCATATTTCAGACTATATAAAAAAACGCGAATAAATTAATTTTTCCTTGAAAAATGTTTTTCACGCACAAATATATTTTAAATTCATTTTATAAACTATATTTGCTAACTTTACACAACAGTTTAGGGGGAAAGTTTTTTGTGTGTTGTGTGTTTTTATATTAAAATATTTAATATATAAATTTTGTCTGGAGAGAGGCGAGGAAAGTTTTAACCAGAATTTTCATTTTGTCTTAAGCCTAACGGATTTGTCTTTTATTTGGAAAGCAAATTGGTTTGTGAAGACCAAGTCAAAAACAATTAAAGCCTAATTTGTATAAACCAGAAATAATTGGATGTGTTGGCCACAGGAAGGAAGGGGTTTTACTATATTGCACAAACTACTAAATTCCTTTTTTAAATTCGATTTATTTTAGTTTTTTTCATCTTACGATATATGTTTTTACGGATTTTGATTAGATTCACTCTCTCCAATCTACATATCACGTAATGCTTCATCATAATTACATCTTCTACAAATTTATACCTATTTGCATATGCGACGGGAAAATTAGAGGATATCTTAACCGAAATGCTAAGCTTACTTTATATAAATCAATCTTTTCCAAATATATATATATATATACACACACAAAAAATTCTAAAAATGAAAACAAAGATGTTTATTAATAAAAAAGGCAGCTCCTGATGTTGCTGAAAAGTTACTGATGGCTTACGCCATCTGTCGGAATAAATATTAACTAACCTCGTTGATTTTTAATTATTTATGAATTAGCCAAATATTCATTATTGACTAATCAAGAAAAACTAACCACTTAGTTGAGATTTATTCCAACAGATGGCGCAAGCCATCAGCAACTTCTAGTTGCACCATCAGGAGATGTATTTTTCTTAATTTATTCAACCTGATTCTAATACAAATTTTTAATAATATTTTATTATATATTTTTTCACAAATATATCTATGTCCCATGAGAGTGTATATATGCTTTTACATAAAACGTAAACTTTCGACCCTCAGACCTTTCTCACACAACACCTTGCCTACAATGGCATCTGCGTATATATATACAGCTAACTAATTTGTATATGAGAAAACAATAGAAAAAAAATGAACAAGGCATATCCTAACCTATAGCACATGTGCTTTTTAGATGGCAGAGAGCGCCATCTAGTAGAACAGAAATCAACTAAACATTGATTTAACCTGTTCCCTGATATTTGGCCAACCCAATTTCTTGATAAACCAAGAAAAGCCATCCACGAACGCGTTTCGCGATGTTGGCGCTCGTCAGCGTGGAGCAGGCTCTACCACTGCGACCAAAAATAAATTTGGTCCCAGAGGCTTCTTGAGAAATCAAGAAATGGGTATTTAAGGCCAAACTTGCGTAAATACGCTTAACACATGAGAAAACAATAGAAAAAATCACATGTGCTATTGGTCAGGATATGCCTTATTTATTTTTAATTTGCATATGTTCGAGAAAAATTAGTATTTTAATTAAATATTTTATCAAAGCTATATTTTTGCAAAGGCTACTGCTTCACACACACAAATCTATTGCATGAAAACTATTGTATAAAATTTGCATTAAGAATTGTTATGCATACTAGTTTATACGGTAATATATTATATAATATGATGCATAGCGCGCCATCGCAATCTGGTAGATTAAATTGGCGAAACCGCTGGGAGGGTTCACCACTGATGAGCCAGGCCCTCTCATTAATTTTTCCATTGCAGTAAGGGCAGTAGAAATTGTTTAATTTCAAAAAGAATCTTACGCGTTTAAAATAGTTTCGAATTTTGATAATATATGCTATTATAGAGAAATATCCACGAACATGTAAATATGGAGTTTATATATTGATGTATTTTTGATAGCATTAAGAAGAATAAATTTTGGTAGTTTGATAAAAAAAATTGAACATTTAAATGGATTGCGACTTCTCGAGAAATCGCTTAGGTCATTCTAAAAATAGAATTTGATGGAACGAAGTCGTTGACCCAATTTTCTTCTTTTTTTTTTGCGTTTCACACCAAGCGTCTGTATTTACATAAGGCAAAATAAATTGCATAGAATACATTATAAGGCATCTTACAATTTTCTTGGCATTAAATGTATATTTTGAATAGCACTAATTTTTCATTATTAGTAATAAAATATGTATATAGGTTTTTAAAAAATACACTCATGGACAAAACTTAAGGAAATTGAACTTTTAGCATATATTTTTTATTATATATATATATACTTGTATTTAAAGAAGAACGTTCAAATTTACATATATGGGAAATTCGCTGTTATATAAGCAAATAAGGAGTGGTTTATACTTAAAATATGAAACTATCTTAAGTTTTGCCCAGGAATGTATATTTAGTCATTTTTTAAACTATGTAATTAATAAAACAAGTAATACCCAATATGCATATAATAAAATACTGAGATGAATTTTCTTTTTAGAAAAATAAAGATATTTATTATATGGGTTTTGAAAATCGAAGATAGTTTTTTTAATGAAATATTTCACAACTCTTTAACAAAGTTTCTTTATTCCATTATAAACATCAAAATGAAAAGCTTTCGAGTAATGGAAAATCTTCTACAAGACTTTTTAAAGAAAAAACTAACAAATTAATATATTAAGATAAAATGGCATTTTCTGATCGTGCAACTAAAAGTTGCTGATGGTTTGCGCCATCTTTCGGAATAAATATCAACTATTCGCTGATTTTTGAATTATTCCAGAATTAGCCAAATACCCATTCTTGATTAATCAAGAAAAGCTAACCACGTACGCGTTTCGGGCTGTTGGCCCTCATCAGCGTGGTGCAAGCTGTACCTCAACGACCAAAAAATCTGGTCTTTGGGGCATCTTGATAAAGGTAATATATGTATGTACATAAATAGGGGGACTTCTCCCTTTAAATACACATTAGAACAATGTATTATGTTTATCTCGCCAGTAAAAGAATATAGTGATAAATAATAAGCTACAACACCAATTTTGGAAAATTCAGACAAAAAACCAACAATCTGTATACTTTAGTTTCGAGCTTTGGCCCTCATCAATATATTTTGGCTTTTGTCTGAATTTGCATAAACTGGTGTTTTGGCTTCATTCTTTTATCACTACCTTTAAGTTTTTACTGGGGTGATGAACATAACTCATTGTTTTAATGTATATTTAAAGGGAGAGGTGCCTCTTTTTTATTCCATTTGAATACCATCCACCCGAGACTTTATATTGCATATTGGTTTATTTTAAAAAGAATTATAAACGTCAAAAAATAGTTCAATTTTTTCATAATAGATGGCGCACTAATGCATCATATTAATATTGCATTTTAATATAACATATTAATAGTGTGTATTATGACAATATCCATAGTAAATACCAAAGACTTTAAATAGAATCTATGATAACCAAACGGCAAAAAAAGCATAAACAGATGCATTGAAATATCAGAACCATACGAAGCAATATTGACAAATACTATCCCATAGATTTAGGCACTCTTCTATATATACCACAATAGTTCACGAATTTATTTAATTTGAAATCTCGAGATATCATTCAACCAGCACATATCCTCCACCACGCACGTATATTTTCAAAATTTGTTTATAACACACAAAGAATGTAATATATATTTTCTCCCCCTTTCAATATCATTAATATTTAAGATATGTAAATAATAATTTGTATATAAAAATAGTATTTATCATCAATTTATTAACGTGATAATCCTGTTGAAGGATTGACAAGTCCGAAAGCTTAAAAATAAAAAATTTGAACAAGAAACTTAACCCTGGAAGCTTTATTTATTTTATAATATAAATATAAACTTTGTTGCAGTGTATATAGAATATCTGCAATTTTGCAAATTAAGTTTTTAAGCTTTTTTCAACTAAATATTGTTTGTAAAGACATCGGTTTATAAAATAAATATGAAGAGAAACTAATCCTCCATAGGAAAGAAATATGTTATTTAAACTCTCCTCTATATAAAAAAACTTACAGTTGAGAATGCAACTTAACGTGACTTAACTGCATATATATGAAAATGTATGCAAATTCGCAGCAGTTTTAAACAAAAGTTAGATGGAAATTTGTGTTTAACCCTTGTTTAATTATCTTTAACGATCTTCACGTGTGTGCTTTTTAAAGATTTTTCTCTCTTTAATAAATCGTGAACTTTTTTTCCTCCTTCAAAACCTGTAAAAAAAAGGATTTTGTTTTTATTATAGCTTAAGTTTTTTTTATGGGAAACACGTGTTGGTTGTTTTAATGATGCCAAAATGAATTAATTATGGCTAAAGGAGCTGGGTGGACGATTTATATTGGTACAAAAGACTTTATGGTGGATCAAAGTTTTAACAAAGAGATGCTTATTTCTAGAAAATTATGCGATAAAATGATTTAGGTTATGTGTGTGAAGAATGAACATTCATCGTCGCTATCTTGGCCCTCTCTAGACCAGCTTCTATTACAATTGTGACAATCCCAACAATGGTAGACCTAACAATGTATAAACATTAGATTGACCATTACACAAGTAGAAGTATATATCTACCTGCATACATCGTCTCCCAAGATTTTTTGGCCCTCTCTAGACACCTCTTATTACAATTGTGACAATCCCTGCAATGGTAGACCCACCAATGTATAAACACTAGACTGACCATCCAGTAGAAGTATATATCTATCTACATCCGTGGTTTCTCGAGCTTTCTTGGCCCTCTCTAGACCAGCTCCTATTACAGTTGTGACAATCCTGGCAATGGTAGACCCACCAATGTATACACACTAGACTGACCATCCAGTAGAAGTATATATCTACATACATCCGTAGTTTCTCGAATTTTATTGGCCCTCTCTAGACACCTCTTATTACAGCTGTGACAATCCCAACAATAGTAGACCCACCAATGTATAAACACTAGACTGATCATCCAGAAGAAGTATATATCTATCTACATCCGTGGTTTCTCGAGATTTCTTGGCCCTCTCTAGACCAGCTCCTATTACAGTTGTGACAATCCTGGCAATGGTAGACCCACCAATGTATAAACACTAGACTGATCATCCAGTAGAAGTATATATCTATCTACATCCGTGGTTTCTCGAGATTTCTTGGCCCTCTCTAGACCAGCTCCTATTACAGTTGTGACAATCCTGGCAATGGTAGACTCACCAATGTATAAACACTAGACTGACCATCCAGTAGAAGTATATATCTATCTACATCCGTGGTTTCTCGAGCTTTCTTGGCCCTCTCTAGACCAGCTCCTATTACAGTTGTGACAATCCTGGCAATGGTAGACCCACCAATGTATAAACACTAGACTGACCATCCAGTAGAAGTATATATCTACATAAATCCGTAGTTTCTCGAGATTTCTTGGCCCTCTCTAGACACCTCTTATTACAGTTGTGACAATCCCGGCCATGGTAGACCCACAAATGTATAAACACTAGACTGACAATCCAGTAGAAGTATATATCTACATAAATCCGTAGTTTCTCGAGATTTCTTGGCCCTCTCTAGACACCTCTTATTACAGTTGTGACAATCCCGGCCATGGTAGACCCACCAATGTATAAACACTAGACTGACCATCCAGTAGAAGTATATATCTACATAAATCCGTAGTTTCTCGAGATTTCTTGGCCCTCTCTAGACACCTCTTATTTCAGCTGTGACAATCCCGGCGGCCATGACAATAGTAGATACACCAATGTATAAACACTAGACTGACCATTACACAAGCAGAAGCATAAGCTTGCTTAAGAAGTGAAAGATGGGTTGTGGTGGTTCAAAGCTATATGATATAAGTTCACAAAGAGTTTGTGAGACTTTGCACTGTGATTTTCTGTGCATTTTATGTTATTTTAGAAGTTTTAGTAAGTTTTTTCGGTAGGTGTTTGCTTCTGGAAAGTAAATGCAAAAATGTTTTCGGTAATGAAATGCAACGCACACAATATTTTTGTAAAAAAAAAACGAACTTGTAAGACTTGACATGAGTATTAGTGTTCTATGGTTCTAGAGGCATGCGATAGTGTTTGGAGAATGGGGGGTTTTTGGCAATGGAGTGGAATGTAATAATTGCTTTTAAAATAGTGATTGGCGGTCTGTGTTGGTGTGGTGCTTTGTGTGAAATGTGAGTTGGTGCAACAAAGAGAAGTTATGAACGTACCTTGGGATCCCACGTAGGCGCAGATGTACTCCGACGTCATGAACTGGTTGACCAGCGAGGTCTTGCCCACATCTACGGTCCCGACCACCACGACTTTGTGCGGAGTCGTCGGGGTCGTCGCCACAGCCGCTGCTTCCACGGACGGCGCGGGCTGGGAGGACGCAACGCTCGTCGCAGAGCGGGACTTGGAGCGGAAGGAATCTCCGCGGTTCACCACACCCTTCGAGGTGACGGAGAAGTTACGTAGACGCAGGAAATCGTCGTCATCCTGGGGCCCGACACAGATGTCAGTGGGGATAGATGCGATCCTCTGACGGAACTGGGCAGCGGGCCGTGCCGTGCGGAGACTCTGCGATCGTCCCACCGTACCCCCGCCCCGGTGTAGATGGGCCGGACTGTGTTCCAGCCTGGACTCCACCGAGAGGTAGGACCCCGCTCCCACACTGCCACGGGGACTGCGCCGCGGACTCGGTCCGTCTCCAGTCATGCCGCCGAAGGACTGACGCGCTCGTACTGCCCCCACGCGGGCGAACGACACACTAGGCTGTCTTGTCACCCGTTCCATCGGACTGACGCCCGGATCGAACGAACGCCACCGTATTTGCACTCTACCTACCAAATCTTATTTACATACTTGCCTCGATCTTTACACCTTGTGCACAATGGGGGTTCTCCCCTTACTCATCGATCTGATAGGTCGATACAGGGCTTTCCTTCACAGGCCATCTTTCCACGCGTTATGCAAATCTGATAGCTTTCTCCTCCGAATTATATATGTTTCTAATCAAATTGTATATATCTCTTCTATTATTATTATATTTAAACCAATATATTTTAACATATATAACGCATATCTTATTATACCTACCCCATAGGAATGCGCAGACATTTTATCGAATATATTTTACCCTTTCGAAAAAAAAAAGGTTTATATACATATATATATTTTTATATGACAAGAATTATAAACGAAAGCTTCGAGTGCGTATTTACAATTTTTGTAAATTCCCCCTTTGTGTAGAAGAGAACGTTTGTCTTACTTGAAAGCTTTTATCTATATTGTTTTATAATGTAATATAGAAACTTGGTGCTGTGTAAAATTGTTAAAATAAATTTGTATGTATATATATATTGAAAAAATAGAGGAATCCATAATCAAATCTTTAGGTTATAAAAAGTCATATATTGGATTGAATATAAATATTTGACAAAGGTTGACGTTCAGCCAACCGAAATATAGGCAAATAAATATTTTTATTTAATCCAATATATGACTTTTTATTACCTAAAATATATATATAAATAAAATTGTAGTATTGATATTGAGGTTAATTAAAAAAAGTAGTTGAATAATTTGAAGAGAGAAATATATGCAAATATATATTTAACAGAAAAGCATACTTACTCCGATTTTCGATATAAAAAGAAAATAATGAAGAGTAGGAGAGAAATATAATGAGTAAGATACGTTTATATTATTATTTTGAGGTGAATATATTTCTTAATGTATCAATAAATATTTAAAATATTTAACAGCAAGATTTAACAACGGAACCAAGATGATAAATCGGCTTTGACACGTCATGAGCTTGTCACAACTGGGGTAACGAACCGGGTATTCTTCAATCAAAAAGAAAAAAGTAAAAGAGTAATCTTAAAAAATAAACTTTATTACAATATATAAATTCAATCTATATTTTTTTTATGTTTTGTAATTTTTTTGTTGTTTTGTTATTTTTGTATTGTTTGGTGTATGTGTTGGGGTAAATAGAAATATATCTCTCTATTGTGTGAAATGAAAGAAACCATAATATAAACACAAAAATATAGAGAAAAAGAAGTATATTTCGATAGATAGAGGATTGATAAGATAAATTTAAGACCTTGCAATTTTGTCATCGCTTATTCAGCAACCACAATGTCAAAATTGCATTGTCTTTAAGAAGAAAATGGTAATTATAGGATGTTTCTGTATTCATTTGGTTGGTCACCCAAAAAAAGTATGATTTTTTTTTTTGCTAGTAATGGCTGTTTTTTTAAAGGATTTTAAGGCATAAGATAAAAGGATTAAAAGATAAGATAGGGATTATTAAAGGGATAAATAAAAATTATTATCTCTTAGTATAAGTTTAGAGAGAGCCTGGTGTAGAAAATATAGAATTGAATCAAAAGAGGAATTGTAAATGTATTGAGATAAAAGAGTTCGAGAAAATAAAAAAGAATTAATACCATATGTTATGAAAAATAAAAAGGGATCTCCTTATGGCTTGCGCCATCTATCGGAATAAATATCAACTATTCTCGTTGATTTTTAATTATTCCAGAATTGGCCAAATACCCATTCTTGATTAATCAAGAAAAGCTAACCACGGACGCGTTTCGGGCTGTTGGCCCTCATCAGCGTGGTGCAAGCTGTACCTCAACGACCAAAAAACTGGTCATTCAGGCCTCCTGAAAAATCATGAAACGGGTAGTTAAGACCAGAATTGCGTGAGACCGCGAAACAATAGTACAAATGTGATATTGTACTGGGATAAGGTGCATAAATTTTGAAAAATAAAAAGGCATCTCCTTATCGTGCAAATGAAAGTTGCTGATGGCTTGTGTGCAGAGTATTAGGCTCATAGATTGTTGAGCTCTGGAAACCAAAAGGAATAATACTCTGTTAGTGATCTCTTTTGACTTGTATATAAAATATAATATAATAGGAAATAAACTAATGCTTAGTTAATCTTGCCTCGTCTTGGATAACAACACATGGTGGCAGCGGTAAACTGAATTCATAAAGAAGGTCGTTGTTCGAAGAAAATTTGAAATTCGACATCAAGCAAGCTTAGAAGCGGTAAACTGAATTCATAAAGAAGGTCGTTGTTCGAAGAAAATTTGAATTCGACATCAAGCAAGCTTAGAAGCGGTAAACTGAATTCATATAGAAGGTCGTTGTTCGAAGAAAATTTGAAATTCGACATCAAGCAAGCTTAGAAGCAATAAACTGAATTCATAAAGAAAGTCGTTGTTCGAAGAAAATTTTAAAACTTGACATCAAGCAAACTTTTTGGTAAGTTATATTATATTATAAGTAAGTCTTTATAATGTCCTAAAATTATAATTGTGTAGCCCCAGAACCTTTTAATTTTTCAAATCCAGGTGATTGGCCAAAATGGATTAGGAGATTTGAACGTTTTAGGCAGGCAAGCGGGTTAATTAATAACCCAGAAAATGAGCAAGTTAATATGCTCGTGTACTGCATGGGTGATAATGCAGATGACATTTTGTTGTCATGTAAAATAGCAAGTGACCAATTAGAAAATTATGATAAAGTTATTGAATGCTTTGAGAGTCACTTTATTCCAAGACGTAATATAATTTATGAAAGGGCAAGATTTAATCAAAGATGTCAGCAGGAAGGGGAAAAGGTGAATGAATTTATCACAGCACTCCATAGCCTAGCTGAGCACTGCAATTTTGGGATGTTACATGATGAGTTGATTAGGGATAGGATAGTTGTTGGAGTAAGGGATAGAGCATTATCTGAAAGAATGCAACTTGATACAGACTTGACCTTAGTAAAAGCCACACTAATGGCAAAGCAATTAGAAAGTGTCAAAGAACAGCAGTCTAGCCTTTACCAACAAGATTCTGTAGATCAAATAAAGAAAATGCCTAATCATATAAAAGAAACAAAAAGGCACGAACCAAAAATAAGACAATTCAAGTCAAACCAGTTGGGAGGGTCATCACATGGATGCACCAGGTGTGGCAATTCAAATAATCATGATTGGAAAAATTGTCCAGCTATGAACTCGTATTGTAGTAAATGCAAGAAAAAGGGCCATTATGCCAAAGTATGTAGATCAGAAGCCATAAATGAAATAAAATCAGAGATAGCTTTTTTGGGATCTGTAGAAGATAATTCCAAAAAATGGATAGTACCAATTAAGGTAAATAATAGACAAATTAATTTTAAAATTGACACCGGAACTGATGTCAACGTGCTCCCCCTACAATATTATTATCAAAGTTTCCAAAGAATAAAACTGGAAAAATCTGATAAAATATTACAAGGTCCAAATGGAATACCCTTGGAAACAGTTGGAATGATCCACGTAAAACTTCAAAATAAAGGCCAGCACTTAAACTCGAAAATATACATTGTTGATGAACTAAAGCAGCCACTTCTCTCTGGAAAGACAAGTGAAAATTAAACATTGTGAGAATGATTCAGCAATTTTCATCAGGAGGCCGCGGCGGACAGCGTGGTAGACTCGGAAGTGGAGATAACAGAGGCTGCTACAACTGCGGGGAAGAAGGCCACCGCAAGTTTGAATGTACCAAACCTGCCCGTGGTGGTGGACGTGGCCGTGGACAGAGCCGTGATGGAGGCAGCAACAACACCTGCTACAACTGCGGAGAAGTTGGCCACCGTAAATATGAGAGTACCAACAACACGGCTGAAGATGGAGGACAGGAGGAGAACCAGCGCAAGTCCAAGAAGGCTTGCTACACCTGTGGGGAGTTTGGCCATGAGAAGGACGACTGCCCCAAATCTGGAACTCAAGAGTCCGGAGATGAGGAGGAGTCCTCTGACAATGAGGAGGAAGACAAGTCCAAGAAGAAAGAAGAAGATTGCTATCTGACTCTTCAAGCACATAGGACGATGCCCCTGGAAAGCGCCAGGAGCAGAGAAATGAGGAGACCCTCACTTCGACATCAACCTGGCTCTCAAGGAGATGCAAGGATGACCAGGAGCAAGAGACCGAGGAGGATTGCCCTACACCAACGGCCTCATCTACAAGAGATGGAAGGATGCAGAGGGACAACCAAGACCAGGATCCAGAGAAGAGCCTCCCTTCAATGCCAGCCGTGCATACAAGATATGGAAGGGCAGTCAAGATACCTCGAAGGTTCCTGTAAAGTTAAGGGAGGAGATGTGCAGAGTATTAGGCTCATAGATTGTTGAGCTCTGGAAACCAAAAGGAATAATACTCTGCTAGTGATCTCTTTTGACTTGTATATAAAATATAATATAATAGGAAATAAACTAATGCTTAGTTAATCTTGCCTCGTCTTGGATAACAACACAGCTTGCGCCACTAATACCATATTTCTATGACCAGAAAATTGTTCAATAAAATAATGTTTTTTTTTATTATTATTATTATAAATAGGTTATTATATAAATTAAATTATAAAATAGGGGTGTGATTGTTGAAGCTCTGTGTAGTTGAATTTGTTAATTGTAAAATGATTTTTTTAAGCAATGATTATTAAAATGTATTCACAATTAGGTTAAAATACCCATTTTTTGATCAATTGTTCTGAGAGGGTTTCAATATATTTTTTACATGCCTATCCACCACCCGCGTGTTGTCTTGTTGTTGTTGTTATCGTGTCCAATGAAGAACCTCAGATGTCTCCATACATCTCTATCACAGCAGTAGCAATGTCCACTATCTCGGGTGTGTAAAGCTGCTGCTCTGGGTCTATGTCAATTTTCTGCAAGGCTGCGGCCATTGCTGGACATGAGAATATGTGGATAAGTGTTAGTTCCATACCCGTGTGTTGTGTCCAGTTAAATGTCACGGTTTGTCGCCAAGATGTCTGGAAGAGATCGGTTATGACAACAGATGTCTCTTCTCACACAAGGGGGAGGTGTTATTTTGGTCCCTATTTCTATCTGAGTGCCGCCTGAATGAGGGTCAGCTCCCCCCTCCCCCTCCCTCCAACTATGGAAGTCCATCCCTGAATCTTCCTACCGCCCCTGTACTATCATTCTATACGTAAAAAAATTGAAAATATTCAAAGCACGAATGTTTCTTTTTTTACAAAAATCAAACTTCTACTGCCCTTACTGCGATGAAAAAAGAAACATTCATGCTTTGAATATTTTACTCTGTCCTTATTGTTTACGGAATGCTCGTTGCAAAATTTTGTACGTAATTCTACTGTTCTAAAAGCTTATGTCCATAGTTTGCTTAAATACCATTTCTAAGATTCCACCCTTCAGTGTAGCATATATAAGCAGAATGATCCAATACAGTATTAGAGCTCTAAGAAGCGGTCTGGTAGATTAAATTGGCGAAACAGCTGGGAGGATTCACCACTGATGAACCAAGCCCTCCAAATATTTTTCAATCGCAGTAAGGACAGTAGAAGTTTAATTTTTGTGAAAAAAGAAACATTCGTGCTTTGAATATTTTAATTTCTTATGATTAGACGGCGCGTTATTGCTTTACAATCATTTTATGTCCAAACTTACTTCGGAAGTAGCTCGTCACACATGCGATATCCACTCATGGACAAAACTTAAGGAATTTGTATATTTTACCATATATATCGGGATTTAGACAATAACTCTGAAAGATCTCACAGTGACCTTTATTGAAGACACACGAGATAACCAAGTGTGAGCAAAATTGCCTCTGTCTCCTTCAAAAAAAAAAATATAACCAGACGACTGGAGCATCAAATACTTTCCACTTTCTTTAATTTTTGTCCATAAGTGTATATGTACGTTTAAGAAGAAAGGTTGAGTTAAAATATCGATAATTTTCACCGATAGAGAGCGCTAATTTGAAGGTGATATGCAAATAAAAATATCGTAAGGTTTATGTGTTGCTGCTAAATAAAAATATGTATGTAATATAATTATTTTATGCTTCATATTCTTGAACGTGTTTTTGTTTCGAAATTTATTTTTTTTAGGTATATATAAATAGTGAAAAAGGCATCTCCTTATCGTGCAACTGAAAGTTGCTGATGGTTGCGTCTGATCAGTTGCATGATAAGGAGAAGCCTTTTTCATAATTTATGTACCTTATCCCAGTACAATATCACATTTGTACATCATATATAAATAGGTTTATAAAATCTTATTCCAACATTTCTTCCGTTTTCTCTTGCAACCAGAATATTCCTAATAAAAAAGGTCATTTTCTAAGAAATACACATTCCAGTCACATGCCAATAAAACATCCCAATAAAGGAAACTAGGCCTAAATCGACATCCGCACGAAAGCTAATGTATTTTTTCCTCTTAGTCATAAAAAAAATATTTCTTGAGGAATTTCGACAGTTTTTTTGTCGAGAAACTTCCGTTTTCTTGGGAAGAGCTTCATAATTTGATTGTAAGAATTACTCAAGAAGGTATCGTGTTTGGTTGCTTGGCAACTTTTCGTGTTTTCTCTCCTTTTGTGGCGAGAGTTCTTTTGTACTGCCGTAACTTGAATACTCTCTACGTCTGGTGGAAATAGAATGTTGTTAATGGGATTAGAGAGAATCGATGTGGCTTTGTAATTCTGGACGCCATTGCCGTCATATAACTTCTCATCGTGGTAAAAACTCTCTTGATCGTGTAATTAAAATTTGCTGATTATTTACGTCATCTGTCAAAATATCTATTTATTTATTTATTACAAAACACACGTTATATCCTATGTGGATATTTGCATGTAAATGTTTAATCTAAGTATATATACAAATTATTTATAGTTTTAGAGAGAGCGAGTGAAAGTTATTTAAATTTACATTTTAGAGCAATAAATTATACAAGAAATAAAGGTTATTTATACACATATTATCAAAAGTCCAATATATCTTTAGACTTACAACCACTAAACCAGTGGCACAAATATAGAACATTCCCAAAAAAAATAATAACAGCAAAAAAAAAAAACATATCAACAAATCGTTGTTAGACATTTGTTAGTTCATTGTGTTGGTTCATTATTATACCTGGGGGTCGGTGGAAGGGTTGTCTAAACCTTTGGTTTACGACCTTATTATACGACCCGGGTTCGATTCCCGCATTGGACACTTTTTTTTCTGATTAAAAAAAAATGCTCCAATGGCCTCCCGATTCTTGCAAAAGTCCAACCCCACCAGCGAAGTGCAAATAACCAAACGGGGCTATGACACATTTATAAGTGCAAAGTCGAACTGCTTTTCACATGTGTAGACATGTGGTGCACTTACAGTAAAAGCAGTCGCTTATTTCTACCCATCATGATTATCATGGCCTGTACCACGTGTACTAGGGATAAGCAAAAATATTATTATTATACATGCTTTGCTTTTATACTGATACTGAAGCTAAACTCTTGGGAAAAAAGATATTTCAAATAAACTATAGACAGTTCATTATTTTATTTTTAAAATAATCACATACTCGTATCAAAAAATAATTTAAATTTCATATAATAGATGGGGCGCTAATGCATTATGTTAATATATGTTGTCGTTACCGAAAAGAAAAGAGGTCTTGAACTTTATTATGTAATTTAAAATATGTTATGCAATTATAAATATATTTGCATAATTTTGTCTATAAATGACGTCATATGTAAATAGATGATGTCATTGTGAAGATGGCGTCTGCCTCGTCAATGACGTCACGGGTCCAAATATGTTATGCAATTATAAATATATTTGCATGATTTGTCTATAAATGACGTCATATGTAAATAGATTATGTCATTGTGAAGAAGGCGTCTGCCTCGTCAGTGACGTCACGGGTCCTGAATCAGCCTGTATGACGTCATCAACGTAAAATCCCTTTAAATAGAAAATTGCTAATTCGATCACTTAGCACACGTGGTCTCTCAGAACTGGAGCTCTTATCTGTAGAAATTTGTGGAGAAGTGTTTGGCATTTAACGTTTCCACATTTAATGTGTCACAAGAGACATTTAATCTTCGGAATGGCGCCTCCCACTTCTGGAATTGATAATTCCTGACACGAGTATGTGTGTGATTTACTGGAGAGCCATGTAATTGTACAGTACAGTTAGAAACACGTTTCCCTCGTAACACTTGTTCTTCTAGGGGATAATTTATGGATACAAAGTTGTGTGTGTATAACGTCTTGATATAACTTTAACTATTATAATTATTTTTATTGTAAAGAGTTATACACACTCATATATATTATTTTAAAGTTTTATTTTCCAATATTTCGTAAGGCAACTCTCCAAACTTCTTCGGGGAACAAGATTGTTTTGAGATGTTCGCGTATCAATTCACGAGTATGTACAACTGCTATAAAATTTAAAATAGCTAAAACATACATCCAAATGATCCAAAATAAGCATTTTTAAATAATTTGATATATGGATTGCTCTATTTTCAAACACTCATTTAAATATAGACAAAACTTAAAAGAGTGGAAGATCTTTGATATCGCTAGTCTTCTTTTTTGTTGTTGTTGAAGGAGACAGAGGTTGTTCACACTTGGTTATCTCGTGTGTCTTCAATAAAGGTCACTGTAATATCTTTCAGAGTTATTGTCTGAATTCTGATATACATGGTAAAAGGTACAACTTCCTTTTAAGTTTTGTCCAGAAATGTATATAAGTGATTTTGTGAAATTTATACAATTACCGAACTCTCTTTTCGTCATTTAGTTTTTATGAGCCATCACCTTCCAAGGTAAAAAACGAACATGAATGAAATAAAATAGTTGTCTAAAAAATAATAATCAAGGTTTTGGCAATTGAATTTCTTCATTTAAATCTGAACGAGGTCATAGAAGGTAAGCTAAACGATGTCTTATAAAAGGTAAGTACACTCATGGACAGAACTTAAGGAAGTTGTACCTTTTAACATATATATCGGGATTCAGACAATAACTCTGAAAGATATTACAGTGACCTTTATTGAAGACACATGTCGCCATGCGTCTATTTTTGAAGGAGACAGAGGCACTATTGTTCACACTTGGTTATCTCATGTTTCTTCAATAAAGGTACAAATGTATCAAATATATTTTCAGAGTTATTGTTTGAATCCCGATATACATGGTAAAAGATGCAACTTCCTTAAGTTTTGCCCATGAGTATATTTTAGAATTTCTTACTCGTCACTGGGTAAGCCCTTTTAGCTGTTTCGCCAGATGACCATTGATGAGTTAGGTCCTTCTACAGTTGGGTCAGTAGTAAGCTGTTTATTTGTAAAATTATTCGCGCTAAATAGTTTCAATTTTCCCATACTACTACTAGTACTATTAGAATTACTACTACCTTGGTCTTCCATCGCTGCGTCACTCCATCCTAAGGAGAGCAAGATGGCGTCACTCCTTCCGTAGATGAAGAAGGGCATTTTCAGTCATCCGACTCCATGGCCTGGATAATTTAGGGTTCCTCCATTGAAGAAACTCCTTGAATTTGATAACGGATTCCTATATAAAGCCTTTTGCTACTACAGTTTGTTACCAGTCGAAGGGCGTGACTGCCCGAAAGCTTGTCGCACGTTTATGTGAATAAAAAATATTTTCTCCTTACGCTTTATTTCTAGTTAATATAATCAGTGGAGAAAGTTTTCTTGCTTTTAAGATCTATTGCATTTTTTACGAATACGCTCGTTTGAAGGAATCCCATGTCTGATACTCAGGAAACCCATCTATTTCTGCTCAATCTCCGACACTCCAACATTCTCAGCCCTGATGCCCTCAAATATTTGGTCCTCCTCAGAAGAAAGTCTCTCCAATTGGACAAATGGAGATCACACCTTTGGTTCAACAAAACTTGCAAAAAAGCCGAATTCATCCCCCCAGCTCTAAGACTTAGGGATCCCGTCCGCAACATGTACTCAAAGAGGACTATTGACAGAACCCAGAAGCAATTGCTGAAAGCCAGAACCCAGGGTTGTTTCTCACATATCCGCAGCCTTTCCAAAACTATTAAGGGCCTCATAGCCATAGTTGCTGCCCTTCTCCCCCAGCCCGTCATGGCCTCTTTCCTGGAGCTCACCACGACAGACGTCAAACGCCAAGATGGCCATTGCAGAGCCCGCCACCTTTCGAAATTAGCCCACTGGACCACCAAGTATGGCTTCCCCGTGGAATACCTCCCCTGCAGACCTCACGCTCCCGCGTTCATTAACCTGACCACATTTGTGCCATCTCCGATCCAAAAGGAAATCCTATCCTATGGTCTTAAGTACAGACCCCCATCCAGAGCAGACATGCCTAGGATCATCGCGGGAGTTGAGCCCGCCATCAGCTCGCTTCCACACACCACCCAATACACCATACGGCAATCTTTATCCCAAGTCCTCCGAAAACCAACCCCCCAGTTGAACCTATCTCTTGGTAAGTACCGCGCACTTCGATCCCTTAGACAGAACCCACAAATCATAGTTACCCGATCCGACAAAGGATCCCAAACTGTCATCTTGGACACAGATGATTATATCTCCAAGATGATGGACATTCTTGGCGACCAAACAACATTCATACCGATTTCCCAACTAGACATAACCTCCTCCACCAGAACATTCCGTTTAAAACTGTTACGTCTAAAAAAGTCAGGCTCCATCACATCTGAGCAGTACCACACATTCACTTCTGATATGTCCAGTACACCCTACATCTACGGCTTGCCCAAAACCCATAAACCTACTGTTCCCCTCCGCCCCATCATAGCCTATCACCTCTCCCCGGCATACAGACTTTCTAAATACCTGTCAACCTTCCTAACATCTCTGGTAAAGAACCGACCACATTCTTGCTCCATAACAGACATCCCAGCTTTTATACAGCTCATCCAATCTCTCACCCCGCTGCAGAACTCGACCATGGTATCCTATGATGTCAATTCAATGTATTTATCCCTTCCCCACCAACTGATCATTTCGCAGCTTACAAAATTCCTCCAAGACACCCAATTAGATCCTGGCATTGTTTCTTCTATAGTTGCGCTGACTTCCATATGCTTGGACATTACAGAATTTACCTTTAATAACTTATTTTACAAACAGATTAGGGGTTCGCCCATGGGCAGCCCGTTATCTTCACCCTTGGCCGAAATAGTTATATCCACACTCGACAACTGGATCCAACAGCAATTCACACCGGGTATTCACATATGGAGGAGATATATTGATGATATCCTCTGTATATGTGAAACCGGACAGGAGAACAGTATCTTATCTGTTCTTAACTCTTTTCACCCCGATATCTCCTTTAGTCATGAACCAGAAATCAATAGTGTAATACCTTTTCTAGACATACTTATTATTCGTACCCCTTCACACTACCACACAACAGTATATCATAAGATCAATAACCCAACTTTCTACACCAATTTCAATTCTTCCTGTCCCTTGTCGCATAAAATCAATACAGTGAGAACACTTACCAAGAGATTGGTCACACATTGCTCCCTGCCCTTATTTAGATCAATAGAGTTCTCTAACATCAAAAAACAGCTTGCCCTCTCTCAATATCCTCACCATTTTATACACAAGTACCGATACAACCCTGCCAATCTGAAACCCATTTTAACCCATAGAAATACCTGTATCTTGCCGTATTCACCTCAATCCGCTACCATATCCCGACTGCTTAAATCTCACGGCATCAATACCTTTTTTAAAAACAGTAAAAGCCTGTCCGCCATCCTTAGACATCCCATTACCCGATTACAGAGACCTACCAATGTTCAATCGTCGGGTGGCTCGGTCTACTCAGTCTCATGCAACGATTGTAGTGCAACTTACATAGGTGAGACTGGTAGGTCCGTGGCCATCAGGATGATTGAACATGGTAGGTGTATCAATAACAAAGACAACAAATCTCTCATATACAACCACACTCTTAATACAGGCCATTCATTCAATCTAGCTTCTCCCACCACCTTATACAATAACATCCCCAATAAACACCAGAGACTGATAATAGAGGCCATGTTATCCATTTCTAAGAACAGCATTAACCGCCATATTGATTTACCTAAACAATATCAGGATTTATGCAACAACTTAAATAAATCATAGAACCCCCATCTTCCCCCCCCCCCCCCCCCCCCCCCCCCCCCTACCCCCTCCATAGGTCCTGAGTGGCCGCTGATGGCGGGTTGAACAGATGTTAACCATTATCGCGGTATAGTTTAGTAACATAGCCAATCTGCAATTTTTCGTTCATTCATCATTTAGCATTACAAGATTAGCATACTTACGTAATAGTTACATATCACTAATTTATATTTGCATAAGTTTTTAATCTGAATTGTATTTTTAGCCGTCCTATATTCATCACATATGTTAATATAACTCAAAATAACGGATTCCTTTATAAAGCCTTTTGCTACTACAGTTTGTTACCAGTCAAGGGCGTGACTGCCCGAAAGCTTGTCGCACGTTTATGTGAATAAAAAATCTTTTCTCCTTACGCTTTATTTCTAGTTAATATAATTATTACAAGATAATTTTTGGATTCCTAATAGAGATATGCTATGCAACCTATTTATCCTATATGTATTGATTTCTTTCCCCCCATTGTTGTAAACTCCTTATTCTGTTGTAAAGATAGAGGCTGCCTGGCCGGAATTCATAGTTCTTCAAATAAAAGACACTTCGGCCAGTAAATCTTTTTATTATCTCGACGTTTCGACAAAAATCTTTTGTCCTCGTCAGGAGCGAACAAAAATTAAAACATTTGGCAAAGCGTTAGAAATTATTCTGTCGGTATAAATGACCAGGCCGTTTTCTCCTCCTATAAACGTACTATGTCTATTTATATCCTCTAGAGCTTATATAGGGTTCCGTTCCGCGATGGGTGAAACCGAAATTTCTGTACGAAACTCTTAAAGATAAAGACATCTTTCTCATGAGGAATAAATATGATATCTCTGCAATTCTTGAAAACAAGGAACGAAGCAGAGTGTGAGATATTTATTTTTCTCTGAGAGGAGAGGATTACTGGTGTCAAGTGGTCATCGTCTATATCAATACCTACAAGTGTTTTTTTTTTTTGTTTGGGGTTAAATTAGGATAGTGTAAATCGAAACCGAAACTACCCCAAAGATTGTACGCTTCAGGAATCCGATACCGATACTCAAGAGATACCAATGATTGCTTCTAGAATCCTTTCAATCAAAATATTACTATAGTATCAACAATAAAATTGAGTTACCTATACAGAGTTAAAAAATTCATTAGAACCAAAAATATTCCCCTAACAAACAAATCATCCCTACTTTTATATATATATATTTTTTACATATGTACATATATATAATCCCACATATGTATAATTATAAAAAATATTTTTTTTTCGAGATTATAAATAAATGGGATAATTGAGTGTTTTAGAGGGCTTGGAAAGTTTTTATTTTGTTATGCATGCCTTCACGTTTGCAGGTGAAGACATTTGTTTATTAAAAACAGTTTGTATTTCTCCACTTACAATAGGATACAAACAGTTATCCTGCTTGGACTGACCCACCTCAACCTTACATTTATGGTAAGCCTCCCAGACTCAACCTCAGCATGGAACTTTCTGGTCAACTGGTTCAACTCAGCAATCAAAACAGGACGCGAGTAAAAGCGCTCAACACTAGTCCATACTAGTGAGCTAGACTCCCCGGGTAGTTGGCGTTCTGTGCTCCCTGGGTTATAAATATCTCTTCTCCAATTGACTTTGTTAAAGCCAGTAGAAGAGCTTTCTTGCTCGAAAGCTTGCTTTTCCAATAAAAAGAAACTCATTGTGAGCAAATTTTAGGAGTTTTTAAACGTTTTTCACACAATTTTTTCTTGAATCATGAAAAATAATATACGTATTTTTAAAATATACTATTAATTTTTGTAAAAAACTTTCGACAATTTGACATAATATATTCAATTAGGTTAGTTTGGATTCGGTTTGGGGGATTGGGTACTACGAGTAGGCCTAGCCTTGAATAATACAACACAAATAGTCCACTGAAATGAGTATCTTACCCAATGCAGTTCACCTATTCCATACTCTGATTAACTTGACAAGATTTCCAAATGTTTATTCCGTTAGCTAAAACCTGATAATGTATGATTGTATGAATGTATAATGTATTAGTATGATTCTTTTTAAAAATAAACAATTTCTACTGCCCTTACTGCACTGATTAGCCCTCCCTTTAATTTTTCCATTGCAGTAATGGTAGTAGAAATTGTTTATTTTTAACAAGAATCATACGTGTCTATAATAGTTTCGTTTTTTGAAAACGGATATTGATTGTAATGACGTTTTCAATTGATAAATGCTGGAACTTTATTAAAGAAGAGAAAAAAAAAAGAGAAGTCCGTTATTGAGCTTATTTACATATTATGAGATTAAAAATATAGCAGTAATTCCTTCTAAATTAAATTGTATATATTTTATTGTATAGAAAAGTGTATGGTGAATTAACTCATTTCTTTTTATTAATTTAGATAGTAAAGTTTTAATAAAAAAAAAACTCTCTTACATGCCAAAATAGAATACCTATCGCCATCTATCGATGTTATTTGTAACTATTTTTGAATTTCCATTTTTTTTTTTCTAAAAATTAAAAAAAAATTCTCTTATTAGAATATTTATATTTAATTTATTTTATAATTTAATTGAGAGAGTGATAATAAAATACATTAATATTAAATGAATTTTATATATTTGTAAAATATATATTCCAGTTCTCTAGTTCAAAAATAACTTTATTAGGTACCGCTCAAAAAGAGCAACCTTAGCTTATGTTATTTATGATGGATAATATGTACATCACATTTACAGTGTATTTACATATTTACATGATTAGAGCCTTCTGGTATGGGATCTTGGATTTTGGATTTTCTTGCTTCTGAAATGGGCTGTTATCCTCATTTATTTTTTCTGTTGTTTTGTTGATGATTGACAGACTTCTTCTTTTAAATGTATTATTTATTATACATACATTACAATAAGAAAACACAATAAATACAAAAGATAATATTTAGACGATAAAAACATGGCGAAGGAAGACGAGTTTCTTTTATTGATGCATTAGAGCAAGCTTTCGGGCGAAAGACCTTCAACAGTTCAACAGATAGTGTCGATTTTATCTTGCCTGTTGAAGGGCTTTTGCCCGAAAGCTTGCTCTAATGCATCAATAAAAGAAACTCGTCTTCCTTCGCCATGTTTTTATCGTCTAAATTCAATCCAGGAAGAATTCTTTATCTATACAAAAGATAATAGTGGCTATATATATTATTAATCAAGTTTTGTTCGTCACTTTCAACAACAACAACCTTTTTGTTAGTTTATCATCATATCCAATCTCACAGAATATATATATATATATTTTTTTATTTTTATAAAATTAAATATTCCAACATTTTCTCGTTACGTGTTTTTTCTTTCGTTTTTACTACTTGTCTACGTTTTTTCTCAATAAAAGTTGTGTCTCGGTTTTTTTAATTTTTTTTTTTTTGTGTGTAATCTATATAAAGTAAAAAATCTATATATATTGTATCAAAATATTTATTATTCTATGTATACAGTTTTTTACAAATTTATTGTTTGTATTTTGCTAACTCTTTAAACTTCCATCTCTTTACATCTCTGTTATTTAATAAATAAAATTTTGTTCTGCTGTCCAGCATTCCAACTACAGCGATTCCATATGAATTGGACTGTCTTCTTTCAATGATACTGCCCTATTGAATCTACCAAAGAACAAACCGGCCACTTGGTGAACTGGGTCACTAAGGTTACCAAGACAGACTCCTAAGGACAGCCCGGGTGGTTGGTGATATATGGATACACTCCAGGAGTTACCTGGATTACCTAGTTGTTAAAAATAAATACAAATTTTGTTTTTACATCAAATAAATTGCCGTTTGATTCTGATGTTTGTCTTTCCTCATTTCTACGTTACAATATTTTTTTTAAATGGTTCCGCTTTGTGTGTCTAAATATTTTATATATACCTCTAAATATAAATTATACAAATTTCTAAATAAAGTTTGATATATAAACTCTTTTTTAAAATGTATTTTGAAGCAAAAGAATAAATAGACACTCATGGACAAAAATTAAGGAAGTAGAACCTTTTATCATGTATAACGGGATTCAGACAATAACTCTGAAAGATATTACAGTGACCTTTATTGGAGACACACGAGGTGACCATGTGTGAATAAAATATTCTCTGTCTCCTACAAGAAAAAAAAAAACAGACGACCGGCGACATCAAAGACTTTCCACTTCCTAAAGTTGTATCCATGAGTGTAGTTATATATATTAATTTATCCTTTAGATTATAAAAACATATATCTGAAAAGGATGGCAAGGAAAGATCTTGTGTTCAAGTTCTAGGACATTTTTTGTTATTTATCCCAAAGACACGTGGAACAGGCCATGATTATCATGGGTATATTGCGGCTGATTTTACTGTAAGTACACCACATGTCTGCACATGTAGGAAGCAGCTTGGTTTTTGTACTTACAAAGTGCTAGAACCCATTATCAGGAAGGCCTGGCTCATCAGTGGGGAACCTTCTCAATGGTTTTATCTTCCATATTGTTCTAATATTGTATTGTGTTATTCTCCCATGTTTACAGTTCCTTAAAAAATATTGTTGGCTAAGGAAACTACGGAAATAAGTTTTTAAGACGGTAGGAAATTGTTTTATTGTGTGTGTGTATGACAATTTGACAATTAAAAAATATTTATTGTCATCTTAGACAATATTATACATTTTCAATCATAGGGAGAGAAAAAGAAAAAAGATGAGAAGAGAAGAGAAAATATATACATATATGAAACATATTTTACAAGATGGTGATGGGAGATGGAGGAAGAAAACCTCGGCGCTGGAGGGTCCTGGACCAGGCGATGAGCGGGTCTTCCACTGCTTCTCCGAGCCCAACCTGTACAAAGTAGCGATAAATTCACAACTTTGCCGACGCCAAGATGGAAAGGGCGTCGTCCTCAAGGCCGGACCCGCCGAAGATCCAAGCCTGCATGTCAGGGGGCCGCCCTATGATGTTGAAGGCCTCTCTGATGAGAGGCCTGATGGAACGGCAGCACCAGTAACGGTGGCCGAGGGAGCGGTCGATGGACCCGCAGGCAGGACAGGAGGGGCCGACCGAGGCAGGATGGGCCGGATGGGGCAGGGCGTGGAGGGCCAACTTGAGGGCCGCGTCAGCCTCATGGCCCGAGTGGGCGCAGCGCCGCAGCAAAGCCCAGTCGATCCTGGATGGTGGTGGACCGATGGTGGGCGACCATCTCGAGGTAAACCTTGAGATGGGCGTGGCGGCGAGGCGCGGGCGATCCAGGGCCCGTCGGGCCGAGCGGGTCGTGAGGCCGTTGAGGAACGGCGTAGCCGTCCCTCGCAGCACCACGGCCGCAGCTAAAGAGCTAGATGAGGGTGCAGACTCCGCCCCGAAGCCCACGGCGTTCTCAGAGGTCAGCCTCCGACAGAAGGCGCCCAGGGTCGCGGCGTCAGCCAGGACGGAGCGCGTAGGGCGGGCGATGAGGTGGCCCTCCGCGAGAAGGTCCCGGACTCGGGCTCCACGCCAGCGGGCGGGGGCCAGGAGGTCGGGAGGGCGGAGGAACCGGCAGCCGCCGATGATGGGGAGGTCCAGCAGCTGAGCCGTGGGGAGCGCCCGGTGGTTGAGGCTCAGGATGTTGGAGGCCTCCTCCCAGAGCTTCAGCAGCCGTAGACGGCGGGGCTGGAGACGGGTGCCGTCCGGTGGAGGGTGAATCCAGGCCTCACCGCTTTCTACCAGCCAGCTGAAGGCATTTCTGCCTCCGCGGAGCGCGACCTGCACCCCCTTGAGGCAGGCGAGCTGGAGTTGGGTTGCCAGGTCGAGGAGGCCGAGGCCTCCGATGGCTACGGGCCTCACCATGACGGCGGCGGGAAGCCACGCCGTATGCTCGGGCCCCCAGACGAACCTCGCTAGTCTGGCCTGCAGTTTGGCGATGGTCGGGGGTGATGGCAGGTACTCGTGCAGGTGATGCTGGATGGTGGAGCTCACCAGCGAGTTCGCCGCTCTAGATCGTCCGACGAGGGATAGGCCGCGGGTGAAGGGCGTCCATCTGCGGCAGGCGGACTCCAGAAGGGCGAGAAGATGCTGCTCCTGATGGGCTACGGAGCTCCTGGGGGCGATGTCGAGCCCGAGGACCCTGATGGAGGTGGTCGACCAGGAGGCGCCGAGAGGGGAGTCGCCGCGGTTGCGCCAGGCTCCGCACCAAAGGCCCGCGCTCTTCCCGAGGTTGACGGCGATACCGGAGGCCCGCTTGAAGTCTTCGAGGACGGTCGCCACCCGCTCGAATTCTTCGTCGCGATGGAAAAGGAGGACGATGTCGTCGGCGTAGGCGATGACGTTGCCCACGCCGAGGGTCAACTCCAGGCGACGTAGCAGCGGCCCCGTAGCGATACTAAAGAGAGCGGCACTCACGGCGCAGCCCTGCCTTAGGCCGTTGAGGAGGGGGAAGGCGGTGGTGTGAAAGCCTCCAGCCCGGATCGTTGCGTCCGCCCCGGCGTACAAGATGTTAATCCAGCCCATGAAGGCCGGCGGGAGGCGGAGGGACGTCATCAGGGACTCCAGGAAGCCGCGGTCCAGGGAATCGAAGGCGGACTCCAAGTCGATGCCCATGACGGCCAGCGGCGAGCCCATGGCGGTTGCCTCCTCAACAGCATCCGTCATCTTAGCGATGTTCCAGGACGGGGACCTCCCGGGGACGGCGTACGTCTGGCATTCCGGCACAAGGGTCCGCAGGTGGGGCTTGAGGCGCCGGTGAAGGATGGCGGCCAGGACCCTGTAGTCAGCCGAGGGCAGCGCGACAGGCCTGTAGCCATCAAGGCCGCGACCTCCGCGGGCCTTGGGCACGAGGCAGATGGAGCTGCGCCGCGTCGACGGAGGTAGTGCACCGCGGAGCCGTGAAGCCGCGAACACCCGGGCCAGAGCTTCCGCGAAGAAGTCCTCGTTGAAGGCGACGAGGAGCTCGCACGGCAAGCCGTCCCAGCCGGGGGCCTTTCCGCGAGGGAGGTGCTCGATGGCGTGGGCTATCTCGCTAGGGCTGATGTCTGGCCGGTGGAGCGGGTCCTCCTCACTCAGCTCGCGGGTGGTGGTGGGCGTGCTGCTGGCGATGAAGGCAGCTCCCGCAGCTGGATCGCTGGTGGGACGGGCGAAGCGGGGCCGGAAGGTCGCGAACGCCTTCCGCCGAAGCTCTGGGCCCTCGATGACGTTGTCCTCCTCGTCCCTGATGACGCTGACCGGGCGACGGAGGCGGATGGCGCGTGCCAGGTCCGGCAGCGATGGGTAGTCTGCCCGGATGGAGGAGGCCTCGAGCTGCGCCGCGATGTAACGTCTCGCCCTGTAGACGTAGCTGTCGCTGGCAGCGTGGCGCGGGTCGTGCAGGGATCTGGCCTCCGCCAGCAGCCCCGCCTTGATGGAGGTCCACCTATCCCAGAAGGTCCCGTCGTCGTCATCGTGCGCTGTGTCTTCCTCCAACTCCCGGATGTAGCCAGCCAGATGTTCGAGCGCAAGGCCCGAGCGGAGCATCGCGGCCAAGCGAGGCTGGGTGGGGGAGGAGACGGCGGTGGTGGGCGGGCCCACCTGGAGCAGCACGAGGCGGTGGTCCGAGAGGTGGTAGTGGCTGGTCGCGTAGATGGACGCGCGATCCAGGACTCCAGCAGGGACGAGGATCCGGTCCAGGCGGTTCGATTCGACTTGGTCGCCGTGCATGGCGACTCTGGTGGGCAGGTGGGCGGCGTCGAACTGGGTGGCCACGTCGACCAGCGCGGCCAGGTCCAGAAGAGCGGCGAGGGCATCCGATGATGATGATGACGAGGGGCCCCGATCCCTGATGTTAAAATCGCCTATGATCCAGCAGGCTCCCTCCTCCTCCTGTGCCGCTGTCGCCGCCAGGAGCTCCAGTTGCCGGTTTCTCTCCCCTGGTTCATGCGCCAGATGAACGGCGATGGCCGTCATCTCCTCGCCGCGGACATCTATGGTTGCCAAGGCGATGTGGCCCGGCCACAGGATGCGTTAATCAACACTGTTCTCGAAATTCCTCCCCCAACTCGACTAATATCAAGGAATCCTGCATGGGTGGCCGATGAAAATGTAGATCTTAAAGAAGAGTGGAGAAACCGATGGAGCAATCTTGCCATCGCCAACAAAGACCTGGTGGAGGATCCTAACACCAAACCTCCCGGCTACAACCTACCTAGGAGGACCTGGTCAACCCTCAATAGAATCAGGACCTCTACTGGTAGATGCAACTACCTACTAAATAAGTGGAACATGAGTCCAGACCAGAACTGCGACTGTGGACAAATACAAACAATGCACCATATCCTAAGGGACTGTCCTCGAAGATTCTTCCAGGGAACACTTGGGGATATCCACCGGTGCACAGAGGAGGCCCTGGAGTGGATTCGTCACCTCGACATTCCACTCTAGAGAAACTTGCCAACATTGTTGTATTGTGCTGTAAAAAACAATATCATACGCAATAAATAAACAGGATGCGTTGATGTAGCACGGCTACGCCTGGTCCGAAGACGCAGGCGAGTCCGGATCCCGAGATGGCTACGGGATGGGCCAACACAACAGCACTGTAGCCGAGGCAGAGATCTTGGCCGCTGCCCAGATGAAATGCGTTTGTCTCCTGGACAAACGCGATGTCCACGTGATGTTGCCTGAGGAGATGACAAAGGGCAAGGCTCCTCCTCCGAGTGGCGAGCCCTCGCGCGTTGATGGTGGCGACGCGGTAACTCATTGGGACGGTCCTTCACGCAGCACCTTCCTGGTCTTTTGGAGGGTCTTGCGGATTGTGGAGTTGGAATCTGGGCACAAGGGTTTGATGGTATCGTGCAGCTTGTTGAGGGCTTTGACCTGTGCCGGGATCAGCGTGGACGCTCTCCTCTTCATGGTGGTCTCTGAGGTGAGGAGCTTCTGAGCCTCCTCGCGATTTAGGTCGGGCAACTTATCCCAGTCGATGGAGATGTTAGGGGACTTCCCGAGGTGCTCCAGCAGCTGTTCGAGTGCGGCCTTTCCCCGGGCAGGCGTGGAGGGAGGTGAGGTCAGCTTCTCCACCGACATCTCGTGGTCGAGCGGAGAGATGCGAGGCTCGAGGGGCCTCGGGACAGCCAGGGGAGCAGGAAGGGCGGCATGGGCGGGCTGGGCGAGATCCATCGGTTCGGCAGGATGGGACGCCGAGGGGATCGCCGGAGACTCTGTTGATGTTTTCGCCGGTTGGACAGGGGACGCCGGTGTTGCGGGCGCCGGTGCCGGCTTCCTTGGCTGCTGAGGAGGAGGAGGAGGAGGGGGGGGAGGCCTTGCGTCGATGGGAGACGCTGCTTGCCTGGGGCTGCTGTTCCCTTGCCTGGCGAGCGATGGGCAGCTAGCTCTGCGGTGGCCCTGCCTTCCGCATTTGGAACATTTAATTCCGAAGGAGAGGAAGGCAGATAGGGTGTCTCCCTTGGACTCGATGGTCAGTCGGGCGGGCAGGGTCTCCAGCCTTACGCCCTGGTGGAGCAGGATGAACGCCTCCCGGCGGCCGTCGCTGAAGGCGAACTCCCCCATTTTGATCATGATGGGGGCGATGGAGGTGATGTCTCCGTATTTACGCAGAGCCTGCACGATGGTGGCGTCCTCTACAAAGCCGGGGAGATTGGCCACGATGATCCTTTCGGCCCTCTTGCGGAAGGGGAAGACCTTGAGGAGTGTTCCCTCGATGTTCAGGCCCTCCTCCACCAAACGGCTCGCAAGGTTCTTGCTCGCGAGGCCCACGATGTAGTGGCCGTTCATCCTGCCAAAGTGGGCGATGTTTTTGGGCCCTCCGACCAGGTCGCCGATTGCCCGGAGGTAGGAGTAGTCCGGGATGTCAGGGCACAGCTCCACGAAGATGTAGTTTTCGTGGTTGGTTGTGGCCTGCCTCGCCCTGGCGTCGGCGATGTTGGCGCGCGTCGCCTTGATCTCCCGAGGCGGCACTGCTCTCGGCCCTGTTGGCCGCTTCCGCTGCTGGGAGCTGCGCTGCTCTCCAGGCTTGTTGGTCTGCCTTGCAGCGTGCTCAGGTGATGTTGAGCCGCGGCGCCTCTTCTTGCCCTTCACGACGATGAAGTTGTCGTTGGCGCCCACCTCCGTCATCTCGCTGTCGGCCCAGTTGAGCGAGGTCGGGCTGGCTGCAGTTGCGCTGGTCGTAGCAGCAGTCTTCGGCGCCGTGACGTCACCACGCGCGGCGGCCGGATTTACATGCATATCGCCTGCCGGCGGATTTGCATCTTTTTGATAATTAGAAGAAATTTCAATTGTTTTCTTCATATTCTCGTTTTTTGGCGATAATTCCTCGCCTGTTTGTAGCAGGATGCTGGGCCTTTCAGGCACTTTTTCAGTACATCCTGGGCTCTCTGCCAGTACCACACTTGCCAGGTTAAACGCCCTTCACACGCACTCTAAAGGCGAAAACGGCGGAGCTCGCGAAAGCGTGGCCGCACGCTCGAGTGTGTGTGTGTGACAATTTTTTTTTTTTTTTGACAATTGAAAAATATTTATTGTCATCTAGACAATTTTACAATTCAGCGAGAGAGAGAGAGCAAGAGAAATATATACAGGAGAAAGATAGAATACATAATTTTTACAAAGTGATGATGGAGGATGAAGGAAGGCATCCCCTGCGCACGAGGGTCCTCGTCCAGGCGATGAGCGGGTCCTCCACCCCACCGAGCCCAACCTGGACAAAGTGGCGATAGACGCGCAGCTTTGCCGACGCCAGGATGGTCAGGGCGTCGTCCTCAAAGCCGGACCCGCCGAAGATCCAGGCCTGCAGGTCAGGGGGCCGCCCGATGATGTTGAAGGCCTCTCTGATGAGAGGCCTGATGGAAGACAGCTCCAGTAGCGGTGGCCGAGGGAGCGGTCGACGGACCCACAGGCAGGACACGAGGGGACGGCCGAGGCAGGATGGGCCGGATGGGGTAGAGCGTGGAGGGCCAATTTGAAGGCGGCATCGGCCTCATGCCCCGAGAAGGCGCAGCGCCGAAGCGAGGCCCAGTCGATCCTGGATGGTGGGCTGATGGTGGGTGCCCATCTCGCCAGGAATCGGGAGATCGGCGTGGCCGCGAGGCGTGGACGATCCAAGGCCCGTCGGGCCGAGCGCGTCGTGAGGCCGTTGAGGAACGGCGTGGCCGTCCCGCGCAGCACCACAGCACACACATGTGTGTGTGTGTGTGTGTGTGACAATTGACAATTTGACAATTGAAAATCATTTATTGTCATCTAGACAATTTTACATCTCACATGAGAGAGAGAGAGAAGAGGAAAAATATATACATATAGAATTAAAGAAATACATATATGGTCAAATTTACAAAGGGGACGAAGGTAGGAGACCTCGGCGCTGGAGGGTCCTGGACCAGGCGAAGAGCGGGTCCTCCACCGCTTCTCCGAGCCCAAATGATTTCAACAGGAGGTCAGGACGGCAAGGCGGCCCTAAGCTCAGATAGTCCCCTGAGAGTAAGGGAGTCCAAGTCCCGAGTGGAAAGCTTATCCAGGATTTGGGCGAGAACTTCCTTGTCCCCCGGCGAAAATCTCCCGAGGAAGTCCTTCCTATCCTCAGGGTAAAGCACCGCTTCCACGAGGTCAAGCTCGAAAGAGTAAAATTGGGGTAAGGGCTTCGGATTGAATTCCTTCATCAATTCAAAGGTCAAAAGTTGCAATTCCTTGCAACGTTTATCGATTGGATCAACCTCCATTTGGGCAGATGGGGGAGGCGGAGGTGTGGCCATGGCCGGCGTCGACTCCCTCTTTTGGGGAGCGGGTGGTGCTGGCTCAGCAGGCCGAGGCGCAGGCAGTGTGGTTGCTGGAGGCACTGCGGCTGTACCGGTCCTCAGCTCCGACAAGACCTGTCGCAGGACCTTATAAATAGTACTATTACTATCTCCTCCGGGCCTTAGGTTGAGGATTTGATTTACCAGGCCGGCAAGAGCATTGCTCTGCGGAGGGGTCAGATGGCGACCGCGCTTATGTACCTTGGTCCTTGAGGAGAGGAGGTCCAGAACCTCCTCCCGCCCAAGGCCAAGGGCGTCAGTTCCAGCGAAGGACACGCTGGGACTTCTCTTTATGAGGCTGCGAGGTCAATTCTCGTGCACTTCTTATTTGATGACGCGGAGGGAGGGATGGACTCCTCCACGGCAGTCATCTCGATGTCTTGAGCGATGTTTGCAGGCCCGAGGATCTCCTGGGATGCGGGATCACTAGGAGCCTGCGATGACGGATCAGGGGTCACAGGTGGAGGTGCAGGAGGCGTCTCCTCCGTAGGTGAGGCCGAGGGCGCTGTTGGTGATGGTCGGGGTGCGCCTGCTGGGTGGATTGCAGCTCGGGGCGCGGGCGAGGCACCGGAGATCTCCAAGGGAGGCGCCGGTGCTGAATGCTGGGGCGTAGGCCGCTGAGGCGGTGCAGGGGTGGTAGTTGGTGGGAGGCTGGCAGGGGAAGCTGGTGGGGCCGATCTGGTGGTGTTGACCCGCCCTGCAAGCAGGGGGCAGTTGGCCCTCCGGTGCCCTTGTCCGTGGCATCTGGAGCACTTGATGCCCGAAGATAGGTAGGCGGGCCAGGCCTCGTCTTTGAACGTGTGTGTGTGTGTGACAATTTTTTTTTTTTTTTGACAATTGAAAATTATTTATTGTCTTCTAGACAATGTTACATCTCAAAGAGAAAGAGAGAAGAGAGGGGTATATACATTAGGTTAGCGCTTGCCGCGGTGACGTCTAGTCTTGGGAGCCAAGGCCCTCCAGAGCTCGGACAACCCGCTGAGGATCCTGGGATGGGAATCCCGAGCGCGCTCGATGGCCGCCTCGAGAAAGACAGCGTAGTTTTTCTTCAAAATAGGCGAGAGTCTCGTAAGGAAAGGCGCCCTAGAATGGGAATGTAGGATGGCATCAATGGCGTCGGTCCAGGAGATTTCATCATCGACCAAGGGTCCAACGTCGATTTTGGAACTGATGATCTCTGTTAAAATTCTATGGATGCAATCACCCGAGTTCGGCGGCAGGTCTTCCTCCATCGGGGTAGGTGGTGGGGACGGAGGTGTCATAGCCGGTGTCGGATCCTCTTTGTGGGGAGCAGATGGTGTCGGCCCAGCAGGCTGAGGCGCAGGCAGTGGGGGTGTTGAAACTGCGGCTGGTGAGGGAGCAGAGGGCTCCTCAGTGGTGGTCATGTCGACATCCGGTGTGTGGGTCGCAGGTCCGAGGGTCCCCTGTGCAGGCAGAGGGCCACACGGGGCAATGAAGTCCGGCCGGGCGGGAGGCGTCGACTCAGGACGCGACGCCGCCGAGCGAGGGCCCATGGGATCTTCAGGTGAAGGGGTCATTGGTGGAGGAGCTGGAGTCACCGCCTGCATGGGTGAGGCCGGCGGCGCTGGTGTGGATGGCCATGGCGCCGCAGATGGTAGAGATGCAGCGCAGGAATCAGATGGGGCGCGGGAAGCCTTATTAGATGGGCTGGGAGGCGCGGCCGAAGACTGCCTAGGCAGCCCAGGCGCGGTCGATGGTGGGAGGTCGGTGGAAGGGGGCGGTGAAGCCCGTCTGGCGGTGGCAGAGCGCCCATGGAGTTGGGGGCAGTTAGCTCTTCTGTGCCCTTGGCCGTGACACTTCGAGCATTTTATTCCATGAGACAGGAAGGCTGGCCAGGCCTCACCCTTGATCCTGATCTCAAATCGGGTGGGCAGTTTGTCGATGGTGATGCCGTCGTGGAGGAGGATAAAGGCCTCCCGTCGGCCGTCGGTGTATGTAAACTCTCCAGCCTTCAGCAGCTTGGGGGCGATGGAGGTTATGCGCCCATAGCGGGAGAGGGCGTCAATGATGGCGGCGTCCGCCACAAAGAAGGGCAGGTTTCCAACCGTTATTCTGGTTGAGCTCTTCCTGAAGGGGAAGGTCCTGATGAGGGTTCCCTCGATCTCGAGGCCTTCCCGGACTAGGTGTTCCGCCAGAGATTTGCTGGCGAGTCCCAACAAGTAGTGGCCGTTGATCTTTGAGAACTGGAAGATGTTTTTGGGTCCTCCGACCACTCTCTCGATAGCCCTAAGATATTGGTAGGACTGGTAATCCGGGCAGTACTCGAGATATAGGCACTGCTCCTCGGTGCAGGATGCCTGGCGAGCCCTGGCCTCCATGACATGTGCCGTCGTGGTCCTGATCTCCTGGACCGGAGGTATCCATCCCGTCGACGATCGCTGTCGGCGAGAAGCTCCAGCGCTGTTGGACTGCGCGGCCATGGCAGGCAGAACCGGCGAGTCGCGGCGCCTTTTCTTGGTTCTTACGACGGTGAAAGCGTCGTTGTCGTCCATTTCCGCCAATTCGCTATCTCCCCAAATGAGCGGGGCCGGGTTGGCTGTTGAAGCGCTGCAAGAAGCAGCAATCAGCGGCGCCGTTACGTCGTCACGCGCGGCGGCCGGGCTTGCATGCGTCTCGCGCGCCGGCGGATCCGCGTTCCTTTGGAATTCCATGGAAAATTCTTTGGAAGAATTCTTTTCAATTCGTTCTTTCGGTGATATCTTGTCACCTGGTTGAGATTGAACGCTGGGCCTTTCAGGCACTTGTACAGCGGATTGAGGGCTTTCAGCCAGTATGAATTTTAAATTTTTTCGCGATGTTCTTCCGCTCGCCGGAGGCGAAAACGGCGGAGCTAAAACTAGCGTGGCCGCACGGTCGGCGTGTGTGTGTGTGTGTGTGTGTAAAAAAACATATGGGGCTCTCTATCCTTGTGTATTTAATAGAGATATTTTTAAATCCTCGATATAAAGAAATAGTTTCTATAAAAATTATAGAGAAAACCTTCTATACAAAGAAATTATCGCCCTATAGAGTTCCCACTGCAGTTTTACTGAAGTCAAAACTGAAATCAAAATACCATTCGTTTTGGTCAGTTTTATGGACTGGATAGAGGCTCGACAGTGGCGCTCGAGTGGCAGAAATTGGAACTAAATTTATTTTGTATTATACACGCCCTGTTTAGAATAAAATTTTAGTAAAATCACAATCGTAATTATTTAGTGATGAGTATTAAGACCACACACGTGACCCCAATTCAAACGGGGCGTAAAATATAAAACAAAATTTAGTTCCAAATTCCGTCACGCGAGCGCCACCGTCGAGCTAATAGTTGGTCCATATAGCGCGCTTTAAATTAATTAATTTCCTTTCCAGCTCTATGTGTTTTATTAATTATAGAATCTTAATTAACAAATATATATTATATAATATATATGGTATGTGTTAAAAATACATAGAGCTGGGAAGAAAATTAATTTAAAGCGCGCTATATGGACCAACTATCAGCTCGACGGTGGCGCTCGCGTGGCGGAATTGGGAACTAAATTTTGTTTTATATTTTTACGCCCCGTTTGAAGTGGGGTCACGTGTGTGTTGTTAATGCTCATCATTAAACAATTACGAAGTTAATTTTACTGAAATTTTATTTTAAACGGGGCGTGTATAATATAAAATAAATTAAGTTCCAATTTCTGCCACTCGAGCGCCACTGTCGAGCCTCTATCCAGTCCATAAAACTGACCAAAACGAATGGTATTTTGATTTCAGTTTTGACTTCAGTAAAATTGCAGTGGGACCTCTATATAGCGATAATTTCTTTATGTAGAAGTTTACTCTGTAATATTTATAGAAAACATTTCTTTATATCGACATTTTAAATATACACTCATGGACAAAACTTAAGGAAGTTGTACCTTTTAGCATGTATTTCGGGATTCAGACAATAACTCTGAAAGATGTATGAAACACGGTGACCTTTATTGAAGAAACACGAGATAACCAAGTGTGAATAGAAAAGATATCAAAGACTTTACACTTCCTAAAGTTGTATCCATGAGTGTAGTTAAATCTATTAATTGATCCTCTAGTTGATAAAACATATATCTGAGGACATTTTTTACCTATTCCAAGTACACGTAGTACAGGCCATGATTACCATGGGTAAATTGCGGCTACTTTTACTGTAAGTACACCACATATCTGCACATCTAGAAAGCAGCTAGACTTTTGAACTTTTAAGGTACCAGAGCCCATTATTAGGAAGGCCTGGCTCATCAGTGGGGAACCTTCCCGATGGTTTTATCTTCCATATTGTTCTAATATTATATTGGGCTTATATTTTCGGTTCTTTAGGGGTATTGTTGGTTAAGGTATTTAAGGAAACTATGGACATAAGCTTTTAGAACGGTAGGCAGTTGTCTTATTGTGTAAAAAAACATATAGGGCTCTCTGCCTTTGTGTATTCAATAGAAATATTTTTAAATATTCGATATATAAGAAATAGTTTCTGTAAAATTATAGAAAAAAAACTTCAATATAAGAAAATTATCACTCTATAGAGTTCCCACTGCAGTTTTACTGAAGTCAAAACTGAAATCAAAATACCATTCATTTTGGTCAGTTTTATGGACTGGGTAGAGGCTCGACAGTGGCGCTCGCGTGGCGGAATTTGGAACTAAATTTATTTTGTATTATAAACGCCCCATTTAAAATAAAATTTTAGTAAAATAATCTTAGCAATTGTTTATTGATGAGTATTATCAACACACACGTGACCCCGCTTCAAACGGGGCGTAAAATATAAAACTAAATTTAGTTCCCAATTCCGCCACGCGAGCGCCACCTTCGAGCTGAAAGTTGGTCCATAGAGCGTGTTTTAAATAAATTAATTTCCTTTCCAGTTATTTTTTAGAATATACCATATAAATATTATATCATATATATTTGTTAATTAATATTCTATAATTAATATATAAAACACATAGAGCTGGAAAGAAAATTAATTAATTTAAAGCGCGCTATATGGACCAACTTTCAGCTCGACGGTGGCGCTCGCGTGGCGGAATTGGGAACTAAATTTAGTTTTATATTTTTGCTCCCCGTTTGAAGTGGGGTCACGTGTGTGTTGTTAATTCTAATCAATAAACAAATACGAAGTTGATTTTACTCAAATATAATTTTAAACAGGGTGTGTATAATACAAAATAATTTTAGTTCCAATTTCTGCCACTTGAGCACCACTGTCGAGCCTCTATCCAGTCCATAAAACGGACCAAAACGAATGGTATTTTGATTTCAGTTTTGACTTCAGTAAAGCTGCAGTGGGACCTCTATAGAGTGATAATTTCTTTATATAGAATTTGTTTCTATAATTTTCAATAAAACATCTCTTTATAAAGAGATTTTAAATATATAGTCTTGGACAAAACTTAAGGAAGTTGTACCTTTTACCAAGTATATCGGGATTCAGACAATAACTCTGAAAGATATTTGATACACGGTGACCTTTATTGAAGGCACACGAGATAACCAAGTGTGAACAAAAACGAAATTGACTCTGTCATCTTCTAAAAATATATATATATAGATGACCGGCGACATCAAAGACCACTTCCTTAAGTTTTTTCTATGAATGTATTTATATCTATTTAATACAATGAAAGAGCGCACACCACATCTGATTTTTACAAAATAAAACAATTTCCTATCAGTTCTAAAAGCTTATGTCCGTAGTTTCCTTGAATACCTCAACTAACAATATCTCTAAAGTAGGGTAAATATAACTCCGCCTTTGCCGGTTCCAAGCCCGGATGAAAAAGGAGGAGGGAGAGCAGTTTACAAGCTCACCAAAAAACCTGGGTTCAGCTGGCCCGGCTGATAGTACCCTGTAAGGGCTCCTGATCCAGGGATACAGGATGAGCAGCGTTTGTACTCCATGTTAGGAGCGGCTGCACATGGCATCTGTTCCTCATGTTAGAGGCCGCCATTTCTTTTGGAGCTAAGTCGGCCTACCACTGAGTAGTGCTCCCAGTCTTAATGACAAAGGCAGACGCATTCTACTTCACCTAGTGTGGAGATAAGAAAGAAGAACAGTATGGAAGATTAAACTGGCAAAACCACTGGGAAAGTTCACTACACACTGATTATCCAGGCCCTCCCGATAATGGTCTCTAACACACTGGCAAGAAGCCAAACTGCTCTCTATATGTGTAGACATGTGGTGTACTTACAGTAAAAGTAGCTTCAATTTACCCATGATAATCATGGTCTGTACACATGTTTTTTTTTTTTTGCCTATTCCTAGTAGACATGGTACAGGCCATGATAATCATGGGTAAATTGAAGCTACTTTTACTGTAAGTACACCACATGTCTACACATGTGAAAAGCATTTACCACGTATAATTGGGATGATTAACAAAAAAGATGTCCGAGGAATTCACCCCAATCTCTTTCCATTTTTACCGGTTGTGGATGTCTCTCTTGATTCAAATAAATAAACTTGTCTTGTTTACCTTTGGTCTTATCTAACAATGATCTCTTGTTTGAGCAATGGTTGTTAGCCCAACAACATCTTTAAGACATTAGAGCACCTGTGTCTTATGAAGAGAAACAATTTAGTTCTATTGGAGAATATTTCATCATGGATTAGCAATATGTATCTTCTTCTTTCTTATCTCCACTCAATCATATCACTGTATAATGCTTGTAAAGCTTGAGGCTTTTGATGGTGTCTGCCGGGGAAGAGTAGAGCTTGACAACCATCATGATTGGGTGAAGTAGAATGTGTCTGCCTTTGTCATTAAGACTGGGAGCACTACTCAGTGGCAGGCCGACTTAGCTCCAAAAGAAATGGCCGCCTCTGACATGAGGAACAAACGCCATGTGCAGCCGCTCCTAACATGAAGTGCAGACTCATCCTGTATCCCTGGATTAGGAGCCCTTACAGGGTACTATCAGCCGGGCCAGCTGAGCCCAGGTTTTTTTAGTGAGCTTGTTACTGCTCCCTCCTTTTTCATCCGGGCTTGGGACCGGCAAAGGCGGAGTTTAATATGTATCTTATATTATTTATTTATAGTTAATGTATTTGAAAAAAAAAAAAAAGTATAAACGTGAAATTGTACTGGGATGAATAAATTAAGAGAATTTCCTGATCATGCAACTGATGTTGTGAGCCATCAGCAACTTTTAGTTTGCACGATTAGGGGAGATAGCTTCTCAATTTCTGTCTCTTTTAAGCCTTGAAAAGTCAGTTGATGAGCCATTTTAATCAAAAATTTTCTCGCCTTTAGATATCAACAAAAAGACAACATTGCAGACTATGTTGTAATATAGATGGAGATTTTGCCGGGAGGAAATTGATCTAAAGAGACAAGGGTCGCCTCTCCCGTCAAAATAGACATCTAAAACCAGACGCCATCTATTGACCGTTGCCGCAACTAGCGGCCCAGCCACTTTGCCAGCTAAACACCTCTTTGGCAGATTGTCAAGATTCCATTAGATCCCGTGTGGATTTCATGGAATAAAGTTGGCCCTAGCCCGAAACCATGGTCTCTAGGTGGACATTTTCCAGTTTGCCAAAGCGGGTGTTGGCTTTGTCACTGACCCGAGGCAGCTAGTTGCGGCGACGGTCAATAGATGGCGTCTGGTTTTAGACGTCTATTTTGACGGGAGAGGCGACCCTTGTCTCTTTAGACCTGTTGTAATAATGTTAAATATTATATGGAAATTCTATTACTATTTTTTAAAACCAATTTATATAGCAATAATTTGTCTTCAAATGAAACAACGTATTTTGCTGCAATAGAAAAAAATATTTGTATTTTGACCCATTTTTTCCTAGTTCCATTGACTACATTTCCTTATAGATTTTGTTCCTCCCGTTCTCTTTGAGTACTATTTAGAACTTTGTCTTCAAATAAAACTCGTGTATAAATTATTTACTAGTTGGGGCTATTGGTTTAGATATTCCTCCCAGGAAATAAACTAAAGAATGTTTGATATACCTATAAAGATACCTTTTAACAACTTGCTATTATCATTTACTGCAATAGACTAGACTTAAATCTGGTCATCTATGGACAATGACTTTCCAGAATGGTTGCAGGGTCTTCCCACTATTTACTTGTTCGGCGGTACATATACTAAAATTGGAACGATACAGAGAAGATTAGCATGGCCCCTGCGCAAGGATGACACGCAAAATCGTGAAGCGTTCCAGTTCCCACTATGTACCAAGTGCAATTCTCAGCCTGCAACCCCAAGACATATTATTGACTGTATTGACTCATCCATTGATGAGCTCTACTCTTCCCCGGCAGACACCATCAAAAATCTCAAGCTTTACAAGCTTGGTACCTTAGTGTGATTGAGTGGAGATAAGAAAGGAGAAGAAGAAGACTGCAATAGAAATATACTAAAATCTTTAATTATAATATTATATATATTTTTATAAATTCCCTATCTTTTTTTGGATCATGTTCTTCTTTCATCTATCCTGATTATAGATTTTTTTTTTCTGTCCTCCATTTTTTCGAGTGCTCTGTCATTGTGTAGTATTGATAAAACAAAATCTTACTTCAATTTTGTTAATAAACCGTTTGGTTATGTATATTTGGAGAATAAAGATCTCAATGGTCATATTCAAGAAACACAATCAGCATAGTATTGGATATTTTAGGTCGAATTAAAGTCGGTGTTGTGAATTATAGTTTGTTATTTTTATCACTTCATCACATTATTCACTCTTAGTGGAACTCCACCTTTGCCAGTACCAAAGCCCGGATGAAAAAGGAGGGAGCAGTAACAAGCTTGCTAAAAACCTGGGTTCAGCTGGCCCAGCTGATAGTAACCTGTAAGGGCTCCTGATCCAGGGATACAGGATGAGTCTGCACTTCATGTTAGGAGCAGCTGCACATGGCGTCTGTTCATGTCAGAGGCGGCGATTTCATATTGGAGGTAAGTCGACCTGCTACTGAGTAGTGCTCCCAGTCTTAATGACAAAGGCAGACACATTCTACTTCACCCACATCATTAAAAGTCTCAAGTTCTACAAGCTTGATATGATTGAGTGGAGATAAGAAAGAAGAAGACTCTTAGTGGACATTTAGCTATCAATAGTTGTTAGCATCCAGATAGTATGTAAATAGGATACATTAATGGTACCACCTGTAAATGTAACTATTTATAGCATATGTTTCTCTTTAAAATAAATAATTCTCTACTGCCATATTACTGCAGTGATAAAACAATAGTATGTAAATAAAATTGCTTGGAGAAGAGAACAAAAATGTTTTTTTTTTTTTATCCCTAGTACACGTGGTACAGGACATGATAATCATGGTGGGTTGTTAGCGACTGCTTTTTACTGTAAGCGCACCACATGTCTACACATGTGAAAAGCAGTTCGACTTTGCACTTACAAATGTGCAGATCCCCATTTGGTTACTTGCACTTGCTGGTGGAGTTGGATTTTGCAAGAATCGGGGGGCCATTGGAATTTTTTTTTTTTTTTTTTTTTGTAAAATGTAAACATAAAGAGTTATTGATGATAAGGTTCAATTTAGATTTTAGATTAGAAACAAAAAGTTTTCTTTCTTATCTCCACTCAACAATCATATTAGGGTATCAAATCTGTAGAGTTTGAGATGGTGTCTACTGGGGATGAGTAGAGCTCATCAATGGATGAACCAATACAGTCAATGATGTGGTTTGGAATTGCAAGGGGTTAAGAATTGCATTTAATACATATAAATAAGACTAAATCTAAATGATTGAAATATTCGTCACACATTTCAATAATTTGTATTTGGTTGATTTACCTTTTTGTGTTACAAAGAGTTCTATATATATAAAAAAAAAAGAAAAACACAAAAACACAAGAGTTTTGAAACTAAAATATATATTTTGATAACCCGGATAACATGAGATGAAAAAAAAAAAGACAAGAGTTTACAAATAGAAAACTGCCAGGCACATAAACAAAAACACAAAATGGATACAAAAAAAAAAAAAAAGATTTGATATATGAACAACATTTCTAATATATCAGCAAGGAAAAGGAAGAGAAAAACATAATAAAGAGAAATATGAAAGGTGACAATTTCTATTGTAAGTAGCAAAGAAATACAGTAAAACCTATCTATAGCGAACCCCAATAGTGAACATGTAGTTCACTATAGTCCTTCTTTTCTTTCTTATCTCCACTCAATCACACTAAGGTATCAAGCTTGTAAAGGTGATTTGACTATAGTCCTGGTTCCATATAGCCATAGTTCGCTGTATTATATAATTAAAACTTGGAATTCTTTCAGATTTGTTATAAGGGTAGGTTTGCTATATCCCTGGTTCATTTTAGTAAGGTTTTACTGTATTTTGAGAAAAAAATGATTAATAGGTTAAAAAGAGTTAGTACCTATATACAGCCAATAATATCCTCTATGAAAGTATTTTTAATGGGATAGATTAGTTTTTTACCTTAATAAAGAGCTTTCAGTGTTTTCAATGGAGATAATTGAAGAGAGCTATAATTAGAATCGCAAAGATAAAAAAAAAAAAGACCCTATCCAACTGAGCAAATTATATATATTAAAATTCGAAACTATTATAGATGCGTATGATTCTTTTTAAAAATAAATAATTTCTACTGTCCTTACTGCAATGGAAAAATTAATGGGAGGGCCTGGCTCATCAGTGGTGAACCCTCCCAGCGGTTTCGCCAGTTTAATCTACCATACCGTTGTTATATTGCGTTATATATAAACCCTTTCTGTTAACAGTGTTGTTACAATCCTCACACCAAAGTGTATTTTTTTATCTGTGATAACAAAAAGCTGTTACATTACATATATTTTGATTTAGTTTTGTTACTTTGTGATACAATGGAAGATTAAAAAAAAAGTGTGAGTAAGATGATTGTGACTATAATAAAAAGGTAAACCATAAGATACTATACAACGAAGAGTTTTATCCATTAAATATTTATAAAAACATAAAAGTCTTTCACAAATTTTCTTTAATTCAACAGGGGATTAAAAGAAAATAAGACCTAATCCAAACCTAATTGTGCTTTATCAACAAAGGGATTAAAATGTTTGGTTAGAGTTGATGTTGAATTAGAGTTGGTTAAATAACCTGATTAGGATATTTGAGGGGGAAAAAAACACAAGGTGTGCGATGTTTCTGTAAACTTATGTTAATATATATTAAAAAAAAAAAATAAATTGAGATAATCTCTTTTTGAGTTTAGTGCTAAATCTCAAATGAGATAATAGAGAGCAGGGAGAAAAAAAAATAGATTTTTAATCCTTTTTTATAACCTACACCCAACCACAAATGATTTTTTTTTTTTAATAACAAATAATATATATATGATTTTTTTAAAATGATGTGCACATAGAAGGTGAAATATGGTACAGTTAGATATGATATAAAAATGGCCATAAAATTATTTGATGTTTTTTTTTTTTTTATTATATTATCATTTTGTATTTTTTTTTAGTATTTTTTTAATAGCATAACATATGTGAGAAATATATATATAAGATTATTTAAATATTTATTTTAAAAATGATGATTTATAAAAAAGACAGAAGCTGTGTGAAAGATGAGAGAAAAAAAATGTTTTTTGTTGTTCAAACTCAATTAAGAGTAATAATAATTTTTAAAAAAAGTGAAATTGTACTAGTGGATAATTAAGAAAAAGGCATCTGCTGATCGTGCAACTAAAAGTTGCCAGTCAACTTTTGTATTTGCATGACTATGAAAAAAAAAAAAAAAAGTTATAGCATAAAATAGAAACCAATAGTTGAATACCATTTTGTTTAATTCCAATTATAATTCCAATAAATATATAACAAATACAAAAAAAAATGTAAAGGCCCAAACTTATATAAATACAAATTTTACCTTTTCAATATTTTTTTATCTAATAATAACAGAGACTAGTCAAATTGTTATATATACTCTTACTTTTTAATAGGTTTTATCACATGTGCATTATATATATATTTTTTTGCTCCACTAGATGGCGCTCTGCCATCTAAAAAGCACATGTGCTCGTGGTCAGGTGATGCCTTTTTTATTTTTAATATCAACACCTGACCCACTTATCTTTTTTTTTTTTTTCTATTGTTTTTTCATATATATATATATGTATATATGCAAATAGGCATTACAAATTTGAACTAAAAAAAAATGATCCTAATTATCACTTTTTAAAAAAGTCTATACAATTGAAAATAAAGAAAGCACAAAAAATAATTGATTCCATTATAACTTTACAAGTCATTGAGATTAAAAAATTAAAAAAAGTTTTTAACATTATCTATAAGAGATAATCATGTATATATAATATTTGTTCAAATATATTGAAAATAAAAATTTGTTTTTAATGAAAAAAAGAAGTATTTAAAAATGAAGTTTCTCCATATTTTCAACTACAAATATTAAAAAAAAAAAGAGAGATAAATAAAGAGTGTTAAAAGAAAATAGATAACAATTTCTAACTATCAAATTCTAATATAAATTCTAATGACAAAAAAAAATAACACTTCCAATTTCTTTGGCAAATGAGTTATTTTAATAATATATGTACATATATAGACTTATTAATAATTAAAAAAACTATATACAATGTTGTTGCTGTTGTTAAAAAAATTAAAATTGAAAAAAAAAAAAGTTATTTTAGGTTCCGAGAGAATTAACCCATTTGCATATCAACCTTAACCATGGCCACCATATCAACCTAACCTCAACCTTAACCATCAAAAGTTGACAAAAAAAAATACTTTTTTTTTAAACCTTGATAAGGAATCTGTTTACTTCCAGCCATTAAGTACATATCAAAAGAAAATCAAAAAGAATTCCAAAAAACAAGCATTTGTCTCAATGTAAGAATCGTTAAATTAGAAAAAAATATATTTAAAATATAAAAAATAAATAAATGAAAAATATTTTAATGAAGAAAAAAAAAAAAAGATTAAAAAGGTGAAATTATAATTGGATCAGGTTGTTAAATTATGAGAAAGTCATCTCCTAATCGTGCAACTTAAATTTGCTGATGGTTTGCGCCATCTGTCAGAATAAATATTAACTAATAGAGAGCCTGAAACACATATGTGATTAGCTTTTCTTAATTAATCAAGAAAGGGTATTTTGCCAATTCTGGAATAATTATACACAAATAAATTTACTGGCAATGCGTTTCTTTTTTTTTTTTAAATCTCTACAGACCTTACTGCAATGATATGATTTAATGAATGAGAGGGCTTGGCTCATCAGTAGTGAACCCTCTCAGCGGTTTCGCCAAATTAATCTCTAGACCGCTCTACTATTGTATTGGACTGGTTTTGTTATATACCCTGCATTTTCTATGGAAGGCAGCTAAATGGTGTTTAGTGAACTATGGACATAAGCTTATAGGTCTGTAGAGGTACATACATATAAATTTCAAGGTATTGCATCGAGCAAAGCTCTTCCGCGCAAAACATGTTTTCATAACCATTATATATTAGTAAATTAAATTTTATTGCCCTGGAATAATTAAAAAAAAATCAAAGATTAGTTGATATTTATTCCAACAGATGGAGCAAGCCACCACCAACTTTAAAGTTGCATAATAAGGGGGGGAAGATACCTTTCTCTTTAAAGTTATTGATAGAAGCATTTTTCTTCCTTTGTTTATGGTATGAAGCCTAAAAAAATGAGAAGAAAAAGAAAGAGAAAAAAAATTGCAGTTGAGAGAAACAGGCTGATCATCTTTATTTGCATAACATTTCCACAAGAAAGAATAAAAAGAAAAGAGATTTACTAATAAGAATATAAACACAAGGTAATAAGACCAAACGATTTGGTCTTATTACCTTGTGTTTATAATCTATAATCCAAATTATGCCTATCACTAATAAGAATAATTATATTTAAAAAATCATACACATATATATAATATTTATGTACCAAATGAGGCACCTCTCCCTTTAATTGTGTATCAAAATGATAGCACTTTTGCATCACCTTAGTACTAGTGATGATAAAGAATGAGCCAACTCCGCCTTTGCCGGTCCCAAGCCCGGATGAAAAAGGAGGAGGGGGAGCAGTAACAAGCTCACTAAAAACCTGGATTCAGCTGGCCCGGCTGATAGTACCCTGTAAGGACTCCTGATCCAGAGATACAGGATGAGCAGTGTTTGTACTCCATGTTAGGAGCGGCTGCACATGGCGTCTGTTCCTCATGTCAGAGGCAGCCATTTCTTTTGGAGCTAAGTCGGCCTGCCACTGAGTAGTGCTCCCAGTCTTAATGACAAAGGTAGACGAATTCTACCTCACCCAGTCATGATGGTTGTCAAACAGACACCATCAAGGGTCACAACTTGATATCCTAATATGTTTAAGTGGAGATAGGAAAGAAGAAGAATGAGACCTGAATTTTGTCTGAATTTGTCAAAACTAGTGGCTTTTTTTTTTACCATCACTAATACAGTTTCTTTTATTAGGGTGATGCAAAAGTGTCATCGTTCTGTTTCACAATTAAAGGGAGAGGTAGCTCTTTTGTTATATGAATTTCATCCTCCCGCAACTTTACGTTATATATATACATATATAGTTAACCCTAAATTAATATAAAATTTGACAGCTATAGAACCAAAGATATAGAGATGTACGGCAATGAGTGAGGTAGATTCTTTAATTTGCATAGAGGCCATTTATTCAAAAGAGGATATTTTAATTTTCACTACTATAATACCTTTTTTACATTTATCTTTTTCTTCAAGTGTTTTTTTAAACAAGGCTAAAAAATATATTAAAGGATGAGAACATAGATATTAAAAAAACAATAGAATATAGCTGCTCTTTAAAAATATTACTTTGCTATGTAAATAGGATGAAAAAAAAACTCTTTTAAAAATATAAAAATGAGGCAATTACCATTAGATATATAGGCAAAAGAATGGAAAGAATTTATATTAATGAATACATATATATATAATGCCTAAAAAAAATAAGGTTGCAGTTATATCCATATATTCAATACAAAACCTTTTTTAGAATATAAAAATGAGAACACAAAAAAAAACTTAAAAAAAAAATGATGGCCTCAAAAAAATTGATCATTAAAAAGTTGATGAATTTGTGAGTGAGAGAAGAAAAAAAAGAAAGAGATAACAATGTTATAGTAGGAGCTTTATCAAGGCATAGATGATTCTAACTAGATGATATGTATGCAAGTGTATGCAAATATGTGCTAGAGTAAGTATATATATATATATTTTTTTTTTTTATGTAATTATATAAAAAAAAGTATCTCCCCTGACTTATAATTTTAATAAAAATCAATAAAGTATCCAGGGCTAAGTTTCTTGTATTAATAAATTGTAATATATTAAAAATTTTAAAAAAGAGAGTTAGAATGCCCATTCAATTTCAAAAGAAGGGGGGGGGGGAACAATATTATAAACAAAAATAATAACAATAATTTTAGTAACTACTAAAACTTAACCCATAGAAAACTTAACATTTTGGATAATAGATAACCTCCCTAACAAAATAAAGGAAAGAGAAACCTACAATATGATTCCACACACACAGAGAGAATTCTCAATTTAAGACAAGAGACCAGAAATTTCCACTTTTTAATCCGAATTTCCGAACAGTTATATATATCTCACTTCAGAAATTCCATATAGTCCTCACATATCCTTAAAATAACATCTTAACATTTTGAACTAATCCGATGGGGAAAAACAAAAGAGCAATAAAAAGAGCATTTAGCTATATCTAAAGAGAATCAGCATGAAATCACGCCACAACAAGGAGAAATATCTAAAAAGACTTACTGCAATTTAGTCTTAAATTCAATAATTGACTCTTAAATTATGTTTTTTTTTTTTAAATATGTAATGAGAATATATAGAACATTGATACTATTTTTTTAAAATACACAACTATAAAACCTAAACTATATATTTCTTTATAACGATAAAAACTGGGCTAAGTCAAAAGAGGCTCGCTTTCCTCACTTTTTATCTCACATTATCTTAAATTTTATGGAACCTGAGGAAAACCTTCTTTGAAGGCTTGAAATCTCACCCAGTTTTATCATACTAAAGAAATAAATCATTTAAGCAATGAGGATTTATTTATTCTTTTTTTAGAAAAACCATAAAAACAATTTAAAAACCTGAAAAAAGAGAGAATAACAAAGAAATTAAACTACAATTAACTAACCAACTTCATATACATATGATTCTAACCAGAACTGTTGTTGTTGTTTCTTATCCCCTAGTGTAAAGATTACACAAATTCCATGAGTTCATTCTCTTCGAGCTGTTTTATAATCAGCAGTGGCCTCTCCCAAAGGTCTCCAAACCAGAACTACATAAGTAATCTCAATTATAATTTATTCCATCCAAAGATGGTATTCATCCCCATTTCCATATAGTTGTAAGAAAGTTAAAAATACCTAAACATAAAGAGAATGAAAAGATATAGAAAGAAATGTATGCCTACACAAAAACCCTTCTAAGATGAAGATAGCAAAGAAAAATTATTAATCAGATGATTACAAATTAAGATAAAAAAAATAAAAAAAACAATCATTCAACCGAAAGTTGCATATTATGCCAATAGATGGAACAGGTCATCAGTAACTTTCATTTGCATCATCAGGAGATGTTTGTTTTTACTTCTCTTAACTTTCAAATAAAATCTTCAATGGGACCAAGTTTTGAACCTTACAAACAAAAGGATCATTTTTTAAAGACTGGCAATCTTAAAACTGTAATAAGAGGGTATAAACTGTAATAAAGATAAACTAAAAAAAGAGAGATAATTTCAGTGCCAATATGTATATATAGGTTGACAATATGCCATACAGTTATGTTCTCTCGTGGAACACATATAAAATGTAACGAGAACAGAGAGATGATAATAAAAGAAAATAAGACCTATTCCAAATAATTTATTAGTATGTGACGTTTCGGCAACAACATTGTCACCATCATCAGACAAAACAATAAAATGATTAAAGAATTAAAAGATTTTATTCTTTTGTCTGATGATTGTAACAATGTTGTTGCTGAAACGTCACACACTAATAAATTATTTAGATTAGGTCTTATTTTCTTTTATATATAATCTATAATCCAAATTGTGCTTTATCACGAAAGAGAGATAAGTTGGAAGTAGTGTACTCTATTGATAGAGAATTATAAAGCTATTTAGAAGAATACTTTTAAGTTTACATAAAGCCTCAAAAAACTATGTTCAATAAAAAGTATATTTTCTATTTTTCATTATATTTTCTAAGAAAAAAAAAACCAGCAATTTAACCTATAACTATTAATAGTAAAAGCTATCTCTTCATGTCTTCACTGAGATTGTGGTTTTTAAAAAACAAAAAAGATGTGAATAATAATACTAGTAATAAAGATAAGAATATAGTTTTCAATGGTTAAAAAAAAAAAGAGAGAATTAGTCATCTTAGCTGTAATAAAGTGTACTTTATCATTAAATATATCAGAAGCCATTTGTAAATGCAAAAGTCAAACTGCACTTTCTACATGTGTATGTATGTGGTGCACTTACAGTTAAAGTAGTTGCTAACACTTCTACCTACCATGATATCATCAGGAAAAGTTCTTGAACTTCTTTATGAAGCACGACCTCCAAGTTCTTGTCTAATTTAGACTAATAAAAGGATAAGTAAAAAAAAAATGATTATCAAGGCCTGTACCACATGTACTAAAGATTTTTTTTTTTTTTTTATCAAAAGAACAAAATTGTGAGGTGAAAAGTTTCTTGTAGTGATTACTTCACCATTTTGTTATTTGATAACAAACTACTACAGGTAATTTTCTAGTTTATAAAAACCAAAATTTTCTCTTCCTATAATTATTCTACTCTATGAAAAACTGCTTATTAAAAAAAAGAAGCTATTGAAGTTTTAAAAGAATATATCATCTTATATTTTAAAACTTTTTTTAGATTTAGGAAAAGTTTTTTTTTTTTTTAGGTTTTTTTTTTAAAGGGGGTAGTTATGTTAGAATGGGCACATTTTGTGTTATATTAAAAAAAATTCTCTAAAATATACTTTTTTTTATATATAGACAAAAATAAAAGTGTGGAATTTTTCATAAAAAAAAAAAAAAAAAAGAGTTTGAAAAGTTTTTTTTTTTTTATTAATATATCTTCTATTACTTTTTGTTATCTCACAATGAATGAATTTTTTTAACATACTTTTTTTTTACGAAAAAGAGAACCACAAAAATTATCAAAAAAAGTGTAAAAAAGAGAGCTATTATATATTATTTTGAAAATATTTTCTCACAAAAGAAATGATAATGAAAAAAATAAAATAAAAAAGCTACCAATATCATAGAAAACAAAAAAAAAATTCAATGAATTACAATTTAATGAAATTTGACCAATATACTCTGATCAGATTGTTGTTGTTTTTTATCCCCTTGTGTAAAGATTACACGATTTCCATGAGTTCATGCTCTTCAAGCTCTGATCAGATTGTAGTCATACAAGCCCAAAAAAAAAAAAATGAAAAAAAAAAGGCAATAATAAATAAAAGAGACAAATTATAAATACAACTAGTTATGTTGAAATGTGATAACAATAAAAAACTAAGTCGGTGGACGAGTGGATAACACCCTCGATTCCCGACAGTCATGAACCGGGATTGAATCCAGCGTTAACCTTTTGTATATTATGTGAACTTCACATATTATTCACTGTTTCAATTATCATAAACTAGGTTGCTCTTGTTGAGCGGTACCTAATAAAATGATTTTGAACCGGAAAATAAAAAAACTGACAAAAAAAAGGGACCCAAGAAATAAGGAATAATTATAATTTTTTTTATTTAAAAAGATATAGAATATATATAATACAACTTACTAAGTTATATATACTTTGTATTTCTATTTACATTTGAGAAAATTTTCCCACAAACATTTGTGTGGTGATAGTGGTGTGGGGGAATTTAAAAAAAAAACAGTTTCACTAAAACTCTATATAGAAAGAAGAAGCCATAGATTTTTTAAAAAATATATTAATAATAATTGAGGGAAAAAAAACGTCAACAAGAGTACTAAAAAAATAAAAGAACAACAATATTTTTGATTACCTATTTGGAAAAGCCTACTTGAATTGAATAAAAAAAAAAGAAGAAGAAGAAGAAAAGAAAAATGTTTTTTTTTTCTTCTTTTTAACTAAAGGTTAAAGGTTTAGAGGGAAATGTAACAACAGCAATAAGATTCTTGGATACAAAAAAAAGGCAAATAATATAAAAAGACTTATTATTTCTAGAAGAGTAATTATATTTACATAGTGTGTGTGTTTATATCTCTAATCTGTTTTCACACAGCATCTAGGTGGAAATTGTGAGGGAAAAAAATAAAAAAATAAATGAACAAAAATAATAATAACAAATGTGAAGGATGTTGGCAAAAAGATGAAGAAGGGGAGGAAAAAGAGAATAGAGAAATATGGAGATAGAGGAGACCAACTATACAAATCTCTCTCTGCCACAGGTCTACAGTCCGTCAGCCTGCTCCTCGATGCCCAGGAGTGAGTCAAAGTCCAGGGGAGTGACTGGGACCTCTAGCTCCACTGATGGAGGGGGAGGTTGGATCAGGTCCGCCAGTTCATTGCCTGCCACATCGCCAAAATCTGACTACACAACCTCATTCTTATATCCCCTTGTGTAAAGATTACACCAATTCCAGGAGTTCATGCTCCTCAAGCTATTTGATGATAAGCAGCAGCCTCTCCTAAAGGTCCTGTTTAGTACATCTAATGTAAGCCAAAATGTGGAGCTGCAGGTGCTAAGCTATATTTTGGGCAAGTGTGGTAGATTTTGTTATTATTTTCTATCTTCAATGGCTTGAGATGGCCTGTTCTAAATTTTGTTAGTGTTGTTTGGTGCTGTCTGAGGTTCAGAGCTCCTCCTGAGTTCACTCCACTGTACCAGCTGTGCTTAGGTGGGATTCTCCAGCTCTTATTTATTTTTGTTTTTGCTACTATCTCATTACATACATACACAACCTTACTATTGCCGAATCCAGTACTGTAGCCTACACTTTAGAGAAGGATGCAATTCTATTATGCTGATTGAAACCTCTAGTATCCCACCATTGGTGACATCAGCACATGTCTCAGTAACTATGTCCTCAAAAATATCAAAAAAGGTGTTATGGAGACGATGAAAGGAGGAAAACCCAGCATGCTTCAAATTCTTGTTAACACTCGGAGTGGATAAAGGTATTGTTGGAGAGATGTAAGGGGAGAGACCAATAATGGAAAATTCAGACGGTACCTTCAAAAGCCGTGGAATGGATCACTGCCAGCCCTCAGCCTAGGAATGGTGGAATAGATCAATCAGTAGTTCTTATGAACCACTTTAGCACATTATTTTTTCTTAAAAATAAATATAAATGGGGCATTGAGGCCAAGTCATAGAATAATCAATCACCCAGTATCAGAGTATTTAATGCAGACCCCCACCATCTCTACAATTCATAAAGGTGAAAAACAAAAAAAAAAGAAAGAAAGAAAAAAGCTACTTTATATATTGTAACAACTCTGGCTCCAAAAAAACTATCTAAACTGGTTACAATAAAAATGGAATATGTAACATTAACTTATTTGCATATGTTCTTTGTATTTCCATATCTCTCTATATTGGATGGCTTGACAATCTGAGGACTTCCCAGAGGAAGGATATTTCATCTCCAGATGTCCAACAGTCTTGCAGACCAGAGCCAAGGTTTGTAGCATTTGTATTTGGGTTTCCTTTTGCAATCCCTTCCATCCAAATATAGGGGATAGACTTGGCCAGACAACACTCGTGGGAGGTGAGATTACTCCCAGTGGCATCACAGGACTGTCTGAACTACCATTGGTTTCAATTCAAAGTCCATTACATCAACCAGACCTCACCCAGTTATCTACAGGAATGTACTAGACAACTTTCATGGTCTCCAGAGATTTATATAGTTTCCCTGCATTATACCATAGAGTGGAATCTCAATATAGCAACAACCTCTTTTATACCACAAACCTGGCAATATCATCATATTTCTAATATCCCAATATTTTGTTATTAGGTTATAACAACCTAAAATTTTGGTCCCAAATTGTTTCTTATCCCCTTGTGTAAAGAGACTACACAAATTCTACGAGTCCCATGTTCCTCAAGCTTTTGATCCCAAGTGGTGTTGTTATAGCAAGGGGGGGTGTATTTATCCTAAGAGAGGGTTCCATAGCTAGAGCAGCGACTTACCAACAATGACATTGTTCTTGGGAGAGACAGGGACAGCTGCCATGACAGATTTCTGAGTGTTAGGGACGCCAGGGTCAACCCTCAGGGAGTGGGGAGAGGCCACAGAAAGGGGAGGATCCACCTGGAACATCACAGTCACTGCTGACCACCACCCAGACATAATCTTTCTTATCTCATTACATACATACACAACCTCACTATTGCCGAATCCAGTACTGTAGCCTTACACTTTAGAGAAGGATGCAACTCATATTATGCTGGTTGAAACTTCTAGTATCCCACCATTGGTGACATCAGCACATGTCTCAGTAACTATGTCCTCAAAAAGATCACAAAAGGTGTTATGGAGACGAGTGAAAGGAGGAAAACAACTCTGCCTTTGCCGGTCCCAAGTCCGGATGAAAAAGGAGGAGGGGGAGCAGTAACAAGCTCACTAAAAAACCTGGGCTCAGCTAGCCCGGCTGATAGTACCCTGTAAGGGCTCCTAATCCAGGGATACAGGATGAGCAGCGTTTGTTACTCCATGTTAGGAGCAGCTGCACATGGCGTCTGTTCCTCATGCCAGAGGCGGCCATTTCTTTTGGAGCTAAGTCGGCCTGCCACTGAGTAGTGCTCCCAGTCTTGATGACAAAGGCAGACGCATTCTACTTCACCCAATCATGATGGTTGTCATGCTTTACAAGCTTGATATGATTAAGTGAAGATAAGAAAGAAGAAGAAGAAGAAGGAGGAAAACCAGCATGTTTCAAATTCTTGTTTAACACTTAGAGTGGATAAAGGTATTGCTGGAGAGAGATGTAGGGGACCTCATATCAGGGTATCAAGCTTGTAAAGCTTGAGACTTTTGATGGTGTCTACTGGGGATGAGTAGAGCTCATCAATGGATGAGTCAATACAGTCAATAATGTGTCCCATACATAATACAGTCTTGCAATCCACAAGGCACTTATAGACAACATTTAAGGAAGTGGAAACTGATGTCGCCGGTTATAATTTTTTTTTTGTAGGAGACAGAGGCAATTTTGTTCACAATTGATTATCTTGTGTATCTTCAATAAAGGTCACTAATATCTTTCAGAGAATCCTGATATTACATACTAAAAGGTGCAACTTCCTTAAGTTTTGTCCATGAGTGTAAATATCAAACAAGAGCAGTATTTCTCAACCATTTTTATAAAAAAAATCGGAACGTACAACTTTTATTAATTTACATGTGAAAGCACTTTGCTAGCTCACAATACAATAAATTAATCTCCTTTATAAAATTAAGGTGAAAGCATCAGGCATCCAGGGATATAAAAGTTTCTTTTTTTTTTTTTAACTATAAAAAAAAGGCACTGAAAAGATTTGAACTGACAATCTCTTGTTTACTATACAGGTGTTTTAAATGTGGTGCCATAGATTAGTTGGTTAAAGCACTCGTCTAATAAACAGAAGATTGCGAGTTCGAATCTTGCTGATGCCTTATTTTTTTTTATTTAAAAAAATATTTATTATAAGGCACAATTTGAATTATAGATTATAAACTCAAGGTATTAAGACCAAATCCAAATAAATAAAATGTTTTAAAAACATGCTGTGATAAAATTTCTCATTCAGTACTTTTGTCTGAAGATGGTAACAACGCTGTTACCGAAACATCACACACTATTTATTTATTTGGATTTGGTCTTATTACCTTGTGTTTATAAAAAAATATTTACTATACAAATCTCTAGCTTTCAAGCCTTTGAGTTAGAGAGAGCGCCCTATTGAATACTTTTTAAAAAAGAAATTTCTCTTTCGAAGCTTTCGATATTTTCACCTAACTCTTTACTCAGTATTAAAGAGAACAACTAAATATAAGTTATGATAAGTTACAAATTGGATCTCATGGAAAACAGGACCTTTGGGAAAGGCCGCTGCTTATCATAAAACAGCTCGAGGAGCATAAACTCATGGAATACGTGTAATCTTTACACAAGGGGATAAGAAACAACAACAACAACAATTTGGATTATAGATTAGAATGCAAAGTATAATAAGAGACCAAATCCAAATAAACTTCATAAGTGAATTCTCACAAGGTAATAAGAATAAAGCATTTTATGCAAATATAAACCTATTTAAGTACTCACATTCCTATTTATAAACAAAAATTTTATGGAATATCAAAAATAAACAACAGGAGGGGGGGAGTTATATGATGGTGTCAACATATACTGACCTTAATTATCTCACCTTAATAATTCAGCCATTTTCTTTCTGCTCACACATGCTGCAAAAATATTGTAAAAAATCTCTTATACAAGTCATCTAGGAGTGGGCGGGCAACCACCTAAAATAGAGCTCAGACAAAATTGTCTTCTTGATATGGAGAATAGATGGAAACAAATCTGGAGTGGAAAAATGCAGCAACATAGGGTAACTATGGGAACACAAAGGTAATAAGACCAAATCGAAATAAATAAATAGTGTGTGAAGTTTCTGTAACAGAGTCGTACTAAAAGTACTTTTGTCTGAAGATGGTAATGATACTGTTACCAAAACGTCACACACTCTTTATTTGGATTTGGTCTTATTACTTTGTGTTTATAATCTATAATCCAAATTGTGCCTTATCGTAACTATGGGAATTAATACATACACTCATGAACAAAACCTAAGGAAGTTGTACCTTTTAGCATGTATATCAGGATTCAGACAATAACTCTGAAATATATTACAGTGACCTTTATTGTGAAGACACACGAGATAACCAAGTGTGAACAAAATTGCCTCTGTCTCCTTTAATAAAAAAAAAATTAAAAATAGGTGAACAGCGCGACATCAAAGACTTTCTACTTCCTCAAGTTTTGTCTAGGAGTGTATGTTATTTGGGGGGATTTAAAAAATAATAATAAATGTGTCCAGAATGTACTTACTGTAGATGTGAGGGCGCCTGTTGTTCCTTTTTCAGATTTCAGCATCTGTGGAAGTTGAGGAGAGGGAGGCAAGGAAAAAAAACACAAGAACTGAGATTAGAATTGGGATTTTCACACAACACAGAATGTACAAAACAACAACAAAAAGCTTTATTAAGACCTTTTAGTCTTATACAGATTCTCCATGTAGAAATGTAGGGTACATTTTTTTTTTGCTTATTCCTAGTACACATGGTACAGGCCATGATAATCATGGTGGGTAGAAGTAGTTGACTGCTTTTACTGTAAGTGCACCACATGTCTACACATGTGAAATGTAGGATACATGCAGGAACAACACACAGAATTATAAGCTAGATAATAATAGAATGCCTCTTATACAGAAACTCACACACAACCAGGAAACAAATATAAACACTAAGAAAAAAAGGCATCTCCTAATCTGGTAACTAAAAGTTTCTGATAGCTTGCACCATTTTAATTATTCCAAAATTAGCCAAATATCATTTCTTGATTAAACAAGAAAAGCTAACCACATACACATTTTGGGCTGTTGGCCTTCATTAGCATGGTGCAAGCTGTACCTTAACGACCAAAAAAAAAGCTGGTCTTTGGGGCATCCTGAAAAAAAAACATGGAACGGATACTTAGGCTGAAAGAGCATGAGAACATCAAACTATTTGAAAAATAGTACAACAGTGAAATTGTACTGGGATCTCGTGGATATATTAAGAGATGAATCTGGAGATGCCTTTTTACACAAGATAATAAGACCCAATCCAAATAAATAAATAGTGTTTGACGTTTCAGTAACAGCGTTGTTACCATCTTCAGACAAAAGTACTTTTGGTCTTATTACCTTGTGTTTATAATCTACTAGCCGAATGACCCAGGCAACGCCCGTGTTTTACCCGATTGAATGTTTTGATTCAAATACTATTTGTTAAAATTATAAATTGGCGCCTTATATAAATGCATATATTAGTTAATAACTATAGCCTATGTGCTTTATCTGTCTATGTACTGTTGGCTTCCGTAGGTATCTCTTACTGGGAAAAAGAAAGAGAGGATTCCATTTAGTTATTAACTAATATATGCATTTATTTAAGGAGCGACCCGCTCCAACACAATAGTTACAAAAACGCATAGGTGGCGTGATCGTAGCCAACCAATAGGAGAGCGCCATTCCAAAAAAAAAAAGCAAACGGTGACAGAGATGAAAAATTATTAAGAATGCATGACGCTCGTAACTGTATATAGAATAATCCAAATTGTGCCTTATTAGGAGATGCCTTTTCTCTTCATTTATCCACCTGATCCCAGTACACTTTTGTACTATTTTTCACAGATATGACAAGATACAAAGCTAAAATTGAGCCTATCAATAACAAACATCTTATAATTACTCCCTTACACTAAGATGATGTCCTTTAGAGAGAGGTGCTCTATTGTATACAACCTATCCCCCGATTTACACGGTACTTGTTTTACACGTTTTCGCTTTTACACGGTTTTCCAAATAAGGTTTTTTTTTTTTTGTTTTTATCGCACTATACTAAATGCTACTGTGATTGAACACATGCGCTGTGTACACATCTCACGAGGAATCCCGAGCTTATGTGCTGACTACATATTTTAACCTGTCAATGCATTTTATTTTTATTTCTGTGTACACCTATCCCCCGATTTACACGTTTTTCTCAGGAACGTATCTACCGTGTAAATCGGGGGATAGGTGTACAACCTGCTATCTATATTATCCGGTGAGGAACCTTGGTGGAATCAAGAATTGAATTGACTAACTCTCCCATAGTACCTCCCTACTATAATGGGGCGCTATCACAAAAGGAGTTTTACTGTATTAATGAGTATCACATTCGCAACAAGATTTATATCACAACGCACAAAGACATCTCCTGAGAAGACAATTGAATTCTGTAAAATGGTCATCTAGACTAGGAAATCAACATCAGTGTGCCGCTACACATTGGTTACTTCTAGTTTTTCACCCCGTCTCAAGCCTGGGTGAAAAACTAGAAATAACAAGCTAGCATAATAAAAAAAAGTATGGGCATAGTACCCTGTAAATGTTCCAAGGACACACAAAAATAAAAGTATTAGACTTTTCTCAACCATTAGGCTATCATTTCCACAGACTTGATACTTTAATATGATTAATTGGTGCCAGTCTCAAGCCTGGATGAGAAGTAACAAGCTAGACAAATTTAAAAAAAAAGAAAGCATGGGCTAAAGCTGGCATAGTGGAGAAGCTAAGCAAGAATATGAGATGGCATTGGCCACAGAGCCTATCAGAAAGCTGAATGACTTTTACCTTGAAAATCTCCTCAATCTCCTTCTCAATCTGGGAGTCTTTGATCTGGTCCTGGAGCCAGTGGAGCTCTGTGTCAGTGCCCTCCACATGGGTCTCAAAGTTGTTCCTGGCACAACACACACAACATTAGTATCACAGTAGACTTAGATCAATAGCAGAATCAATGTGCGAGCAACATACAGCAAGGTACTGTTTATAGTATTATATAGATAAGACTCACCAGGGGTAGACAAGATAGAATTCAGTGTCTTATAATTGGCTAGAAGTACACCAATACCTCGCTTTGCGTTGTTTCGTTTTGCGTTTTTTTCGAAGTTGCGTCGCTGCTTAATTTTTACTGATTTTCACTGTGCGTAGTTAGATTTTCGAAGTGGCATTGTTTTGGATTCGAGTCTTTAATTTTTTTTTTTTCCTAAAATATGGCAACACCTTTGTTTTTGATTGCGCCTTCACATATTTTCACTTTGCGTCGTGTTTTTTTGGAACGTAACCCAGATGCAAAGCGAGGTATGGGTGTAATACTTCTAGGTCTCCGTGTTGAAGGGCATGTTAGCCCAAAAGCTTGAGAAATAAATAAATTGTAAAAAGAAACCTAACCTTATTGATTTTGTCAAAGATAGAATCTAAATATTTCACCAGACTAAGGTGAAAACATCATGCTTACAGGGGTAGGTTTCTTTTAAAAAATTTAAATTATATTTCCACAGAATGATTATTTTTTGAATACTCTGTTGTTTATCATCATAAATATTTGCATAGTCATCACCCCTTACCATGCTTGTAAATTACCACTTGTAAAATCAATTTGACACATTTTGCAATATATAAGTTTAATTAATAAATTATTTTTAATTAAGCTTTTGGAATACTTGTCTTCGCTACCGTGACAATATTTTAAAAAAAAACTTCTTCCTTATGTTTTCATCTTAATATTTTGATACAAGGGATTAGTTTATTGAATATTAGACAATATTTACTCATTCTACAGAAGGATTTAGCACTCTAGACAGTCTTAAACCCTAATTAGGTTTTCTTTTAAGGTAACAAGACACAAAATCCAAATTAATTAAATGTTTGTAACATTTAGGTAACAACATTGTGTTACCACCCTCAGACAAAAGTACTGAATGGAAACAAGACCAATTTCAATGATAAAGCACAATTTGGATTATAGATTATAATACAAGAAAATAAGACCAATTTCAAATTAATAAATTGTGTGTCATGTTTTGGTAACAGCATTGTTACCATCCTCAGACAAAAGTATACTGGATATGAAATATACATATCACAACATGGTTTGAAAGAGTTGTTATTGATATATTGGTGTGTTGTGTGAACAAGTGTAAACATGCTGCTGTATTTGTTCTCAGTCAGTTAGGTTTAGTAAACATAGAATGATTTGCACAAATCAACACACAGATGTAAGGGACATGCGCACAATACTCCTCAATAGACATCTAGTGAAATTTATTTATCAGCATAAACTCCATGCAAACACAATGTCACATATAGAAGAACATTTGCTTTGGACTTGTTTCCTTGTTAAACCCAAGGTAATAAGACCAAATTCAAAATAAATAAATAGTGTGTGACATTTCAGTAACAGCATTGTTACCATCTTCAGATCTTCAGTACTTTCAGTCCATTCAGTACTTTTGTCTGAAGATGGTAACAACGCTGAAATGTCACACACTATTTATTTGGATTTGATCTTATTACCTTGTGTTTTTAATCTATAATCCAAATTGTGTGGCTTGTGAAACCCTGTCATATGTTTATTTTACTTCTATAATGGCAGAGAGAGGCAAGAGTTATTTTTGCCAAAACTTGATAAAAATAAGCAACTTTATTAGCCAAATTTCTTTTTTTTTTTAAATTAGCTTCCCTCTAAATCAAGTTACCACAAACTAACACCATTCTGCCAACAAACATCAAATGCAGAAGTCTAGCATTTATTCTCAGGACAATCTTCACTTTTGCCTACCTTGCAGCTCTATGGTCAAACAACAGTTTATCAAACTGTCTACAGACTTCCAAGAGGGCACACATTGCCACTCACAAATCATAGAATAAAAAAACTAATTTAGACGAGGGTCGGTGGAAGGTTGGTTAAACTATTTGGTTTTCGACCACTACGACCCAGGTTCGATTCCCGCATTGGACACTTTTTTTCTGTTTAAAAAAAAAAAATGCTCCAATGGCCCCCAATTCTTGCAAGTCCAACCCCACCAGTGAATGCAAGTAACCAAACGGGGCTCTGGCAGATTTGTAAGTGCAAAGTCGAACTGCTTTCACATGTGTAGACATGTGGTGCGCTTACAGTAAAAAGCAGTCGCTAACTACCCACCATGATTATCATGGCCTGTACCACGTGTACTAGGGATAAGCAAAAAAAAAAAGTACTTTTGTCTAAAGGTGGTAACAACCCTGTTACTGAAATTTCACATAGTTTATTGATTTGGTCTTATTACCACATATGTTGTGGTTTCTTATCCCATTGTGTAAAGATTAAACGAATTCCAATTCTCATGGAATGGAATGTAGGGGTTCAGCTTTCGTTGATCATGGCCCCATGATCCAGGCACACTTTGGTCGAAGTTTAACTTTGCCTGTAATTTGAACCCATTCCTAACATGAAGCTTTTGCTGCCAACTCTACCATGAGTACAGACGCAGCTCCTCAGTATCCCTGAAGAGGAACCCTTGCTGAGGTCTATCAACCGAATCAGTTGAACACAGGATTTTTAAAGAGGTCTTTCTCCTCTTTCTAACAATGCTGCTGTTGGTCCGCGACTGCTTATTCGTCAGAGTTATTCTGCTTGTTTCACAGCTGGCCTTCATATCTGAAGGTCATTCCCCTATCCGCCACCTGGGGACGTGCCTTGTAGCAGTCAGTTCTGCTGAAGGATTACAACATATAAATAGATTTTTTTTAAACTGTTTATAAAGTGATATTTTACTACCTCAAATTTGTATACCCATAAAATAACGAAATACTTTATAAAACAAATATTTCCCTTCCTAACTTAACTTCTATAAAGAGGGGATAATCTCAAGACACTACAATAGAAGAACTGATGAAACAGCTGGGAGGGGTTCACCACCAGTGAGAAGCAGGGGCCCTCCCAATATATGTTGTTTAAAAATATATACAGTAGAACAAACACTCTGTAAAGGACAACACCTAAATGTAGAGATCTTTTCAGGAGAGGTGTGGCCTCTTATCAAAGAGTTGTTAAATACAGTAAAGCCCCTCTATAGTGAACCCCAATGGGACAGAGCTTTTGGTTCACTATAGCCATTCTGAAAAGTCATTGTCTGTAGATGACCAGACTTAAGTCTGGAAAATCAAAGACTGTTGTTCTCTTGGGAGAACAGAATTGATGCTTGTCCTTCCTGCTCTGTACCAGTCATATGCAGCAGTAGATTTCCATTCTTGCTGGCTAGAAATTTCATAAAAGTATTTGAGCTTCAAGCCCAGCTCTCTCTCCAACTTAAAGGACAAGACAACAAATACAGCATAGCCTGTTTAGGTAACATATGTAAACAATACACATAACATACTTTATCACTTCCGCTCACTAATTGCCAAACTTATTCCTGAAGGATTTAAAAGAAATATGGCATATATATGCCATACTAAATTAAAATAAGTGTTTAAAAAATTCCAAAAAATGTTTCCATTTTTAATCAATCTGAAGCTTTAAAACCAACCCCAATAATTTCCACACATTCGTTTCCATCCAAAGTTTGCAGAGAAAAACAGCATTAGAGGCAACAACAACAATACCCCGCACAAACACCACCAACAGGATGAGCTATGTAGATAGGAGAAAGGCCTATATGTATTTCTTAGACCACCAGCTCCAGTAGACAACTCCAGCCAACCACAAACAACAACAGGATAAGTGACAGATGTAGTTAAAAGAAAGGCCTACTTGTAGTTCTTGAGAGAAGATAATACCAGTAGACAGCCTCCATCCATCCACAATACCCACCTATCCCTCTAATGTAGGTATGTAGATAAAAGAAAGGCCTACTTGTAGTTCTTGAGAGAAGATAATACCAGTAGGCAACCTCCAGCCATCCACAATACCCACCTATCCCTCCAATGTAGGTATGTAGATAAAGAAAGGCCTACATGTAGTTCTAAAGAGAAGAAGATACCACCAGCTCCAGTAGACAACCTCCAGCCATCCACAATACCCACCTATCCCTCCAATGTAGGTATGTAGATAAAGAAAGGCCTACATGTAGTTCTAAAGAGAAGAAGATACCACCAGCTCCAGTAGACAACCTCCAGCCATCCACAATACCCACCTATCCCTCCAATGTAGGTATGTAGATAAAGAAAGGCCTACATGTAGTTCTAAAGAGAAGAAGATACCACCAGCTCCAGTAGACAACCTCCAGCCATCCACAATACCCACCTATCCCTCCAATGTAGGTATGTAGATAAAGAAAGGCCTACATGTAGTTCTAAAGAGAAGAAGATACCACCAGCTCCAGTAGACAGCCTCCAGCCATCCACAATACCCACCTATCCCTCCAATGTAGGTATGTAGATAAAAGAAAGGCCTACATGTAGTTCTAAAGAGAAGAAGAGACCACCAGTAGACAACTTCCAGCCATCCACAATACCCACCTATCCCTCCAATGTAGGTATGTAGATAAAAGAAAGGCCTACATGTAGTTCTAAAGAGAAGAAGAGACCACCAGCTCCAGTAGACAACCTCCAGCCATCCACAATACCCACCTATCCCTCCAATGTAGGTATGTAGATAAAAGAAAGGCCTACATGTAGTTCTAAAGAGAAGAAGATACCACCAGCTCCAGTAGACAACCTCCAGCCATCCACAATACCCACCTATCCCTCCAATGTAGGTATGTAGATAAAAGAAAGGCCTACATGTAGTTCTAAAGAGAAGAAGATACCACCAGCAGTAGACAACCTCCAGCCATCCACAATACCCACCTATCCCTCCAATGTAGGTAAGTAGATAAAAGAAAGGCCTACATGTAGTTCTAAAGAGAAGAAGAGACCACCAGTAGACAACCTCCAGCCATCCACAATACCCACCTATCCCTCCAATGTAGGTATGTAGATAAAAGAAAGGCCTAGAAGTAGTTCTAAAGAGAAGAAGAGACCACCAGTAGACAACCTCCAGCCATCCACAATACCCACCTATCCCTCCAATGTAGGTATGTAGATAAAAGAAAGGCCTAGAAGTAGTTCTAAAGAGAAGAAGAGACCACCAGTAGACAACCTCCAGCCATCCACAATACCCACCTATCCCTCCAATGTAGGTAAGTAGATAAAAGAAAGGCCTACATGTAGTTCTAAAGAGAAGAAGAGACCACCAGTAGACAACCTCCAGCCATCCACAATACCCACCTATCCCTCCAATGTAGGTATGTAGATAAAAGAAAGGCCTACATGTAGTTCTAAAGAGAAGAAGATACCACCAGCAGTAGACAACCTCCAGCCATCCACAATACCCACCTATCCCTCCAATGTAGGTATGTAGATAAAAGAAAGGCCTACATGTAGTTCTAAAGAGAAGAAGAGACCACCAGTAGACAACCTCCAGCCATCCACAATACCCACCTATCCCTCCAATGTAGGTATGTAGATAAAAGAAAGGCCTACATGTAGTTCTAAAGAGAAGAAGAGACCACCAGTAGACAACCTCCAGCCATCCACAATACCCACCTATCCCTCCAATGTAGGTATGTAGATAAAAGAAAGGCCTAGAAGTAGTTCTAAAGAGAAGAAGAGACCACCAGTAGACAACCTCCAGCCATCCACAATACCCACCTATCCCTCCAATGTAGGTATGTAGATAAAAGAAAGGCCTACATGTAGTTCTAAAGAGAAGAAGATACCACCAGCAGTAGACAACCTCCAGCCATCCACAATACCCACCTATCCCTCCAATGTAGGTATGTAGATAAAAGAAAGGCCTACATGTAGTTCTAAAGAGAAGAAGATACCACCAGCAGTAGACAACCTCCAGCCATCCACAATACCCACCTATCCCTCCAATGTAGGTATGTAGATAAAAGAAAGGCCTACATGTAGTTCTAAAGAGAAGAAGATACCACCAGCTCCAGTAGACAGCCTCCAGCCATCCACAATACCCACCTATCCCTCCAATGTAGGTATGTAGATAAAAGAAAGGCCTACATGTAGTTCTAAAGAGAAGAAGATACCACCAGCAGTAGACAACCTCCAGCCATCCACAATACCCACCTATCCCTCCAATGTAGGTATGTAGATAAAAGAAAGGCCTACATGTAGTTCTAAAGAGAAGAAGATACCAGCAGTAGACAACTTCCAGTTATCCACAATACCCACCTATCCCTCCAATGTAGGTATGTAGATAAAAGAAAGGCCTACATGTAGTTCTAAAGAGAAGAAGATACCACCAGCAGTAGACAACCTCCAGCCATCCACAATACCCACCTATCCCTCCAATGTAGGTATGTAGATAAAAGAAAGGCCTACATGTAGTTCTAAAGAGAAGAAGATACCAGCAGTAGACAACTTCCAGTTATCCACAATACCCACCTATCCCTCCAATGTAGGTATGTAGATAAAAGAAAGGCCTACATGTAGTTCTAAAGAGAAGAAGATACCACCAGCAGTAGACAACCTCCAGCCATCCACAATACCCACCTATCCCTCCAATGTAGGTATGTAGATAAAAGAAAGGCCTAGAAGTAGTTCTAAAGAGAAGAAGATACCACCAGTAGACAACCTCCAGCCATCCACAATACCCACCTATCCCTCCAATGTAGGTATGTAGATAAAAGAAAGGCCTACATGTAGTTCCAAAGAGAAGAAGATACCAGCAGCTCCAGTAGACAACCTCCAGCCATCCACAAACAACAACAGGATGGGAGACAGAGGTATGTAGATAAAGAAAGGCCTACATGTATTTCTTGAGTTGAGGAGGAGGAGCTGCTGGAGCAGAGGGAAGTTGAGGACTAAACAGCAAACAGCTTTTAACTAGGATCATGGTAGGATGCACGGCTATGTTCCATGCACAGGGGGAATACAACATTAGAAGACCCATACAGATGGCATGCACAAGTTGTTTGGGAATATGCCAACATGCACAGCAGAGAGCAAGACACTTGTAATGCCATTCTTAAATCTAATCCATATCAAACACAGTGCGTTAAAAGAAATGAAAAAAAGAGATCACTGTGACTTTATACCAACCATATCCACCCACAATCAGCACCAAATGTCATCAGGTAGAAGAATCAATGGAACAGCAGTCCTTGATTTGCAAAGTCTGGTTATCTACGGACCTTCCAGAACGGTTGCAAGATTTTCCCCCATGTACCAAGTGCAACTCCCAACCTACAACCCCAAAGCACATCATTGATTGCATTAGTTCATCTCCTGATGGACCCTACTTACATATCCCCAAAGCAAAGACATCATCAAAAAACTCCACAGACTCAACACCCTAATAGAGCAGAGATAAAAAAAATATTGTCACAGTAATAAGGTGACGAGTCGTTTGGATAGAATAAAATAATAATTTATTAGATGATTTTAAATAGTTTGAGGGATAAAAAGAAATAGATAAACTAAGTTAAATGGATAAAAATAATGATAAATTAAGGAAGTAATGTCAAAGATCCAAAAGGCTGGCGATCGGCTACACCCCTCAAGATGGCAGCAATTGTTTACAAACTTCCCGCCTAGCGCGCCCGCCATCTATCAGATCTTATGTACATAACACTCGCCGAGCTGACAGCGCGCACGACCTATCGGGGCTTAGGTACATAACATTCGCCAAGCTGCCGATGTATTATTTACAGTTACACGATATGTACATTTTTGGTTATGACAATATGAAGAAGAAAGAAGATCAATGTTGTTGTTGTTGTTGTTGTGTCCAAAGAAGAGTCTCAGATGTCTCCATGCATCTCTATCACAGCAGCAGTCCACTATCTCGGGTGTGTAAAGCTGCTGCTCTGGGTCCATGTCAATTTTCTGCAAGGCTGCGGCCAATGCTGGGCATGAGAATATGTGAGTAGGTGTTAGTTCCACACCAGGACAGGACCAAGAAGACCAATGAAAATATTAAAAATAAAATGTGAAAAAACATTCTCTAGAAAGTGCATAAGTTATTTCAAAGCAGATACGTGCATGCACAGTTTAGTAGACAGCATGTTCAAGTCCAAACAACCATATTGGTCTAAGTGCACAAACAATGTTTAGAACTAGAGAGGGGGAAGTCTAGGAGTGCAGAGAGAGGGAAGGTAAACAAGAAGTAAATAAACAAAGTAGACAAAATATTCGGGAAGGAAATTGCTCTGAGAGCAGACATGATAATACCAGGGGGAGCCTCTATCTCCATCTTCCGACAGTTTCCTCTCTGCAGAAGGAGAGTGGCACCTCCTAAACGTCAACATGGCTGACATCTTGGTGGGGTGAAAACTGACCCCAACCATTATATATCCACTATATACACTCATGGAGACAAAACTTAAGGAAGTTGTACCTTTCAGCATGTATATCGATGAGGTACAGTTAGACTTTCACCAAAGTGTGCCTGGATCATGGTGCCATGATCAACGAAAGCTGCACCCCTATACCCCATTCCATGAGATCACTTATGGAATTTGTGTAATCTTTACACAAGGGGATAAAAAACAACAACAACAGCATGTATATCGGGATTCAGATAATAACTCTGAAAGATATTAGTGACCTTTATATTGAAGACACACTAGATAACCAAATGTAAACAAAATTGCCTGTCTCCTTAAAAAAATAATAATAAGACTACCAGTGAGATCAAAGGTTTTCCACTTCCTTAAGTTTTGTCTATGAGTATAATTTATGCTAACTATTTTATACTAATTATATTCTAACTTGCCATCCACAATTATGTCTAATAAAATTCCAAATAATTGTGATGACATAGAGAGAGATGGTGTGAGGCTAGATATTCTATTTTGGAGTCCGGTAGCTGCCCCTGATAACACCATTTCATCCCTTTCTGATAATCCCATACTTCAATTCCACACACCATTCTATTAGATTATCAAACCAACTCTCCAGTAGGGTCACAAAAATGACCTCCCAATGAACTCCCCTTCCCCCCAGACAACACTAAACACTACTAACAAGAACAGGCCATCTCAAGCCATTGATGATAGAAAATAACAACAAAATCTACCCCACTTGCCCAAAATGTAGCTTGATACCTTCACCTCCAGAACACATTTTGGCTTGCATTAGATGTACTAAACAGGACCTTTGGAAAAGGCCGCTACTTATCATCAAACAACTCGAGAAGCATGAACTTATGGAATTCGTGTAATCTTTACACAAGAAGATAAGAAACAACAAAATAAGCCTCACCACTAAACGGAGTAAAAACTTGGCAGGTAGAGAAGAAAAAGTGGAATGAAATTAACAAAGCGGTATTTAGAAACACAAGGTAATAAGACCTAATCCAAAAAAATAATAATAATAAATAGTATGTGACGTTTTGGTAACAGTATTTTTACCATCATCAGACTAAAGTATTAAATGAATATTTCAATGGTCTTATTACCTTCTAATTTATAATCCAAATTGTAACTTTATCAAAGAGGTATTTAAAAAAAAGTGAGTGGTGGCATATCTTACATTGAAGTATCAGATAACAACACAAGTGGGTTATCAAAAGTAGCAATCCATCAAAGTATGCACACAGAGTACTAGCACAAGTCACTGAAGATGAGAAAACTTTGTATAATCAAAGTAAAGGGACCAAGAAATCCTTTCTCATTACATGGAAGTCCCTCTTCAACCATCGATAACAAATGTGACACTAGATGAAATAGTACCCATGATAAGAGACATTTCTGTAATATCCTGATTCACCCCATTTCATAGTTCCTCAGTGATGTCCTTTCATCCATTTATACAGAAACTTTTCTTATGTAAATAAACACAAGGTAATAAGATATATCTATAACCCCTCGGCCCATTATCATGAGATTAAGAACAAACACCAGCGATTGGTCCTGGAAGCTATACTCACCAAAAAATTTAAAAGCATCAATAGAGCAATACACCTTCCTGAAATATATGATAATTTAGTACTGGAACCTCCTATCTGAAAGATTTAGTTTTCATAACCTACTTATACTTTTACACGTCAATGGCAATTTTGGTTTATTTTATTTTATTTCTATTTTATTTTGTTTTATTTCGTTTAACAGTCGTTGTTCATACTTAGTTTCTGTAATAGCCATGTATTGAATGTATTATACGTTTATTTACTTGCTTTGCTTAACTTTTATGAATGATCCTCCAATATTATGTTAATTTTCTCTGGCACAATTTTTACATATCTGTCTTATTTTCTTACTTTTTGTATATATATATATAGCTGAATGCCACTAATAATTTTGTCTCGTTTTACACCAGTAGAAGGGTGATTATGCCCGAAAGCTTGTGATCTAATTTTGTGTAATAAAGAAACTCTTTCCTCATCAAGTGGTTCGTTCTTAAAGTTTAGTGAAGGAATTATTGATTCAATATTTAAACTACTATGAATATTTCTGAACGAGAAATTGAGAGATACATGAACCTGATTCATAAAAAATCATTGCAGTTGGCCAGATGGCGTTGTCATCTTCAGTTTAACCGCCGTTGCTTGAGCCTCGACTTTATCCCTCCTTCCCTGCGTATCAAGGATCCAGTACGAAATCCGTTTTCTGAGAAGGTCATCCACAACACCCACCGCCAACTTCTACGTTCCAGATACCGGGGATGCATGTCTAACATAAGATTCATATCAAAGTCCCTTAAGGGCCTCTTAACTCTCACCGCACAATGTGTAGCACCCCAAATCCTTACCTCGCTCATAGTACGCATTACTGATGAAATTCGAACCCAGAATTCCTTACTTAATATGAAGCATGATAAGAAATTTTATTTTTGGTCGAAAAAGTATGGTTTTCCATACCAGGCTACTGCGGAAGACCACCGTCGAGTCTTGAACCTCTCCAGTACTGAACTTTCACAAGCAGAGATCTCCTTGCTATCTAAGGGCTTGAATTATCGCAATGAAGCCAAACCTGATGTCCCTAGGATCATCAGCGGTGTAGAGGCTTCTATTAAGGACCTTAGTCACCAGGCGAAAAATGATATTAGAAGCCGTATCTCATCCGTACTCATGAATCCCACAACCCAAAATCCCCAGGCCCGCATGGAGAGAACCATTATGAAAAGGTTGAAAGATCGGAGTGACATCATAGTCTGCAACTCTGATAAAGGATCACAGACAGTCGTTATGGATATCTCAATGTATAGATCCAAAATGATGGACGTCCTCACAGATGAATCTACTTTTATTCCCATAGATGAGGATGCCAAGCTTCGCACCTATCAGGATTTCAGGAAAGCTCTATTAGAACAAAAAAGACTCTCCCAGATTAACTCAGAAGAATTCAAATTATTCACATCATGCCTTACCACAGACGCCTACATATATGGATTACCTAAGATACACAAACCTAATGTCCCACTGCGCCCTATCGTAGCCTGTCACAGATCACCATCAGCCCCATTAGCCAGGTATTTATCCAATTTTTTCTCCCCGTTACTGAAACAATATAACCATAAATTCACGGTACACAACACACCTAATTTCATTGAGGAGTTATGGAAAATTTCCCCTGGTCCAAACACCATAATGTGCTCTTATGATGTAGTTTCATTGTTTTTAAGCCTACCCCACTCAGTTATTAGAGAAAGCATAGTTGCCTTCCTGACAGAAATACAGACCGATGCATCCACCATACAAACAATAGTATGCCTGGCAGATATTTGTCTAAATATGAGTGTATTTAAATTTGAGTCGCAAACATACAGACAGATACGGGGTTCCCCAATGGGGAGTTCGTTTTCAACCGTTGCAGCAGAATTGGTGATGATCATGGTTGACAAATCAATCAATGAAAAACATAGAACAGATATTGTGTTATGGCGCAGATATGTAGATGATATCTTTTGTGTCTGTGATCAGAGTTCATACGAAACTATATTAGCATCCCTTAACAGTTACAATGAGGATATGTCGTTTACCATAGAAATAGCTCAAGGGGGTGTAATACCATTCCTTGATGTTCTAATAATTCAAACTCCAAACTCTTACCACACTACCGTATATTACAAAAAAGATTTCCTCCCCAACTACACGCATTACACTTCCTGTTGTCCCAATTCCCAAAAAATCAGTATTATAAAAACTTTATCTAAGCGTATACACACCCATTGTTCCCTTCCATCTTTCCAGACAATAGAGAAACAGAACATAATCAAGAATCTCAACTCTGCAGGCTATCCGACATCCTTTGTTTGCAAACATTTTTATGTTTTCTCAGGAATAAGAAATACTGCTCAATACCGGTCCACCTGTTTTATTCCATACTCTTACAAATCGGCGGCCATAGCACGAATTCTGAATAGATATGGTGTAAACTCATATTTCTCCAACACACTCAGTCTGGCAACCAAACTAAAACAGACAATAGCAAGAAGTAGTGTAACCATTGATTCCCTTAATACCCACAATGCCATTTACTCCATATCATGTGAGCAGTGTGATGCCAAGTATGTCGGAGAGACTGGGAGAATGGTGAAGACCAGAATGGTGGAGCAAGATAGATCGGTAAAAAGGAAAGATCCCCACTCTCTAGTTTACCAACACATACGGGACACAGGCCACACATTCAATATCTATAACCCCTCGGCCCATTATCATGAGATTAAGAACAAACACCAGCGATTGGTCCTGGAAGCTATACTCACCAAAAAATTTAAAAGCATCAATAGAGCAATAGACCTTCCTGAAATATATGATAATTTAGTACTGGAACCTCCTACCTGAAAGATTTAGTTTTCATAACCTACTTATACTTTTACACGTCAATGGCAATTTTGGTTTATTTTATTTTATTTTATTTCTATTTTATTTTGTTTTATTTCGTTTAACAGTCGTTGTTCATACTTAGTTTCTGTAATAGCCATGTATTGAATGTATTATACGTTTATTTACTTGCTTTGCTTAACTTTTATGAATGATCCTCCAATATTATGTTAATTTTCTCTGGCACAATTTTTACATATCTGTCTTATTTTCTTACTTTTTGTATATATATATATAGCTGAATGCCACTAATAATTTTGTCTCGTTTTACACCAGTAGAAGGGTGATTGTGCCCGAAAGCTTGTGATCTAATTTTGTGTAATAAAGAAACTCTTTCCTCATCAAGTATTTCGTTCTTAAAGGTAATAAGACCAAATCCAAATAGTGTGTGACATTACTGTAACAACGCTGTTACCATCTATCTTCAGACAAAAGTACCAATCAATATTCAGTGTATACAGTTAAACCTGTCTATAGCGCCTCCCTCTCAATAGCACCCGATTTTAATTACGTAGTACGATGCGATTTACATTAAAAGTGACCTGTCTATAGCACCCTATTTTGGTTAGCTCCAAGAGGGGGCGCTATAGACAGCTTTAACTGTATAATATGATCTGTATTAATTAGCATAAACTTTCAATACTTTTGTCTGTTGTTGTTTCTTATCCCCTTGTGTAAAAAGATTACACAAATTACATGATTCCATGCTCCTCAAGCTGTTGGTCTTCTTCTTCTTTCTTATCTCCACTCAATCATATTAGGATATCAAGCTTGTAGAGTTTGAGACTTTTGATGTTGTCTGCTGGGGATGAGTAAGTACAGTTAAACCTGTCTATAGCGCCCCCTCTTGGGACTCACCAAAATAGGGTGCTATAGAGAGGGGGTGCTATAGACAGGTCACTTTTAATGTAAATCGCATCGTACTACGTATTTAAAATTGGGCGCTATAGAGAGGAAGGCGCTATTTAGAGGGGGGCGCTATAGACAGGTTTAACTGTACTTTTGTTTGATGATGGTAACAGTGCTGTTACCAAAACCTTAGACAGAGTATTTATTTGGATTTGGTCTTGTTACCTTATGTTTATAAAAAGAAATCTAACCTTATAGACGGCGTGGTTTCCTAAAGAGTTGTCAACAAGCACCTACTCACTTGTTGAGGGGGGAGCCGATATGTGGGGGGGTGGATGGAGGGCTCCAGTGAGGGGTGGTGAGGGAGGAGGACACTGGGGGGTCTTCAGGGGACAGGACGGAGATCCTGGGGGAGTCACCACACCACACATCAGCCATAGGGAGGGCGGGGGTCATATAGCAGCTGGTCACAGACAAACAATTTGTACAGTACTGGACACAAGGATGGGCTACAAATCTAAGGTGCCATTTTCTACAATCAGGGCCTCCTAGCTTTGTAACCCACCACATACAGTGAAGCTATTATTTAAAAAAAAAATATATATATATATATATATTAAAAATGGCATATCCTGACCAGGAGCACATGTGCTTTACAGAAGGCAGAGCGCCATCTGGTGGAACAGAAATCAACTAAACATTGATTTAACCTGTTCCCTGATATTTGGCCAACCCAATATATATTGTATTTTTCTAATTATTCACTCAATCATATAAAGGTGTCAAGTGTTTGCCAATTGTTTCTGCTGGGGATCAGGAGCCAATTATATGGTTAGGGGTTGTAAAAATGGGGAAAAAAAATAGTATTAAAATACTTTAATGTCCACATTTCCTATTATCAACCACATTGGATGAGTAGAGCTCATCGATGGATGAGCCAATGTAGTTGATGATATGGTTACGTTGTTGGAAAAATTGAAGTAATTTTATGTGTTTTTTTTTTACAATGTGTCCCCATTTCCCATTATCTTGACCCTTATTCTAGTCACTATTTTGACTGTAATTGTAGCAACTTCCAACACATGTCGAGATGCGGAAACATGGCAACTTACTCCAATCCTGCAGGAGAAGCTGCACTGATAAGATCTGTAGGGAGGGAAATCTCAGGAATCACTGTATCATCCTCTGTGATGGAGGCCTCCTGGCTGTCAGTGGACGTCCTCTCTATGATCTCATGGATGACTGGGCCACTGCTGACATTGGAGGCCATGTCCATAGCCTCTGCCGGGTGTTCTGGGGACTGGACCTGCCAACAGACACCTCGTCAAAGACAACAGCTCAACAACAACATTATTGTTAAGTACAAACGGGGTTCAGCAAACCTTCACTCCCAGGTATTTTGTTAAAAACCCTTCAGAAAACATGGTGTTCTGTCCTCCCAAGAGAACAGCAAGTCTTTAATTTCCAGACTTAAGTCTGGTCATCTACAGACAATGACTTTCCAGAATGGTTGCAAGGTTTTCCCACTATGTACTAAGTGCAATTCTCAACCTGCAACCCCAAAACACATTATTGGCTGTATTGACTCATCCATTGATGAGCTCTACTTATCCCCAGCAGACACCATCAAAAGTTTCAAGCTTTACAAGCTTGATACCTTAATATAATTGAGTGGAGATAAGAAAGAAGAAGAAGAAGAAAACATGGTGTGTAACATGTCTTTAATACAGAGGACACCCTTTCATTCTCAATAAAGATAACTATGTTGCCTAGAAGGTCAAATACTGTATATATTCCCTTAGAACCAAGTCAATTCCCCTTAGGAAAGTGACAGCATAGGTCACTAAAACGTTGGAAGTTAACTAAAACATTGGTTGATATGGCTATATTTTTTCTAAACCAATTTTTATGATCAAAGTTGTTTCTTTTGGATGAGTTAATATTTTGTAATAGGTTGTCACTTTCGGACGAATAAACAAGAATCATACACGTTTATAATAGTTTTGAATTCTCATTACAGATGTCACGCTAATGTATCATAAAGAAACTTATTGCTCAAAGTTTTTTTTTTATAAATATTTTTATATAGAGGTTCACAAAAGCATAAATAAAGAATGATGATACTCATTGGGGGGAAAAAAAGTCTTTAAAGGTGCATTATAATTTGATACACCACAATTGGCTGGGGGTTGGTGGAAGGCTGGTTAAACCATTTGGTTTTCGACAACTACGACCCGGGTTCGATTCTTGCATTGGACACTTTTTTCTGTTAAAAAAAAAATGCTCCAATGGCTCCCGATTCTTGCAAAAGTCCAACCCCACCAGCGAGTGCAAGTAACCAAATAGGGGCTCTGGCACATTTGTAAGTGCAAAGTCAAACTGCTTTTCACATTTGTAGACATGTGGTGTGCTTACAGTAAAAGCAGTCGCTAACTACCCACCATGATTATCATGGCCTGTACCATGTGTACTAGGGATAAGCAAAAAAAATAATATTGGCTGAAGACAAGAACTATCACTATCATTTGGACATGAATAATAACAAGCTAAGAACAAAGAGAGAGATAATCAAGATTGATCTTAAAATATTGAAAATAGCTCTTCTCTACTGGAAAAGTGAAGAAACCAAAGGAATTCAGCACAAAGTCTTCCCAACACAATTGACACCAAGAGACAAATCTCTCAATGTTTATATGCATATATAGAGAGAGTTGCATAGAATCCTTTTAAACAATATGTAGGAGGATTAAAGAAGCCACAATAATTGGGTGTTACAAATAGCTATTTGGATTATATAGCCATTTTATTTATTTGGTACTGCTGTGTGAGGAAAAAAAAAAGGCAAAAATTATTTCCAATTACATTAATAAGGTACAATTTGGATTATAGGTTAGAAACATAAGGTAACCAAGACCAAATCCAAATTAATGAAATGTTTGTAATGTCTCGGTAACAATGCTGTTACTGAAACGTCGCAAACATTTCAACAATTTGGATTTGATCTTGTCACCTTTCATTTTAATCTTTTATCTAAATTGTGTACCTTATCAAAATTTGATGCTATTAGTGATTTAAAAAAAAAAAAAGGCATAAGACACAGCAACTTGCTTGGTTAAAGAAAGCTTTCGGGTAAGCCCTTCTTCACCTAACTGAAACGTGATGATACAAATGGCACCTGATTGTGTGATTGAATGTTGCAGAAGGCCATCTATCAGAACAAATATCAACAGTCAAATTTTTCTTTATAGATGGCAGTGAGCCATCAGCAACACTCGGATGAAAAAGGAGGAGGGGGAGCAGTAACAAGCTCACTAAAAAACCTGGGCTCAGCTGGCCCGGCTGATAGTACCCTGTAAGGGCTCCAGGGATACAGGATGAGCAGCGTTTGTACTCCATGTTAGGAGCGGCTGCACATGGCATCTGTTCCTCATGTCAGAGGCAGCCATTTATTTTGGAGCTAAGTCGGCCTGCCACTGAGTATTGCTCCCAGTCTTAATGACAAAGGCAGATGCATTCTACTTCACCCAGTGTGGAGATAAGAAAGAAGAAAAAGAAGCAACACTCAATTGCTCAATCAGGAGTTGTCCTTTCATTATATACAGTAGAACATACTCCATGAGAGGACACCTCTCTACAAAGGACAATTTTCATTTTCAAAAATACCATTTTTTCTTAACTAGCAACTCTCCGGTAAGAGAACACCTCTCCTTAAAGGACACTTTGGCTCTGCAATTAGGTGTTGTCCTTTACAGGGAGGTCCTACTGTATATATATTTGAACTATTTTTGACACATATGATTCTTTTAAAAAAATAAATCAATTTTCTACTGCCCTTACTGCAATGATATAATAATGGGAGAGTTCACCACTTCTTCTTTCTTATCTCCACTCAATCATATTAGGGTATAAGCTTGAGATTTTTGATGCCGGGGAAGAGTAGAGCTCATCAATAGATGACTCAATAACAGTCAATAATCTGTTAGGGTTCACCACTGATGAGCCACCCCTCCCATTATTTTATTACTAGCCGAATGACCCGGGCAACGCCCGTGTTTTACCCGATTGAATGTTTTGATTCAAATACTATTTGTTACAATTCTAAATTGCCGCCTTAATTAATTGCATATGTTAGTTAATAACTATAACCTACCGCCCGCCATGCGCGCGCACAGGGAAGTCACATGCTCGCCGGCAGCCAACGAACGGGCGCGCGTCGCCGGCAAGGGGGGGGGGGGCAAAGGTGGCATTATTGTAGCCAACCAATAAAAGCAAACGGTGACAGAGTCGGTTGATTGATTAGGAAAGACGCTCATAACTGTATATAGAATTGCAGTAAGGGCAGTAGAAAATTGATTTATTTTTTAAAAGAATCATACGCTTCAAAAATAGTTAAAATTTCCTATTACAGATGTTAATACATTCTATATATATTTATCAGCCCTGGTCTTCTCTACTCACGAGATAACAGAACCACTAATCCCAGTTTTTAAAAAAATTGACATTTCAGTAACAGAGCTTTTTACCATCTTCAAACAAAATGCTAATCATACTTGGAGAAACCGCTGAAAAGGTTCACCACTGATGAACTAAGCCCTCTGATTCACAATTAACTTTCATGATTGCAGTAAGGTCTGTAGAGATAAATTTTATGATTTATGTAAAAGTGTAAAACGACACTTGAAGTTACACCGCATGAGTTTCTTTTCAACGACAAATTAAAATGTTATTTCAAGGTGAAATATCGACTATTTCTAACCTTTTTGGATGAGGTATGAAAGGATGAATTATGAAGAGTAATGATGAACGGAAAAGGTAAGCGGAACATTGTGGGTTCGATTCCCATCCCTGGACACTTTTATTTTTCCGTTCGTCATTACTCTTCATAATTCATCCTTTCATACCTCATCCAAAAAGGTTAGAAATAGTCGATATTTTACCTTGAAATAAAATTTTAATTTGTCGTTGAAAAGAAACTCATGCGGTGTAACTTCAAGTGTCGTTTTACAATTACATGCCGCAGTATATTATATTGTATTTATGTAAAAATAAATACATTGCCAAAAATTAATTGTTACAAATTTTATCAATAGATTTGAATTTATAAAAATGATAATACTGTTATTGAAATGTTACGCCCAATTTATGGCATTTGGTCTTCTTAATGTTTTCTAATCTATAATCCAAATTGTGTACCTTATTACTTTTAAATTCTTTTAAAAGCAAATATTAGTAAAGTTATGTTACTAAGTGAGGGACCCATATAGGTAGGTGTGACTCAAGGTAATAAGACCAAATCCAAATAAATAAATAGTGTATGATGTTTCGGTAACAGCATTGTTACCATCTTCAGACAAAAGTACTGAATGAATGAATGAAAAGTACTGAAAATCATTCAGTACTTTTGTCTGAAGATGGTAACAACGCTGTTACCGAAACTTCACCCACTATTTATTTATTTGGATTTGGTCTTATTACCCTGTGTTTATGATCTATAATCCAAATTGTGCCTTATCGTAGGTGTGACTCCTAGGAATGTAGTGGTTATGTTACATTTGTCTGAACACAAGTAAGGATAGAGTGGAAGGAGAAGAGAAATGATGGATGAAATATCTCCAAGAGAAAAAGAGAAATCTCACAACTCCCATCACAAACAGCTCTTACCAGGTAGTTATTTGCAAGGATGGATGCGATGGCTTGAAAGGCTGCAGGGCCCTAGGCAAAGCAAGCCAACTCCATATACAACAAAGTTTATACATGAGGGAGGGGACATAACAAAGAGGAGTAGGATGTTAGAAATGGGATCAATCGAGTAACAGATGTGGAAAATAAGGAAGTAGCAAGTCTGAGTAGTGCTCCCAGTCTTAGTGACAAAAATAGATTCATTCTACTCCACCCTGTCATGATGGTTGTAAAGAAGAGATATACCGGGGAGGTGCAAAAAAAAGAGAGAATTTTTTTCCAGTTTCTCAGTAGGCATGAGGTTTTGATAGTCGCATTGCTTCCAACCCCATGTGACCAGAATCAATGAATTTAAAAGACAAGACTGATTGTTCAGATGACGGTAGGGATAATACACAAACTATCAAACCTAGCCGACCTTACTTAGTCTTGACACTTCTTGATGATAGAAGGTGGGTAAGAACTAACTCTGGGCTATATACTCAATTTAAACACAAGGTAATAAGACCAAATAAATAAATAGTGTGTGACGTTTCGGTAACAGCGTTGTTACCATCTTCAGACAAAAGTACTGAAAAGTAAGTAAAGTTCATTCAGTACTTTTGTCTGAAGATGGTAACAACGCTGTTACCGAAACGCCACACACTATTTATTTATTTGGATTTGGTGTCTTATTACCTTGTGTTTATAATCTATAATCCAAATTGTGCCTTATCTATACTCAATTTAAAAGAAGTCTGAATAAAGAGATGACCAAAAGAAGGAGGTTTTGAAGATCATCTGTTGGTTGTGGTTGGAAGTTGATTCGGAAATAAACACAGCCAAATCAACCAATAGTTTAACTCCTGACATTTCAGTCACTCCCTGTCACTCTATTCATGATTGCCATTTCTTCTGAAGATAGTGTAATGAAGTCATTGAAACGTCAGTAGTTAAAATACACCCATACCTCGCTTTGCGTCAGGGTTACGTTCCAAAAAAACACGATTGAAATTGAAACGACGCAAAGTGAAAATAAAATTTTTATGGCATAACGCAATCAAAAACAAAGGTGTTGCCATATTTTAGGAAAAAAAAATTCAAAAAAAAAAAAAAAAAAAATTAAAGACTCAAATCCAAAACAACGCAACTTCGAAAATCTAACGACGCACAGTGAAAATCAGTAAAAATTAAGCAGCGACGCAACTTCGAAAAAAAACGCAAAACGAAATGACGCAAAGCGAGGTATTGGTGTAAATTATTGATTGATATGGCTGTGTTTTTCTCCAGAAGAAGGAGGATTAATAAATGAGAAACTTGCATGATCTGTAGAGACTTGAAGAATGTAGAGCGGAAGTGAAGAAGAATGGTACTTACCTGCTTTGTACCATTGACTGGGGTGGCCAATTTGATAAGCTTGGCATTCTTGCCTCCCATCAAACTGGGTACCTTCCTCTTGATCTGCAGCGGACCTGTCTTCTGGAGGAAATCAAAGAAGAATTGAATAAGCTGTGCACACACCAAGGACACTGTGGAAGAAATCTCTAAAACAAGCTTGTCTAGGCTTTATGAAGCCCTACTGTTAGATAAGAATTAAAGAATAATAACCTGCTGGCCAGTTAGTTACCTGGCATTATGAGCTAAGAAGCAGCAATAAGAGATACAAGCAATAATGAATGGGATTGGAAAACTTATAAAGAAGACCAGCAATTCATTTTTTATCCTGAATACAGTAGAACAAACTCTCTGTATAGAACAACAGGACCAAAGTGTCCCCTAGGAAGACTGTTCTACTGTATCAAGTAAAGATATCCATCAGTATGGTGATGTAAGGCTAAAGATCCACCCATTCAAGTGACCAAAATAAGGAAAGCCAGTTCGGTGAAACAATCCCTTGTATCAATGTGAAATCACCAGGCTTCAAAGGATAGCTTTCTATTTTGAAGAAATGTGTGGTGTCGCTGGAGACTCACTGACGATTCTCCACCAAACTCTGTAGCGCTGGCAGAAGCACCATATTCATTGTACATAGTGTATATAATACATATTATCTTTTTTTAAATAGTGCAGACTGTGCACTTTGAATGTATTGATAAGATGTCAATAAAATTATTTTAATTGTCTAGCTTTCAGTGCATGAAATCCCTTCAACAGGGGAAAATACGGTGCAATGAATTGCCAAGTAGGT
>CP092881.1:9053317-9107650 GCA_030710605.1 Cordylochernes scorpioides | reverse complement strand
TTTACGGTCTACCTCAATCCGGAAGATCGTGGTATGAGAAATTCAGTCAAGTACTTCATGACTGTGGACTGGAAAAACTTAAATCTGATCCTTGCCTATTTAAATGGAAGAATGAAGACAAATACTTCTATGTAGGGATATATGTTGATGACTTTATCACTGTCTCAGATTCTGAAGATACCTCAAACAGATTCATCAATAAATTGAGACATCACCTGGAAATAAAGGATGTAACATGTAAAGGCATGTTTTTGGGAATCAAGATCATACAAGACAAGGAGGGAATTTCGCTACAGCAAAGCCACTATGTACAACAAATATTGCAGAAATATGGAATGGAAAATTGTAAGGAAGTTCCAACACCAGGTTCCAAAGAAATCAATTTGGACAATCATATTGAAGATGACAATTGTGATCAGCACACTTACCAAGAAGCCCTTGGAATGCTAATGTTTCTAGCTGTTAACACCAGACCCGACATCGCTTACATCACTAGCAAACTTTCACAGTACTCCAGACAACCAAAACAGATGCACTGGACAGCAATCAAAAGAGTGATGAGATACCTACGAGGAACAATTGACCTAGGAGTGAAATTTGAAAGAGGGAAGTCTGGAATCCTGAAGTCCTACACCGATGCCAGCTGGTCGACCACTCATGACGGAAAATCCTACGGCGGATATGTATTGAAGCTCGGCGAAGCAACCATAGACTGGAAAAGTAGTAAACAACCACTCGTTGCCCTCTCCACAATGGAAGCGGAAATGATAGCTGCTTGTGAAAGCTGCTGTCAAATCAAGTGGATAATAAACCTGTTACGAGAGCTGGAAGAATGGAATTTCATGGAAAAAACCAACTGCGATCTATACAGACAGTCAGTCATTGATCAACTGGATCTCCAGCCCTAAACAAAGCAGTCGCTGTAGACATATCAACAGAAAGTACCACTTCTTGAGAGACTGTTATGAATCCAGAGACATCTGCCTTCTGTACAAGCCATCTCAGGACCTGGAGGCGGATATCTTCACAAAAGACCTATCCCGAGACCAGATGAAGAAACACCTGGAGAGCCTCAGCATCGTGGGAATAAAGACAAAGTAAGGAGGGAATTGTTACGCAGACTTTGACTTTAATCATCATAGATGCTGACGTCACTATGACGTAACTTCCAACTACTACCTTCAACCTTGCTGTTGTTTACCGCTAACTTGTCTTAACAATATATGTAATGGAACAAGTCGTTCCTTAAATAAATATATATATTTGTTTATATCTAAAGGGATGTCCTCGTAACTACTAATTACGTGAGTACAAAAACAACTAGAGATCCTTAGAAGAAAACAACATATTTTGCTAAGCCTATATCATAACAACCTAGTTTATGATAATTGCAACAATGAATGTGAAGGTTATTCACATATTAAACAAAATGTTTACGTGGGATTCAATCCCGGTTCATGACTGTCGGGAATCGAGGGTGTTACCCACTTGTCCACCGACTTTTATGCGTTTTTTGTTTTTTTATTTCGTTTTTACTACTAGCCTACGTTTTTTTCACAATAAATAGAGAAGTTTTTTCTCGTTTTTTTTTTTGGGGGGGGGGGGGGGGTAGGTAATCTATATAAAGAAAAAAAATCTATATATATTGTAGCAAAATATGTATTATTCTATGTATACAGTTTTTTACAAATTTATTTATTGTATTTTGCTAACTCTTTAAACTTCCATCTATTTACATCTCTGTTATTTAATAAATAAAATTTTGTTCAGCTGCCCAGCATTCCAACTACAGCGATTCCAGATGAATTGGACTGTCTTCTTTCAATCACACTGCCCTGTTGAATCTACCAAGGAATAAACCGGCCACTTGGTGAACTGGTTCACTATGGCTACCAAGACAGACTCCAAAGGACAGCCCGGGTGGTTGGCGATATATGGATACACTCCAGGAGTTACCTGGATTACCTAGTTGTTAAAAATAAATACAAATTTTGTTTTTAGATCAAATAAATTGCCGTTTGATTCTGATGTTTGCCTTTCCTCATTTCTACGTTACAATATTTTTTTTAATGGTTTTGCGTTGTGTGTCTAAATATTTTAAATACCTCTAAATATAAATTATACAAATTTCTAAATAAAGTTTGATATATAAACTCTTTTTTTTTTTAATATATCTTGAATCGAAAGAATAAATAGACACTCATGGACAAAAATTAAGGAAGTAGAACCTTTTAACTACTTATATAATTGCCTTATTCTGTCTGTCTGTCTGTAAGTCTGAAGCTCACGGATAAAATGCGCGCCCATTGGCTGCCAGGGAACACGTGTCCTCCCTGCCCCCCTCTAGACAACCCTGTTATCAGCAGTGTGTTACATCCACCTGTCTATAGCGGCCATTCTAGACAACCCTGTTATCAGCAGTGTGTTACATCCACCTGTCTATACAGGTCACCCTGTCTATAGCGGCCACTCTAGACACCCCTGTTATCAGCTGTGTGATACATCCACCTGTCTATACAGACCACCCTGTATATAGCGGCCATTCTAGATAACCCTGTTATCAGCTGTGTGATACATACACCTGCCTATACAGACCACCCTGTATATAGCGGCCATTCTAGACAACCCTGTTATCAGCTGTGCGATACATCCACCTGTCTTTACAGACCACCCTGTCTATAGCGGCCACTCTAGACAACCCTGTTATCAGCTGTGTGATACATCCACCTGTCTATACAGACCACCCTGTCTATAGCGGTCACTCTAGGCAACCCTGTTATCATCAGTGTGTTACAATCACCTGTCTATACAGACCACCCTGTCTATAGCGGCCACTCTAGACACCCCTGTTATCAGCTGTGTGATACATCCACCTGTCTATACAGACCACCCTGTCTATAGCGGCCACTCTAGACAACCCTGTTATCAGCTGTGTGATACATCCACCTGTCTATACAGACCACCCTGTCTATAGCGGTCACTCTAGGCAACCCTGTTATCAGCAGTGTGATACATACACCTATACAGACCACCCTGTCTATAGCGGCCACTCTAGACAACCCTGTTATCAGCTGTGTGATACATACACCTGTCTATGGCGGCCACTCTAGACAACCCTGTTATCAGCAGTGTGTTACATCCACCTGTCTATACAGACCACCCTGTCTATAGCGACCACTCTAGACAACCCTGTTATCAGCTGTGTGATACATCCACCTGTCTATACAGACCACCCTGTTATCATCAGTGTGTTACATACACCTGTCTATACAGACCACCCTGTCTATAGCGGTCACTTTAGGCAACCCTGTTATCAGCAGTGTGATACATACACCTGTCTATACAGACCACCCTGTCTATAGCGACCACTCTAGACAACCCTGTTATCAGCAGTGTGATACATACACCTGTCTATACAGACCACCCTGTCTATAGCGGTCACTTTAGGCAACCCTGTTATCATCAGTGTGTTACAATCACCTGTCTATACAGACCACCCTGTCTATAGCGGTCACTTCAGGCAACCCTGTTATCAGCAGTGTGATACATACACCTGTCTATACAGACCACCCTGTCTATAGCGGTCACTTTAGGCAACCCTGTTATCATCAGTGTGTTACAATCACCTGTCTATACAGACCACCCTGTCTATAGCGGTCACTTCAGGCAACCCTGTTATCAGCAGTGTGATACATACACCTGTCTATACAGACCACCCTGTCTATAGCGGCCACCCTAGACAACCCTGTTATCGGCTGTGTGATACATACACCTGTCTATACAGACCACCCTGTCTATAGCAACCACCCAAGACAACGTGTTTAAAATATATTCGCACTCGGCTAAACCCCGGGCGTTGCCCGGGCCATTCGTCTAGTCATGTATAACGGGATTCAGACAATAACTCTGAAAGATATTACAGTGACCTTTATTGGAGACATACGAGGTGACCATGTGTGAATAAAATAATCTCTGTCTCCTACAAGAAAAAAAAAACAGACGACCGGCGACATCAAAGACTTTCCACTTCCTAAAGTTGTATTCATGAGTGTAGTTATATCTATTAATTGATCCTATAGTTCATAAAAACATATCTGGGAAGGATATCAAGGAAAGAGATTGTGTTCAAGTCCTAGGACATTTTTTCCCAAAGATACGTGGTACAGGCCATGATTATCATAGGTAAATTGCGGCTGATTGTACTGTAAGTACACCCCATGTCTGCACATGTAGGAAGCAGCTTGACTTTGTACTTATAAGGTGCTAAAGCCCATTATCGAAAAGGCCTGGCTCATCAGTGGGGAACCTTCCCAATGGTTTTATCTTCCATACTGTTCTAATATTGTATTGTGTTATTCTCCCATGTTTACAGTTCCTTAAAGAAATTGTTGGTTGAGGAAACTATGATAATAAGCTTTTAAGACGGTAGGAAATTGTTTTATTGTGTAAAAAAAAAAACAGATACATCTCTGCCCTTGTGTATTTAATAGAGATATTTTAAATCCTCGATATAAAGAAATGTTTTCAATAAAAATTATAGAGAAACTTCTCTATAAAGAAATTATCACTCTACAGAGTTCCCACTGCAGTTTTACTGAGGTTAAAACTGAAATCAAAATACCATTCATTTTGGTCAGTTTTATGGACTGGATAGAGGCTCGACAGTGGCGCTCGAGTGGCAGAAATTGGAACTAAATTTATTTTTTATTATACACGCCCCGTTTAAACTAAAATTTTAGTAAAATCAACTTCGTAATTATTTATTGGTGAACTTTAACATCACACACGTGACCCTACTTCAAAAGGGCGTTAAAATATAAAACTAAATTTAGTTCCCACAATTCCGTCGCGCGAGCGCCACCGTCGAGCTGATAGTTGGTCCATATAACGCGTTTAAATTAATTTCCTTTTCAGCTCCATGTGTTATATTAATTATAGAATCTTAATTAAGAAACATATATCAAATATATATATATGTTATATGCTAAAAACAGCTAGAAATGAAATTAATTAATTTAAACGCGCTATATGGACCAACTATTAGCTCGACGGTGGCGCTCGCGTGGCGGAATTGGGAACTAAATTTAGTTTTATATTTTACGCGCTTTAGAAGTGAGGTCACGTGTGTGTTGTTAATACTCATTAATAACCAATTACGAAGTTGATTTTATTCAAATTTTATTTTAAACGGGGCGTGTATAATAATACAAAATAAATTTAGTTCCAATTTCTGCCACTCGAGCGCCACTGTCGAGCCTATACCCAGTCCATAAAACTGACCAAAACGAATGGTATTTTGGTTTCAGTTTTGACTTCAGTAAAACTGCAGTGTAATCTCTGTAGAGCGATAATTTATTTTATAAAAGTTTTCTCTATGTTTTTTTTATAGAAACTATTTCTTTATATCGAGATTTTAAATATATACTCACGGAGACAAACTTAAGGAAGTTGTACCTTTTACCATGTATATCGGGATTCAGACAATAACTCTGGAAGATATTACAGTGACCTTTATTGAAGACACACGAGATAACCAAGTGTGAATTGAAAAGATATCAAAGACTTTCCACTTCCTAAAGTTGTATCCATGAGTGTAGTTATATCTACTAATTGATCCTCTAGTTGATAAAAACATATATCTGAGGACATTTTTTACCTATTCCAAGTACACGTGGTACAGGCCATGATTATCATGGGTAAAATTGCGGCTACTTTTACTGTAAGTACACCACATATCTGCACATCTAGAAAGCAGCTAGACTTTTGAAATTTTAAGGTACCAGAGCCCATTATCAGGAAGGCCTGGCTCATCAGAGGGGAACCTTCCCGATGGTTTTATCTTCCATATTGTTCTAATATTATATTGGGCTTATATTTTCGGTTCTTTAGGGGTATTGTTGGTTAAGGTATTTAAGGAAACTATGGACATAAGCTTTTAGGACGCTAGGAAGTTGTCTTATTGTGTCAAAAAAACATATGGGGCTCTCTGTTCTTTTGTATTTAAAAGAGATATTTTTAAATCCTCGATATAAAGAAATTTTGTCTATAAAAATTATAGAAAAAAATGTCTATATAAAGAAATGATCACTCTATAGAGGTCCCACTGCAGTTTTACTGAAGTTAAAACTGAAATCAAAATACCATTCGTTTTGGTCAGTTTTATGGACTGGATAGAGGCTCGACAGTGGCGCTCGAGTGGCAGAAATTTGAACTAAATTTATTTCGCATTATACACGCCCCGTTTGAAATAAAATTTGAGTAAAATAATCTTAGTAATTGTTTATTGTTGAGTATTGTCAACACACACGTGACCCCGCTTCAAACAGAGCGTAAAAATATAAAACTAAATTTAGTTCCCAATTCCGCCACGCGAGCGCCACCGTCGAGCTGATAGTTGGTTCATATAGCGCGTTTAAATTAATTTTAAAATTTCCCCAGCTCTATGTGTTTTTAGTACACACCACATATATATTATATACTATATATTTGTAAATTAATATTCTATAATTAATAAAACACAAAGAGCTAGAAAGGAAATTAATTAATTTAAACCCGCTATATGGACCAACTATCAGCTCGACGGTGGCGCTCGCGTGGCGGAATTGGGAACTAAATTTAGTTTTATATTTTACGCGCTTTTGAAGTAGGGTCACGTGTGTGGTGTTAATGCTCAACAATAAACAAATACGAATTTGATTTTATTAAAATTTTATTTCAAACGGGGCGTGTATAAAGCGAAATAAATTTAGTTCCAATTTCTGCCACTCGAGCGCCACTGTCGAGCCTCTACCCAGTCCATAAAACTGACCAAAATGAATCGTATTTTGATTTCAGTTTTGTCTTCAGTAAAACTGCAGTGGGAACTCTATAGAGTGATACTTTCTTTATATAGAATTTTTTTCAATCATTTTCATTAAAACATCTCTTTATGTCGAGTTTTTAAATATATACTCTTGGACAAAACTTGGGGAAGTTATACCTTTTACCAAGTATATCGGTATTCAGACAATAACTCTGAAAGATATTTGATACACGGTGATCTTTATTGAAGACACATGAGATAACCAAGAGTGAACAAAAACAAAATTGACTCTGTCATCTTCTAAATATATATATATATAGATGACCGGCGACATCAAAGACCACTTCCTTAAGTTTTTTCTATGAGTGTATTTATATCTATTTAATATAATGAAAGAGCGCACACCACATCTGATATTTACAAAATAAAACAATTTCCTATCAGTTCTAAAATCCTATTTCCATAGTTTCCTTGAATATACCTCAACTAACAATACCTCTAAAGTAGGGTAAATATAACTCCGCCTTTACCGGTCCCAAGCCCGGAGGAAAAAGAAGGAGGGGGAGCAGTAACAAGCTCACTAAAAACCCTGGGTTCAGCTGGCCCGGCTGATAGTACCCTGTAAGGGCTCCTGATCCAGGGATTACAGGATGAGCAGCGTTTGTACTCCATGTTAGGAGCAGCTGTACATGGTCTGTTCCTCATGTTAGAAGCCGCCATTTCTTTTGGAGCTAAGTCGGCCTGCCACTGAGTAGTGCTCCCAGTCTTAATGACAAAGGCAGACGCATTCTACTTCACCCAGTGTGGAGATAAGAAAGAAGAAGGGTAAATATAAGCAGAATAGCCCAATATAATATTAGAACAGTATGGAAGATTAAACTGGCGAAACCACTGGGAAGGTTCACCACACACTGATTATCCAGGCCCTCCCAATAATGGACTGACACACTGGCAAGAAGCCAAATTGCTTTCTATATGTGTAGACATGTGGTGTACTTACAGTAAAAGTAGCATCAATTTATCCTATCCCTAGTAGACATGGTACAGGCCATGATATTCATGGGTAAATTGAAGCTACTTTTACTGTAAGTACACCACATGTCTACACATGTGAAAAGCAGTTACCACGTATAATTGGGATAAGTAATAAAAAAGATGTCCGAGGAATTCACCCCAATTTCTTTCCATCCTTATCGGTGATGGATGTCTCTCTTGATTCAAATAAATAAACTTGTTTTGTTTACCTTTGGTTTCTTCTAACAATTGGCACTCTTGTTTGTCCTCCACATAGTTTCGGGCCCAACAACATCTTTAAGACATCAGAGCACCTGTGTTTTATGAAGAGAAACAATTTAGCTCTATTGGACAATATTTCAAAATGGATTAGCAATATGCATCTTAATCTATAATTAATGTATTTGAAAAAAATATAGTATAAACGTGAAATTGTACTGGGATTATATGGATAAATTAATAGAAAGGCATTTTCTGATCATGCAACTAATGTTTTTAGCCATCAGCAAATTTGCATGAATAGGGAAGATACCTTCTTCTTTATTACTGTCTCTTTGTCTCTTTTTAGTTTTAAAAAGTAAGTTGATGAGCCTTTTTGATCAAAAATTAGCTTTTCTTTGGATTTCAATAAAAGATACACATTACAGTCGATGTTGTCTTCTTCTTTCTTATCTCCACCCAATCATATTAGGGTGTCAAGCTTGTGAAGCTTGAGACTTTTGATGGTGTTTGCTGGGGATGAGTAGAGCTCATCAATGGATGAGACAATACAGTCAATAATGTGTTGTCGATGTTGTAATAGTGTCAAATATATTCTGCAATTCTATTACTGTTTTAAAATCAATTTAGCACTACTTTTTTGTCTTTAAATATTTTTTTACTATCTGGGTCATGTCCTTCTCCTTGTTCATGTACCTTCCTCACTTCCTTATAGATTTTGTTATTCCCGTTTTTTGAATACTATTTAGAACTTTGTCTTCAAATAAAATAACTTGTGTATAAATCATTTGCTGGTTGGAGGAATCGGTTTAAATATCCCTGATGTAGATATCAACTTTCGATTCCCATAACTATGTTGAAAGATTATAAACTCAAAAGGAGCCTTTTATTATAATAGAAGAAGCTCTTTTAGAGTTTATAATCTTTCAACATAGTTAAATATCCCTGAGGAAGACGGTGAGTGACCGAAACATCATGGAATAAAATAACTGAAGAATGTTTGATATATCTATAAAGATACCTTTTAACAACTTGCTATTATCATTTACTGCAATAGAAATATACTGGAACCGTTAATAACAATATTCTATTGTTTTAATGTGGAAGGCTGGTTAAACCGTTTGGTTTACGACCACTACGACCCGGGTTCGATCCCCGCATTGGACACTTTTTTCTGTTTAAAAAAAAAATGCTCCAATGGCCCCCCGATTCTTGCAAAAGTCCAACCCCACCAGAGAGTGCAAGTAACCAAACGGGGCTCTGGCACATTTGTAAGTGCAAAGTCGAACTGCTTTTCACATGTGTAGACATGTGGTGCACTTACATTAAAAGCAGTCGCTAACTACCCACCATGATTATCATGGCCTGTACCACGTGTACTAGGGATAAGCAAAAAAAAAAATCCTATCTTTTTCTGGATCATGTTTTTTTTTTTTCTATCCTGATTATAGATTTTTGTTTAATTTTTTTTCAGTCCTCTCCATCTTTTCGAGTGCTCTGTCATTGTGTAGTATTAATAACACAAAATTTTACTTCAATCTTGTTAATAAACCGTTTGGTGATGTATATTCCGAAAATAAATATCTCAATGGTCATGTTCAAGAAACACAATAAACATAGTACTGGATATTTTAGGTCGAATTGAAGTCGGTATTGTGAATTATAGATGGTTATGCTTATTACTTCATCACATTATTCACTCTTAGATGAACTCTGCCTTTGCCTATCCCAAGCCTGGATGAAAAAGGAGGAGGGGAAGAAGTAACAAGCTCACTAAAAAACCTGGGCTCAGCTGGTCCGGCTGATAGTACCCTGTAAGGACTCCAGGGATACAGGATGTCTGTACTCCATGTTAGGAGCGGCTGCACATGGCGTCTGTTCATGTCAGAGGGGGCCATTTCATATTGGAGCTAAGTCGGCCTGCTACTGAGTAGTGCTCCCAGTCTTAATGACAAAGGCAGACACATTCTACTTTCACCCACATCATCAAAAGTCTCAAGTTCTACAAGCTTAATACCCTAATATGATTAAGTGGAGATAAGAAAGAAGAAGAAGACTTAGTGGACATGTAGTTATCAATGGGTGTTGTTGTTAGTATCTAGATAGAATGTAAATAGGATACATTAGTGGTGCCACCTGTAAATATAAACTATTTATAGGACACTTATGTTTCTCTTTAAAAGAAATAATTCTCTACCGCACCATTACTGCAATGATAAAACAATAGTATGTAAATAAAACTGGTGAGAGAGGAGAATAAAAATGTAAACATAAAGAGTTATTGATGATAAGATACAATTTAGATTTTAGATTATAAACAAAAAGTCTTCTTTCTTATCTCCACTGAATCATATTAGGTTATCATTAAGCTTGTAGAGCCTGAGATGATGTCTACTGGGGATGAGTAGAGTAGATCAATGGATGAACTCGTACAGTCAATGATGTGGTTTTGGGCTGCAAGGGGTTAAGAATTGCACTTAGTACATATGAATAAGACTAAATCTAAATGATTGAAATGTTCATCACACATTTCAATAATTTGTATTTGGTCATTTTACCTTTTGTGTGTTACAAAGAGTTATTTAAAAAAAAAAAAGAATAACAAACAAACACAAGAGTTTTGAAACTAAAATATATATTTTTATAACCCGGATAACATGAGATGAAAAAAAAAAAGACAAGAGTTTACAAATAGAAAACTGCCAGGCACATAAACAAAAACACAAAATGGATACAAAAAAAAAAAAAAGATTTGATATATGAACAACATTTTTAATATATCAGCAAGGAAAAGGAAGAGAAAAACACAATAAAGAGTAACATGAAAGGTGACAATTTCTATTGTAAGTAGCAAAGAAATACAGTAAAACCTATCTATAGCGAACCCCAATAGTGAACATGTAGTTCACTATAGTCCTTCTTTTCTTTCTTATCTCCACTCAATCACACTAAGGTATCAAGCTTGTAAAGGTGATTTGACTATAGTCCTGGTTCCATATAGCCATAGTTCACTGTATTATATAATTAGAACTTTGAATTATTTCAGGTTTGTTATAAGGGTAGGTTTGCTATATCCCTGGTTCATTTTAGTGAGGCTTTACTGTATTTTGAAAAAAAAAAATGATTAAAAGGTTAAAAATAAAAGTTAGTACCTATATACAGCCAATAATATCCTCTATGAAAGTATTTTTAATGGGATAGATTAGTTTTTTACCTTAATAAAGAGGTTTCAGTGTTTTCAATGGAGATAAGTGAAGAGAGCTATAATTAGAATTGCAAAGATAAAAAAAAAAAAAAAAGACCCTATCCAACTGAGCAAATTATATATATTAAAATTCGAAACTATTATAGATGCGTATGATTCTTTTTAAAAATAAATAATTTCTACTGTCCTTACTGCAATGGAAAAATTAATGGGAGGGCCTGGCTCATCAGTGGTGAACCCTCCCAGCGGTTTCGCCAGTTTAATCTACCATACCGTTGTTATATTGCGTTATATATAAACCCTTTCTGTTAACAGTGTTGTTACAATCCTCACACCAAAGTGTATTTTTTTATCTGTGATAACAAAAAGCTGTTACATTACATATATTTTGATTTAGTTTTGTTACTTTGTGATACAATGGAAGATTAAAAAAAAAAGTGTGAGTAAGATGATTGTGACTATAATAAAAAGGTAAACCATAAGATACTATACAACGAAGAGTTTTATCCATTAAATATTTATAAAAACATAAAAGTCTTTCACAAATTTTCTTTAATTCAACAGGGGATTAAAAGAAAATAAGACCTAATCCAAACCTAATTGTGCTTTATCAACAAAGGGATTAAAATGTTTGGTTAGAGTTGATGTTGAATTAGAGTTGGTTAAATAACCTGATTAGGATATTTGAGGGGGAAAAAAACACAAGGTGTGCGATGTTTCTGTAAACTTATGTTAATATATATTAAAAAAAAAAAATAAATTGAGATAATCTCTTTTTGAGTTTAGTGCTAAATCTCAAATGAGATAATAGAGAGCAGGGAGAAAAAAAAATAGATTTTTAATCCTTTTTTATAACCTACACCCAACCACAAATGATTTTTTTTTTTTAATAACAAATAATATATATATGATTTTTTTAAAATGATGTGCACATAGAAGGTGAAATATGGTACAGTTAGATATGATATAAAAATGGCCATAAAATTATTTGATGTTTTTTTTTTTTATTATTATCATTTTGTATTTTTTTTTTAGTATTTTTTTAATAGCATAACATATGTGAGAAATATATATATAAGATTATTTAAATATTTATTTTAAAAATGATGATTTATAAAAAAGACAGAAGCTGTGTGAAAGATGAGAGAAAAAAAAAATGTTTTTTGTTGTTCAAACTCAATTAAGAGTAATAATAATTTTCAAAAAAGTGAAATTGTACTAGTGGATAATTAAGAAAAAGGCATCTGCTGATCGTGCAACTAAAAGTTGTCAGTAAACTTTTGTATTTGCACGACTATGAAAAAAAAAAAAAAAGTTATAGCATAAAATAGAAACCAATAGTTGAATACCATTTTGTTTAATTCCAATTATAATTCCAATAAATATATAACAAATACAAAAAAAAATGTAAAGGCCCAAACTTATATAAATACAAATTTTACCTTTTCAATATTTTTTTATCTAATAATAACAGAGACTAGTCAAATGGTTATATATACTCTTACTTTTTAATAGGTTTTATCACATGTGCATTATATATATATATTTTTGCTCCACTAGATGGCGCTCTGCCATCTAAAAAGCACATGTGCTCGTGGTCAGGAGATGCCTTTTTTATTTTTAATATCAACACCTGACCCACTTATCTTTTTTTTTTTTTCTATTGTTTTTTCATATATATATATATGTATATATGCAAATAGGCATTACAAATTTGAACTTTAAAAAAAAATGATACTAGTATCACTTTTAAAAAAAATCTATACAATTAAAAATAAAGAAAGGACAAAAAAAAATTGATTCAATTATAACTTTACAAGTCCTTGAGTTAAAAAAAAAGTGTGTACATATCTATAAGAGATAGCCATGTATATATAATATTTGTTCAAATATATTGAAAAGAAAAATTTGTTTTTAATGAAAAAAAGAAGTATTTAAAAATGAAGTTTCTCCATATTTTCAACTACAAATATTTAAAAAATATATAGATAGATAAAGAGTGTTAAAAGAAAATAGCTAACAATTTCTAACTATCAAATTCTAATGACAAAAAAAAACCACTTCCAATTTCTTTGGTAAATGAGTTATTTTAATAATATATGTACATATATAGTTATTAATAATAATTTTTAAAAAACTATATACAATGTTGTTGTTGCTGTTGTTAAAAAAATCAATATAAAAAAAAAATGTTATTTTAGGTTATGAGAGAATTAACCCATTTGCATATATCAACCTGAATCCCGGCAGTCAAAATTTGACAAAAAAAAAAACCTATTTTTTTAAACCTTGATAAGGAACTTGTTTACTTCCAGCCATTTAAGTACGTAACAAAAGACAATCAAAAAGAATTCCAAAAAACAAGCATTTGTCTCAATGTAAGAATCGTTAAATTAGAAAAAATATATTTAAAATATTTAAAAAAAAATTAATTAAAAATATTTTAATGAAGAAAAAAAAAAAAAAAAGATTAAAAAGGTGAAATTATAATTGGATCAGAGGTTGATAAATTATGAGAAAGTCATCTCCTAATCGTGCAACTTAAATTTGCTGATGGTTTGCACCATCTGTCAGAGTAAATATTAACTAATTGAGAGCCAACAGCCTGAAACACATATGTGTGATTAGCTATTCTTAATTAATCAAGAAAGGGTATTTGCCAATTCTGGAATAATTAAAAAAAATCAAGGATCAGTTTATATTTATTCCAACAAATGGTGCAAACTATCACCAACTTTAAAGTTGCATAATAAGGGGGGGGGAAGATACCTTTCTCTTTAAAGTTATTGATAGAAGCATTTTTCTTCCTTTGTTTATGGTATGAAGCCTAAAAAAATGGGAAGAAAAAGAAAGAGAAAAAAATTTACAGTTGAGAGAAACAGGCTGATCATCTTTATTTGCATAACATTTGAACAAGAAAGAATAAAAAGAAAAGAGATTTACTAATAAGAATATAAACACAAGGTAATAAGACCAATCGATTTGGTTTTATTACCATGTGTTTATAATCTATAATCCAAATTGTGCCTTATCACTAATAAGAATTATTATATTTAAAAAATCATACATATATATATATAATATTTGTGTACCAAATGAGGCACCTCTCCCTTTAATTGTGCATCAAAATGATAACACTTTTGCATCACCTTAGCACTAGTGACGATAAAGAATGAGCCAACTCCGCCTTTGCCAGTCCCAAGCCCGGATGAAAAAGGAGGAGAGGGAGCAGTAACAAGCTCACTAAAAACCTGGGCTCAGCTGGCCCGGCTGATAGTACCCTGTAAGGGCTCCAGGGATACAGGATGAGCAGCGTTTGTACTCCATGTTAAGAGCGGCTGCACATGGCGTCTGTTCCTCATGTCAGAGGCGGCCATTTCTTTTGGAGCTAAGTCAGCCTGCCACTGAGTAGTGCTCCCAGTCTTAATGACAAAGGCAGACGAATTCTACTTCACCCAGTCATGATGGTTGTCAAACAGACACCATCAAGGGTCACAACTTGATATCCTAATATGATTGAGTGGAGATAAGAAAGAAGAAGAATGAGACCTGAATTTTGTCTGAATTTGTCAAAACTAGTGGCTTTTTTTTTTACCATCACTAATACAGTTTCTTTTATTAGGGTGATGCAAAATTGCCATCATTCTGTTGCATAATTAAAGGGAGAGGTAGCTCTTTTGTTATATGAATTTCATCCTCCCGTAACTTTACATTATATATATATATATAGTTAACCCTAAATTAATATAAAATTCGACAGCTATAGAACCAAAGATATAGAGATGTACGGCAATGAGTGAGGTAGATTCTTTAATTTGCATAGAGGCCATTTATTGAAAAGAGGATATATTTAATTTTCAATGCTATAAAACCTTTTTTACATATATCTTTTTCTTCAAGTATTTTTTAAACAAGGCTAAAAAATATATTAAAGGATGAGAACATAGATATTAAAATATATATATATATATATAGAATATAGCTGCTCTTTAAAAAAATATTACTTTGCTATGTAAATAGGATGAAAAAAAAAACTCTTTTAAAAATATAAAAATGAGGCAATTACCATTAGATGTATAGGCAAACGAATGGAAAGAATTTATATTAATGAGTACATATATATATAATGCCTAAAAAAGAGTAAGGTTGCAGTTATATCCATATAATCAATACAAAACCTTTTTTAGAATATAAAAATGAGAATAAAGAAAAAAAACTTTTACAAAAAATGATGGCCTCAAAAAAATTGATCATTAAAAAGTTGAATTTATGAGTGAGAGAAAAAAAAAAGAAAGAGATAACAATGTTATAGTAGGAGCTTTATCAAGGCATTGATGATTCTAATTAGATGATATGTATGCAAATATGTGCTAGAGTATGTAAATATATATATAATTTTTTTTTATGTTTTAATTAAAAAAAAGTACTTGCCCTGACTTATAATTTAATAAAAATCAATAAAGTATCCAAGGCTAAGTTTCTTGTATTAATAAATTGTAATATATTAAAAATTAAAAAAAAAAAAAAGAGTTTGAATGCCCATTCAATTTCAAAAGAAGGGGGGGGGAAAACAATATTATAAACAAAAAAAAATAATAACATTTTTAGTAACTGCTAAAACTTAACCCATAGAAAACTTAACATTTTGGATAATAGATAACCTCCCTAACAAAATAAAGGAAAGAGAAACCTACAATATGATTCCACACACACAGAGAGAATTCTCAATTTAAGACAAGAGACCAGAAATTTCCACTTTTTTAATCCAATTTTATATTTCCAAACAGTTATATATATATCTCACTTCAGAAATTCCTTAAAGACCTCACAGATCCTGAAATAACATCTCAACGTTTTGAACTAATCTAATGAGAAAATCAAAAGAGTGATAAAAAGAGCATTTAGCTATATCTAAAGAGAATCAGCATGAAATCACGCCACAACAAGGAGAAATACTTAAAAAGACTTACTGCAATTTAGTCTTAAATTCAATAATTGACTCTTAAATTATAGTTTTTTTTAAATATGTAATGAGAATATAGAACATTGATACTATTTTTAAAAAATACACAACTATAAAACCTAAACTATATATTTCTTTATAACAATAAAAACTGGGCTAAGTCAAAAGAGGCTCGCTTTCCTCACTTTTTATCTCACATTATCTTAAATTTTATGAAACCTGAGGAAAACCTTCTTTGAAGGCTTGAAATCTCACCCACTTTTATCATACTAAAGAAATAAAATCATTTAAGCATTGAGGATATATTTTTTTGAGAAAGAAACCATAAAAACAATTTTAAAAACCTGAAAAAAGAGAGAATAAGAAAGAAATTAAACTACAATTAACTAACCAACTTCATATACATATGATTCTAACCAGAACTGTTGTTGCTGTTTCTTGTCCCCTTGTACAAAGATTACACAAATTCCATGAGTTCATGCTACTTGAGCTGTTTTATAATAAGCAGTGGCCTCTCCCAAAGATCTCCAAACCAGAACTACATAAGTAATCTCAATTATAATTTATTCCATCCAAAGATAGTATTCATCCCCATTTCCATAGTGAGAAAGTTAACAATTTCTAAACAGTTATATATACAGTCGAACTTGGATAATTCGAACCCCAAGGGACCATAAAAAAATTCGAATTATCCAAAAATTCGAATTAAAAACGGAAATTCTATTAATAGGAAATTCTAGGGACCAAGATAAATATTCGAATTAAAGAGGTTTTCGAATTAAAGAAGTTCGAATTAATCAAGTTCTACTGTATATATATAAATAAAGAGGAGGAAAAAATAGAGAAAGAAATGTATGCCTACACAAAAACCCTTCTATTAAAAAATAAGATGAACATAGCAAATAAAAAGTATTTAATCAGATGTTTACAAATTAAGATGAAGATGAAAAAAAAAAAACAATCATTCAACCAAAAGTTGAATATTAAGCCAATAGATGGTGCAAGCCATCAGTAACTTCCAGTTGCATCATCAGAGGAGTTTTTTTACTTCTCTTAACTTTCAAATAAAATCTTCAATGGGACCAAGTTTTGAACCTTACAAACAAAAGGATCATTTTTTAAATAAGATACTAAAGAATGGCATATTAAAACTGGCAATCTTAAAACTAATAAAAGGGTATATAAACTGTAATAAAGATAAACTAAAAAAAAGATAGATAATTTCAGTGCCAATATGTATATATAGGTTGACAATATGCCATACAGTTATGTTCTCTCGAGGAACACATATAAAATGTAACGAGAACAAACAGAGAGAGATGATGATAATAAAAGAAAATAAGACCTAATCCAAATAATTTATTAGTGTGTGGCGTTTCGGCAACAACATTGTCACCATCATCAGACAAAAGAATAAAATGATTAAAGAATTAAAAGAATAAAGATTTTATTCTTTTTTGTCTGATGATGGTAACAATGTTGTTGCCGAAACGTTACACACTAATAAATTATTTGGATTAGGTCTTATTTTCTTTTATATATCATCTATAATCCAAATTGTGCTTTATCACGAAAGAGATATAAGTTGAAAGTAGTGTACTCTATTGATTGAGAATTATAAAGCTATTTAGAAGAATACATTCAAGAGTTTATACATAAACCCTCTAAAACTTATGTTCAATAAAAAGTATATTTTTCTATTTTTCATTATATTTTCTAAGAAAAAAAAAACCCAGCAATTTAACCTATAACTATTAATAGTAAAAGCTATCGATTCATGTCTTCACTGAAATTGTGATTTAAAAAAAAAAAAAAAAGATGTGAATAATAATACTAGTAATAAAGATAAGAATATAGTTTTCAATGGTTAAAAAAAAAAAGAGAGAATTAGTCATCTTAGCTGTAATAAAGTGTACTTTATCATTAAATATATCAGAAGCCATTTATAAGTGCAAAAGTCAAACTGCACTTTCTACTTGTGTATGCATGTGGTGCACTTACAGTTAAAGCAGTTGCTAACACTTCTACCCACCATGATTATCATCAGGTAGAGTTCTTGAACTTCTTTATGAGCACGACCTCCAAGTTCTTGTCTAATTTAGACTAATAAAAGGATAAGTAAAAAAAAAAAAAAGATTATCATGGCCTGTACCACATGTACTAAAGATTTTTTTTTTATCAAAAGAACAAAATTGTGAAGGTGAAAAGTTTCTTGTAGTGATTATCTCACCATTTTGTTTTTTAATAACAAACTACTACAGGTAATTTTCTAGTTTATAAAAACCAAAATTTTCTCTTCCTATAATTATTCTACTCTATGAAAAACTGCTTATTAAAAAAAAGAAGCTATTGAAGTTTTAAAAGAATATATCATCTTATATTTTAAAACTTTTTTTTTTTATTTAGGAAAAAAAAAATTTTTTTTTTAGGTTTTTTTTTTTTTTAAAAAGGTATAGTTATTATAGAATGGGCACATTTTGTGTTATATTAAAAAAAATTCTCTAAAATATACTTTTTTTATATATATATAAGCAAAAAAATTAAAAAGTGTGGAATTTTTCATAAAAAAAAAAAAAAAAAAAAAAGAGTTCGAAAAGTAAATTTTTTTTATTAATATATCTTCTATTACTTTTTGTTATCTCACAGTGAATGAATTGTTTTAACATACTTTTTTAGGAAGAAGAGAACTACAAAAATTATCAAAAAAAGTGTAAAAAAGAGAGCTATTATATATTATTTTTTTAAATATTTTCTTACAAAAGAAGCATACACACAAAAGAAATGATAATGAAAAATAAAAAAAGCTACCAATATCATAGAAAACAAAAAAAAAAAAAGAATTACAATTTAATGGAATTTGACCAATATACTCTCTGATCAGATTGTAGTCCTTCAAGCCCAAAAAAAAAAAAGGACCATAATAAATAAAAGAGACAAATTTATAAATACAACTAGTTATTAATGATAAAATTGTGAAAAAAGTTGTAAAATTACAAATATATTCTCACAATGAGTATCTTTTTATTTAAAAAAAAACGCTAGCTTTCAAGTGTTAATCACTCTTCAACGGGCTTACTATAATATCGACTTTATCCCACCAGAAATATTTATAAAAACCTTTTTGTTTTTGTAAATATTTCTGGTGGGATAAAGTCAATATTTTATTAAGCCCGTTGAAGAGCGATTAACACTTGAAAGCTAGCGTTTTTTTTTAAATAAAAAGATACTCATTGTGAGAATATATTTGTAATTTTACAACTAGTTATGTTGAAATGTGATAACAATAAAAACTGACAAAAAAAGGGGGACCCAAGAAATAAGGAACAATTAGAATTTTTTATTATTTAAAAAGATATAGAATATATATAATACAACTTACTAAGTTATATATACTTTGTATTTCTATTTACATTTGAAGAAATTTTCCCACAAACATTTGTGTGGTGTGGGGGAATTTAAAAAAAAAAACAGTTTCACTAAAACTCTATATAGAAAGAAGAAGCCATAGATTTTTAGAAAAATAATAATTGAGGGGAAAAAAACTTCAACAAGAGTACTAAAAAAATAAAAGAACAACAATATTTTTGATTACCTATTTGAAAAAGCCTACTTGAATAAAAAATAAAGAAGAAGAAAAGAAAAATATGGTGTTTTTTTTCTTCTTTTTAACTAAAGGTTAAAGGTATTGAGGGAAATGTAACAACAGCAATAAGATTCTTGGATACAAAAAAAAAGGCAAATAATATAATAAGACTTATTATTTCTAGAAGAGTAATTATATTTACATAGTGTGTGGTTATATCTCTAATCTGTTTTCACACAGCATCTAGGTGGAAATTGTGGGGAAAATAAATGAACAAAAATAATAATAACAAATGTGAAGGATGTTGGCAAAAAGATGAAGAAGGGGAGGAAAAAGAGAATAGAGAAATATGGAGATAGAGGAGACCAACTATACAAATCTCTCTCTGCCACAGGTCTACAGTCCGTCCGCCTGCTCCTCGATGCCCAGGAGTGAGTCAAAGTCCAGGGGAGTGACTGGGACCTCCAGCTCCACTGATGGAGGGGGAGGTTGGATCAGGTCCGCCAGTTCATTGCCTGCCACATCGCCACAATCTGACTACACAACCTCATTCTTATATCCCCTTGTGTAAAGATTACACCAATTCCATGAGTTCATGCTCTTCAAGCTGTTTGATGATAAGCAGTGGCCTCTCCCAAAGGTCCTGTTTAGTGTATCTAATGCAAGCCAAAATGTGGAGCTGCAGGTGCCAAGTTACATTTTGGGAAAGTGGGGTAGATTTTGTTGTTATTTTCTATCTTCAATAGCTTGAGATGGCCTGTTCTAAATTTTGTTAGTGTTGTTTGGTGCTGTCTGAGGTTCAGAGCTCCTCCTGGGTCCACTCCACTGTACCAGCTGTGCTTAGGTGGGATCCTCCAGTTCTTATTTATTTTTGTTTTTGCTACTATCTCATTACATACATACACAACCTCACTATTGCCGAATCCAGTGCTGTAGCCTTACACTTTAGAGAAGGATGCAACTCTATTATGCTGATTGAAACCTCTAGTATCCCACCATTGGTGACATCAGCACATGTCTCAGTAACTATGTCCTCAAAAAGATCAAAAAAGGTGTTCTGGAGATGATGAAAGGAGGAAAACCCCAGCATGTTTCAAATTCTTGTTTAACACTCAGAGTGGATAAAGGTATTGATGGAGAGATGTAAGGGGAGAGACCCATAATGGACAATTAAGACAATACCATCAAAAGCAGTGGGAAGGATCACTGCCAGGCACCAGCCTAGGAGTGGGGGGCTAGATCAGTAGTTCTTATGAAACTCTTCAGCACATCATTTTTTCTTAAAAATGAATATAAACGGGGCATTGAGGCCAAGTCATAGAATAATCAGCCAGTATCAGAGTATTTAATGCAGACCCCCACCATCTCTACAATTCATAAAAGTGAAGAAAAAAAAAAAGAAAGAAAGAAAAAGCTACTTTATTTATTGTAACAACTCTGGTGCCAAAAAACTATCTAAACTGGTTACAATAAAAATGGAATATGTAACATTATCTTATTTACATATGGTATTTGTATTTCCATATCTCTCTATATTGGATGGTTTGACAATCTGAGGAGTTCCCTGAGGAAGGACATTTCATCTCCAGATGTCCAACAGTTTTGCTAAGACTAGGGCCAAGGTTTGTAGCATTTGTATTTGGGTTTCCTTTCACAATCCCTTGAATCAAAATATGGGAAAAAGACTTGGCCAGACAACACTCATGGGAGGTGAGATTACTCCCAGTGGCATCACAGGGCTGTCTGAACTACCATTGGTTTCAACCCAAAGTCCATTACATCAACCAGACCTCACCCAGTTATCTACAGGAATGTACAAGACAACTTTCATGGTCTGCAGAGATTTATATATAGTTTCCCTGCATTATACCATATAGATGCGAATTTTGCCGGGAGGATATTGATCTAAAGAGACAAGGGTCGCCTCTCCCGTCAAAATAGACGTCAAAACTAGACGCCATCTATTGACCGTCACCACAAACTAGCGGCCTGGTGTTGTGGCTTTGTCACCGACCAGAGGCCGCTAGTTTGCGGCGACAGTCAATAGATGGCGTCTAGTTTTGACATCTATTTTGACAGGAGAGGTGACCCTTGTCTCATTATACCATATAGTGGAATCTCAATATAGCAACAACCTTTTTTATACCACAAACCTGGTTATATCATATTTCTAATATCCCAATATTTTGTTATTAGGTTATAACAACCTAAAATTTTGGTCCCAAATTGTTTCTGTTTCTTATCCTCTTGTGTAAAGAGACTACACAAATTCTATGAGTCCCATGTTCCTCAAGCTTTTGATCCCAAGTGATGTTATTATAGCAAGGGGCGAGTATTTATAAACAAAATTAAAATGGCCATCCTAAGAGTGGGTTCCGTAGCGAGAGCAGCAACTTACCAACAATGACATTGTTCTTGGGAGAGACAGGGACTGCTGCCATGACAGATTTCTGAGTGTTAGGGACGCCTGGGTTCACCCTCAGGGAGTGGGGGGAGGCCACAGAGAGGGGAGGATCCACCTGGAACACCACAGTCACTGCTGACCACCACCCAATCAGCTTCTTTCTTATCTCATTACATACATACACAACCTCACTATTGCCGAATCCAGTACTGTAGCCTTACACTTTAGAGAAGGCTGCAACTCTATTATGCTGGTTGAAACTTCTAGTATCCCCCCATTGGTGACATTAGCACATGTCTCAGTAACTATGTCCTCAAAAAGATCACAAAAGGTGTTATGGAGACGAGTGAAAGGCATGTTTCAAATTCTTGTTTAACACTTAGAGTGGATAAAGGTATTGATGGAGAGATGTAGGGGACCTCATATCAAGGTATCAAGCTTGTAAAGCTTGAGACTTTTGATGGTGTCTGCTGGGGATGAGTAGAGTTCATCAATGGATGAGTCAATACAGTCAATAATGTGTCTCATACATAATACAGTCTTGCAATCCACAAGGCACTCATAGACAACATTTAAGGAAGTGGAAACTGATGTCGCCGGTTATCAATTTTTTTTTGTAGGAGACAGAGGCAATTTTGTTCACACTTGGTTATCTCGTGTATCTTCAATAAAGGTCACTGTAATATATTTCAGAGTTATTGTTTGAATCCAGATATACATGGTAAAAGGTACAACTTCCTTAAGTTTTGTCCATGAGTGTAAATATCAAACTAGAGCAGTATTTCTCAACCATTTTTTGGAAAAATACTTTCAACTTTATAAAATTTTTTTTTTTTTGCTTATTCCTAGTACAAGTGGTACAGACTATGATAATCATGGTGGGTAGTTAGCGACTGCTTTTTTGCACTCGCTGGTAGGGTTGGACTTTTGCAAGAATCGGGGGGCCATTGGAGCATTTTTTTTTTAATCAGAAAAAAGTGCCCAATGCGGGAATTGAACCCGGGTCGTACCGGTCAAAAACCAACGGTTTAGACCATCCTTCCACCGACCCTCACTTTATGAAATTACATGTGAAAGCACTTTACTAGTTCACAATACAATAAATTAATCTCCTTTATAAAATTAAGGTGAAAGCATCAGACATCCAGGGATATAAAAGTTTCTTTTTTTTTTAACTATAAAAAAAAAGGCACTGAAGAGATTTGAACTCACAATCTCTTGTTTACTAGACAGGTGTTTTAAATATGGTGCCATAGATTAGTTGGTTAAAGCACTCGTCTAATAAACAGAAGATTGCGAGTTCGAATCTTGCTGATGCCTTATTTTTTTTATTTAAAAAAATATTTATGATAAGGCACAATTTGGATTATAGATTATAAACACAAGGTAATAAGACCAAATCCAAATAAATAAAATGTTTTAAAAGCATGCTGTGATAAAATTTCTCATTCAGTACTTTTGTCTGAAGATGGTAACGATGCTGTTACCGAAACGTCACACACTATTTATTTATTTGGATTTGGTCTTATTACCTTGTGTTTATAAAAAAATATTTAATATACAAATCTCTAGCTTTCAAGCCTTTGAGTTAGAGAGAGCGCCCTATTGAATACTTTTTAAAAAAGAAATTTCTCTTTCGAAGCCTGATGTTTTCACCTTACACTTTATTCGGTATTAAAGAGAACAACTAAATATAAGTTATGATAAGTTACAATTTGGATCTCGTGGAAAACAGGACCTTTGGGAAAGGCCGCTGCTTATCATAAAACAGCTCAAGGAGCATGAACTCATGGATTTTGTATAATCTTTACACAAGGGGATAAGAAACAACAACAATTTGGATTATAGATTAGAACGCAAAGTATAATAAGAGACCAAATCCAAATAAACTTCATAAGTGAATTCTCACAAGGTAATAAGAATAAAGCATTTTATGCAAATAAACCTATTTAAGTACTCACATTCCTATTTATAAACAAAAATTTGATGGAATATCAAAAATAAACAGGAGGGGGGAGTTATATGATGGTGTCAACATATACTGACCTTAGTGATCTCACCTTAATAATTCTGCCATTTTCTTTCTGCTCACACATGCTGCAAAAATATTGTAAAAATCTCTTATACAAGTCATCTAGGAGTGGGCGGGCAACCACCCAAAATAGAGCTCAGACTGTCTTCTAAATATGGAGAATAGATGGAAACAAATCTGGAGTGGAAATGCATCAACAAAGGTAACTATGGGAACACAAAGGTAATAAGACCAAATCCAAATAAATAAATAAGTGTGTGAAGTTTCGGTAACAGAGTCGTACTGAAAGTACTTTTGTCTGAAGATGGTAACGACGCTGTTACCGAAACGTCACACACTCTTTATTTGGATTTGGTCTTATTACCTTGTGTTTATAATCTATAATCCAAATTGTGCCTTATTGTAATTATGGGAATTAATACATACACTCATGGACAAAGCCTAAGGAAGTTGTACCTTTTAGCATGTATATCAGGATTCAGACAATAACTCTGAAATATCTTACAGTGACCTTTATTAAAGACACACGAGATAACCAAGTGTGAACAAAATTGCCTCTGTCTCCTTTAATAAAAATATATATATAGGTGAACAGGCGCGACATCAAAGACTTTCTACTTCCTCAAGTTTTGTCTAGGAGTATATATTAGTTAGGGGTAGATTTAAAAAATAATAATAAATGTGTCCAGAATGTACTTACTGTAGATGTGAGGGCGCCTGTTGTTCCTTTTTCAGATTTCAGCATCTGTGGAAGTTGAGGAGGGAGGAAAGGAAAAAAAAAACACAATAGCTGAGATTAGAATTGGGATTTTCACACAACACAGAATGTACACAACAACAACAAAAAGCTTTATTAAGACCTTTTAGTCTTATACAGATTCTCCTTGTAGAAATGTAGGATACATTTTTTTTTTATTTGCTTATCCCTAGTACACATGGTACAGGCCATTATGATAATCATGGTGGGTAGAAGTAGGTGACTGCTTTTACTGTAAGTGCACCACATGTGAAATGTAGGATACATGCAGGAACAACACACAGAATTATAAGCTAGATAATAATAGAATGCCTCTTATACAGATACTCACACACAACCAGGAAACAAATATAAACACTAAGAAAATAGGCATCTCCTAATCTGGAAACTAAAAGTTTCTGATAGCTTGCACCATTTTAATTATTCCAAAATTGGCCAAATATCATTTCTTGATTAAACAAGAAAAGCTAACCACGTATGCATTTTGGGCTGTTGGCCTTCATCAGCGTGGTGCAAGCTGTACCTCAACAACCAAAAAAAGCTGGTCTTTGGGTCATCCTGAAAAAACTATGGAACGGATACTTAGGCCGAAAGAGCGTGAGAACATCAAACTATTTGAAAAATAGTACAACAGTGAAATTGTACTGGGATCTCGTGGATATATTAAGAGATGAATCTGGAGATGCCTTTACACAAGATAATAAGACCAAATCCAAATAAATAAATAGTGTGACGTTTCGGTAACAGCGTTGTTACCATCTTCAGACAAAAGTACTTTTGGTCTTATTACCTTGTGTTTATAATCTATAATCCAAATTGTGCATTATTAGGAGATGCCTTTTTTCTTCATTTATCCACCTGATCCCACCCAGTACAAACAATATCACTTTTGTACTATTTTTCACAGATATGACGGATACAACGCTGAAATTGAGCCTATATATCAACAACAAACATCTTATAATTACTCCCTTACACTAAGATGATGTCCTTTAGAGAGAGGTGCTCTATTGTATACAACCTATCCCCCGATTTACACGGTACTTGTTTTACACGTTTTCGCTTTTACACGGTTTTCCAAATAAGGTTTTTTTTTTTTTGTTTTTATCGCACTATACTAAATGCTACTGTGATTGAACACATGCGCTGTGTACACATCTCACAAGGAATCCCGAGCTTATGTGCTGACTACATATTTTAACCTGTCAATGCATTTTATTTTTATTTCTGTGTACACCTATCCCCCGATTTACATGTTTTTCTCAGGAACGTATCTACCGTGTAAATCGGGGAATAGGTGTACAACCTGCTATCTATATTATCCGGTGAGGAACCTTGGTGGAATCAAGAATTGAATTGACTAACTCTCCCATAGTACCTCCCTACTATAATGGGGCGCTATCACAAAAGGAGTTCTACTGTATTAATGAGTATCACATTCGCGACAAGATTTATATCACAACGCACAAAGACATCTCCTGAGAAGACAATTGAATTCTGTAAAATGGTCATCTAGACTAGGAAATCAACATCAGTGTGCCACTGCACATTGGTTACTTCTAGTTTTTCACCCAGTCTCAAGCCTGGGTGAAAAACTAGAAATAACAAGCTAGCATAATAAAAAAAAGTATGGGCATAGTACCCTGTAAATGCTCCAAGGAAACACAAAAACAAAAGTATTAGACTTTTCTCAACAATTAGGCTATCATTTCCACAGACTTGACACTTTAATATAATTGATTGGTGCCAGTCTCAATCAAGCCTGGATGAGAAGTAACAAGCTAGACAAATTAAAAAAAAAAAAAGAAAGCATGGGCTAAAGCTGGCATAGTGGAGAAGCTAAGCAAGAATATGAGATGGCATTGGCCACAGAGCCTAACAGAATAATCAGAAATCATCAGATGATTACAAAGCTGAATGACTTTTACCTTGAAAATCTCCTCAATCTCCTTCTCAATCTGGGAGTCTTTGATCTGGTCCTGGAGCCAGTGGAGCTCTGTGTCAGTGCCCTCCACGTGGGTCTCAAAGTTGTTCCTGGCACCACACACACACACAACGTTAGTATCACAGTAGACTTAGATTAATAGCAGAATCAATGTGTGAGCAACATACAGCAAGGTACTGTTTATAGGATCATATAGATAAGACTCACCAGGGGTAGACAAGATAGAATTCAGCGTCTTATAATTGGCTAGAAGTACACCAATACCTCGCTTTGCGTCATTTCGTTTTGCATTTTTTTCGAAGTTGCGTCGCTGCTTAATTTTTACTGATTTTCACTGTGCGTCGTTAGATTTTCGAAGTTGCGTTGTTTTGGATTCGAGTCTTTAAATTTTTTTTTTTTTCCCTAAAATATGGCAACACCTTTGTTTTTGATTGCGCCTTCACATATTTTCACTTTGCGCTGTTTCAATTTGCGTCGTGTTTTTTTGGAACGTAACCCAGACGCAAAGCGAGGTATGGGTGTAATACTTCTAGGTCTCCGTGTTGAAGGGCATGTTAGCCCAAAAGCTCGAGAAATTAAAAATTGTAAAAAGAAACCTAGCCTTATTGATTTTGTCAAAGATAGAATCTAAATATTTCACCAGACTAAGGTGAAAACATCATGCTTACAGGGGTAGGTTTATTTTTAAAAAATTTAAATCATATTTCCACAGAATGATTATTTTTTAATACTCTGTTGTTTATCATCATAAATATTTACATAGTCATCACCCCCTTACCATACTTGTAAATTACCAGTTAAAAAATCAAATTGACACATTTTGCAATATATAAGTTTAATTAATAAATTATTTTTAATTAAGCTTTTGGAATACTTGTCTTCGCTACCGTGACAATATTAAAAAAAAAAAAACTTCTCCCTGATGTTTTCACCTTAAAATTTTGATACAAGGGATTAGTTTATTGAATACTAGACAATATATACTCATTCTACAGAAGGATTTAAAAAGTCTTAAACCATAGTTTTCTTTTAAGGTAACAAGACACAAAATCCAAATTAATTAAATGTTTGTAACATTTAGGTAACAACATTGTGTTACCACCCTCAGACAAAAGTACTGAATGGAAACAAGACCAATTTCAATGATAAAGCACAATTTGGATTATAGTTTATAATACAAGAAAATAAGACCTAATCCAAATAATTTATTAGTGTGTGACGTTTCGGCAACAGCATTGTCACTATCATCAGACAAAAGAATTAAATCTTTTTATTCTTTTGTCTGATGATGGTGACAATGCTGTTGCCGAAACGTCACACACTAATAAATTATTTGGATTAGGTCTTATTTTCTTGTATTAAGACCAATTTCAAATTAATAAATTGTGTGTCATCCTCAGACAAAAGTATACTGGATATGAAATATACATATCACAACATGGTTTGAAAGAGTTGGTATTGTTATCAGTGTGTTGTGTGAACAAGTGTAAACTTGCTACAGTATTTGTTCTCAGTCAGTTAGGTTTAGTAAACATAAGAATGATTTGCACAAAGCACTTGCCAACACATAGATGTAAGGGGACATGCACACAATACTCCTCAATAGACATCTAGTGAAATTTATTTATCAGCATGAACTCCATGCAAACACAATGCCACATACAGGACCTTTGGAAGAGGCCGCTGCTCATCATAAAACAGCTCGAGGAGCATGAACTCATGGCATTCGTGTAATCTTTACAACAAGGGGATAAGAAACAACAACAATGCCACATATAGAAGAACACTTGCTTTGGACTTGTTTCCTTGTTAAACCCAAGATAATAAGACCAAATTCAAAATAAATAAATAGTGTGTGACATTTCAGTAACAGCATTGTTACCATCTTCAGACAAAAGTACTGAATGAGATTCAGTACTTTTGTCTGAAGATGGTAACAACGCTGAAACGTCACACACTATTTATTTATTTAGATTTGGTCTTATCACCTTGTGTTTTTAATCTATAATCCAAATTGTGTGGCTTGTGAAACCCTGTCATAGGTTTATTTTACTTCTATAATGGCAGAGAGGCAAGAGTCTTCTTCTTCTTCTCCACTCAATCATATTAAGGTATCAAGCTTGTCTGCCAGGGAAGAGTAGAGCTCATCAATGGATGAGTCAATACAGTCAATAATATGGGCAAGAGTTATTTTAGCCAAAAAAAAAGGATAAAATAAGCAACTTTATTACCCAAATTTCTTTTTTTTTTTTTTTAACTAGCTTCCCTCTATATCAAGTTACCACAAACTAACACCATTCTGCCAACAACCATCAAATGCAGAAGATTCTTGCATTTATTCTCATAACATTCTTTGTTTTTTTTTACCTACCTTGCAGCTCTGTGGTGAAACAACAGTCTATCAAACTGTCTAAAGACTTCCAAGAGGGCATACATTGCCACTCACAAATCTCATAGGAAAAAAAAAACTAACTTATATAGAAAACTTACACACAATCTAGAATATAGATTAGAAAACATTAGGAAACAAGACCAAATCTAAATAAGTAAACTACACATAATGTTTTAGTAATAGTATTGTCACCATTTTCTGGGTAAAAGTATCAAATTAGAGAAAAATATCACAATACCAACTATTTGAAAACACACACAAACACACACACATATTTTTCTCATTCAGTACTTTTGTCTAAAGCTGGTAACAACCCTGTTACCCTTCACATAATTTATTTATTTGGTCTTATTACCACATATGTTGTGGTTTCTTATCCCATTGTGTAAAGATTAAACGAATTCCAATTCTCATGGAATAGAATGTAGGGGTACAGATTTCGTTGATCATGGCCCCATGATCCAGGCACACCACTTTGGTCGAAGTTTGACTTTGCCTGTAATTTGAACCCATTCCTAACATGGAAGCCTTTGCTGCCAACTCTAGCATGAGTACAGACGCAGCTCCTCCGTATCCCTGAAGAGGAACCCTTGCTGAGGTCTATCAACCGAATCAGTTGAATACAGGATTTTTAAAGAGGTCTTTCTCCTCTTTCTAACAATGCTGCTGTTGGTCCGTGACTGCTTATTCGTCAGAGTTATTCTGCTTGTTTCACAGCTGGTCTTCATATCTGAAGGTTATTCCCCTATCCGCCACCTGGGGATGTGGCTTGTAGCAGTCAGCTATGCTGAGGGATTACAACATATAAATAAAAAATTTTAAAAACTGTTTATAAAGTGATATTTTTTCCATTACTACCTCAAATTTGTATACCCATAAAAAAAATAATAATAAAAATTAAAAATATATATATATAATAACGAAATACTTTATAAAACAAATATTTCCCTTCCTAACTTAACTTCTATAAAGAGGGGATAATCTCAAGACACTAAAATAGAAGAACTGATGAAACAGCTGGGAGGGGTTCACCACCAGTGAGAAGCAGGGGCCCTCCCAATATATGTTGTTTAAAAATATATAAAGTAGAACAAACGCTCTGTAAAGGACAACACCTAAATGTAGAGATCTTTTCAGGAGAGGTGTGGTCTCTTATCACAAAGTTGTTAAATACAATAAAGTCCCTCTATAGTGAACCCCAATGGACATAGCTTTTGGTTCACTATAGCCATTCTTTTTTTTTTGCTTATCCCTAGTACACGTGGTACAGGCCATGATTATTTATTATGCTTATGAGGTGATACAGCAGCGTCTTTACAATTAGAGAGGAGACAAAATGAATTAAATCTAGAAAAAAGAAGTGAGGACATATCGGTCATTAAAGTCTGAGAGGCAAGGCCTTCAGCCAGTTCAGGGCTTCCGGGGTGACAGAATGGAGATTGGAGATTCCTCCATTGAATTTGTACAGCGGGCAATCATCTAGGATATGGGACATTGATTGTGGGACGTTGCTGGCACAATTTGGATCTTTGGTGTAGCCCCATAACTTCATCAGCTCAGGCCATGATAATCATGGTGGGTAGAAGTTGGAGACTGCTTTTTACTGTAAGTGCACCACATGTCTACACATGTGAAAAGCAGTTCGACTTTGCACTTACAAATGTGCCAGAGCCCCGTTTGGTTACTTGCACTCGCTGGTGAGGTTGGACTTTTGCAAGAATCGGGGGCCATTGGAGCATTTTTTTTTTAAATCAGAAAAAAGTGCCCAATGCGGGAATCGAACCTGGGTCGTAGCGTTCGTAATCTAACGGTTTAGACCATCCTTCCACCGACCCCCCCATAGCCATTCTGAAAAGTCATTGTCCATAGATGACCAGACTTAAGTCTGGAAATCAAAGACTGTTGTTCTCTTGGGAGAACAGAATTGGTGCTTGTCCTTCCTGCTCTGTACCAGTCATGAGTAGCAGCAGATTTCCATTCTTGATGGCTAGAAATTTCATAAGAGTATTTGAGCTTCAAGCCCAGCTCTCTCTCCCCCACTTAAAGTACAAGACAACAAATACAGCACAGCCTGTTTAGGCAACGTATGTAAACAATACACATAACATACTTTATCACTTCCGCTCACTAATTGCCAAACTTATTCCTGAAGGATTTAAAAGAAATATGGCATATATACGCCATACTAAATTAAAATAAGTGTTTAAAAAAGCCCAAAAAATGTTTCCATTTTTAATGAATCCAAAACTTAAAACCAACCCCAGTAATTTCCAGACGTTCATTTCCATCCAAAGTTTGCAGAGAAAAACAGCAATAGAGGCAACAACAACAATACCCCGCACAAACACCACCAACAGGATGAGTCATGTAGATAGGAGAAAGGCCTATATGTATTTCTTAGACCACCAGCTCCAGTAGACAACTCCAGCCAACCACAAACAACAACAGGATGGGTGACAGATGTAGATAAAAGAAAGGCCTACTTGTAGTTCTTGAGAGAAGATAATACCAGTAGGCAACTTCCAGTTATCCACAATACCCACCTATCCCTCTAATGTAGGTATGTAGATAAAAGAAAGGCCTACATGTAGTTCTAAAGAGAAGAAGATAGAGCAGCTCCAGTAGACAACCTCCAGTCATCCACAATACCCACCTATTCCTCCAATGTAGGTAAGTAGATAAAAGAAAGGCCTAGAAGTAGTTCTAAAGAGAAGAAGAGACCACCAGTAGACAACCTCCAGCCATCCACAATACCCACCTATTCCTCCAATGTAGGTATGTAGATAAAAGAAAGGCCTACATGTAGTTCTAAAGAGAAGAAGAGACCACCAGCTCCAGTAGACAACCTCCAGCCATCCACCATACCCACCTATCCCTCCAATGTAGGTATGTAGATAAAAGAAAGGCCTAGAAGTAGTTCTAAAGAGAAGAAGAGACCACCAGTAGACAACCTCCAGCCATCCACAATACCCACCTATCCCTCCAATGTAGGTATGTAGATAAAAGAAAGGCCTACATGTAGTTCCAAAGAGAAGAAGATACCAGCAGCTCCAGTAGACAACCTCCAGCCATCCACAAACAACAACAGGATGGGAGACAGAGGTATGTAGATAAAGAAAGGCCTACATGTATTTCTTGAGTTGAGGAGGAGGAGCTGCTGGAGCTGAGGGAAGTTGAGGACTAAACAGCAAACAGCTTTTAACTAGGATCATGGTAGGATGCACGGCTATGTTCCATGCACAGGGGGAATACAACATTAGAAAACCTATACAGATGGCATGCACAAGTTGTCTGGGAATATGCCAACATGCACCACAGAGAGCAAGACACTTGTAATGCCATTCTTAAATCTAATCCATATCAAACACAGTGCGTTAAAAGAAATGAAAAAAAGAGATCACTGTGACTTTATACCAACCATATCCACCCACAATCAGCACCAAATGTCATCAGGTAGAAGAATCAATGGAACAGCAGTCCTTGATTTGCAAAGTCTGGTTATCTACGGACCTTCCAGAACGGTTGCAAAATTTTCCCCCACTATGTACCAAGTGTAACTCCCAACCTACAACCCCAAAGCACATCATTGATTGCATTAGTTCATCCCCTGATGGACCCTACTTACATATCCCCAGAGCAAAGGCACCATCAAAAAAACTCCACAGATTCAACACCCTAATAGAGCGCAGAGATAAAAAAATATTGACACAGTAATGAAGGTGACGAGTCATTTGGGTAGAATAAAATAATAATTTATTAGATGACTTTAAATAGTTTGAGGGATAAAAAGAAATAGAGGTAAACTAAGTTAAATGGATAAAAACAATTATAAATTAAGGAAGTAATGTCAGAGACCCAAATGGCTGGCGATCGGCTACACCCTTCAAGATGGCGGCAATTGTTCCCACCTAGCGCACCCACCATCTATCGAAGCTTAGGTACATAACACTTGCCAAGCTGACAGCACGTGCCACCTATTGGGGTTTAGGTACATAACATTCGCCAAGCTGCCTATGTATTATTTACAGTTACAAGCTATGTACATTTTTGGTTATGACAATATGAAGAAGAAAGAAGACCAATGTTGTTGTTGTTGTTGTCATGTCCAAAGAAGAGTCTCAGATGTCTCCAAGCATCTCTATCACAGCAGCAGCAATGTCCACTATCTCAGGTGTGTAAAGCTGCTGCTCTGGGTCTAAGTCAATTTTCTGCAAGGCTGCGGCCATTGCTGGGCATGAGAATATGTGAGTAGGTGTTAGTTCCACACCAGGACAGGACCAAGAAGACCAATGTAAATATTAAAAATAAAAACATTCCCTAGAAAATGCATAAGTTATTTTAAAGCAAATACGTGCATGCACAGTTTAGTAGACAGCATGTTCAAGTCCAAACAACCATATTGTTCTAGGTGCACAAACAATGTTTAGAACTAGAGAGGGGGAAGTCTAGGAGTGCAGAGAGAGGGAAGGTAAACAAGAAGTAAATAAACAAAGTAGACAAAATATTCGGGTAGGAAATTGCTCAGAGAGCAGACATGATAATACCAGGGGGAGCCTCTATCTCCATCTTCCGACAGTTTCCCCTCTGCAGAAGGAGAGTGGCACCTCCTAAACGTCAACATGGCTGACATCTTGGTGGGGTGAAAACTGACCCCAACCATTATATACCCACTATCTACACTCATGGACAAAACTTAAGGAACTTGTACCTTTTAGCATGTATATCGATGAGGTACAGTTAGACTTTCACCAAAGTGTGCCTGGATCATGGTGCCATGATCAACGAAAGCTGCACCCCTATACCCCATTCCATGAGATCACTTATGGAATTTGTGTAATCTTTACACAAGGGGATAAAAAACAACAACAACAGCATGTATATCGGGATTCAGACAATAACTCTGAAAGATATTAGTGACCTTTATATTGAAGACACACTAGATAACCAAATGTAAACAAAATTGCCTGTCTCCTTAAAAAAATAATAATAAGACTACCAGCGATATCAAAGGTTTTCCACTTCCTTAAGTTTTGTCTATGAGTATAATTTATGCTAACTATTTTATACTAATTATATTCTAACTTGCCATCCACAATTATGTCTAATAGAATTCCAAATAATTGTGATGACAGAGAGAGAGATGGTGTGAGGCTAGATATTCTATTTTGGAGTCCGGTAGCTGCCCCTGATAACACCATTTCATCCCTTTCTGATAATCCCATACTTCAATTCCACACACCATTCTATTAGATTATCAAACCAACTCTCCAGTAGGGTCACAAAAATGACATCCCAATGAACTCCCCTTCCCCCCAGACAACACTAAACACTACTAACAAGAACAGGCCATCTCAAGCCATTGAAGATAGAAAATAACAACAAAATCTACCCCAACTTGCCCAAAATGTAGCTTGGTGCTTTCAGCTCCAGAACACATTTTGGCTTGCATTAGATGCACTAAACAGGACCTTTGGGAGAGGCCGCTGCTTATCATCTAACAACTCGAGGAGCATGAACTCGTGGAATTCATGTAATCTTTAAACAAGGAGATAAGAAACAACAAAATAAGCCTTACCACTAAATGGAGTAAAAACTTGGCAGGTAGAGAAGACAAAGTGGAAATAACTTAACAAAACGGTATTTAGAAACACAAGGTAATAAGACCTAATCCAAAAAAAAAAATAATAATAATAAATAGTATGTGACGTTTCAGTAACAGCGTTATTGGCATCATCAGTACTAAATGAATATTTCAATAGTTTTATTTATTACCTTGTGTTTCTAATTTATAATCCAAATTGTAACTTATCAAAGAGGTATTTAAAAAAAAAAAAGTGAGTGGTGGCATATCTTACATTGAAGTATCAGATAACAACACAAGTGGGTTATCAAAAGTAGCAATCCATCAAAGTAATGCACACAGAGAAGTATTAGCACAAGTCCCTGAAGATGAGAAAACTTTGTATAATTAAAGTAAAGGGACCAAGAAATCCTTTCTCACTACAGGGAAGTCCCTCTTCAACCATCAAAGACAAATGTGACACGAGATAAAATAATAGCCAACGATAAGAGACATTTCTGTAATATCCTGATTCACCTCATTTCATAGTTCCTCTGTGTTATCCTTTCATCCATTTATACAGAAACTTTTCCTCTGTAAATAAACACAAGGTAATAAGACCAAATCCAAATAGTGTGTGACATTACGGTAACAACGCTGTTACCATCCATCTTCAGACAAAAGTACCAATCAACATTCAGTATATACAGTTAAACCTGTCTATAGCGCCTCCCTCTCAATAGCGCCCGATTTTAAATACGTAGTACGATGCGATTTACATTAAAAGTGACCTGTCTAAAGCACCCTATTTTGGTGAGTTCCAAGAGGGGGCGCTATAGACAGCTTTAACTGTATAATATGATCTGTATTAATTAGCGTAATCATTCTTTTGTCTGTTGTTGTTTCTTATCCCCTTGTGTAAAAATATTACACAAATTCCATGAGTCCATGCTCCTCAAGCTGTTAGTCTTCTTCTTCTTTCTTATCTCCACTCAATCATATTAGAATGTCAGGCTTGTAGAGTTTGAGACTTTTGATGTTGTCTGCTGGGGATGAGTAAGTACAGCTAAACTTGTCTATAGAGCCCCCTCTTGGGACTCTCCAAAATAGGGTGCTATAGAGAGGGGGTGCTATAGACAGGTCACTTTTAATGTAAATCGCATCGTATTACATATTTAAAATCGGGTGCTATAGAGAGGAAGGCGCTATTTAGAGGGGGGCGCTATAGACAGGTTTAACTGTACTTTTGTTTGATGATGGTAAGAGTGCTGTTACCGAAACCTTTTACAGAGTATTTATTTGGATTTGGTCTTGTTACCTTATGTTTATAAAAAGAAATCTAACCTTTATAGACGGCGTGGTTTCCTATAAGAGTTGTCAACAAGCACCTACTCACTTGTTGAGGGGGGAGCCGATATGTGGGGGGGTGGATGGAGGGCTCCAGTGAGGGGTGGTGAGGGAGGAGGACACTGGGGTGTCTTCAGGGGACAGGACGGAGATCCTGGAGGAGTCACCACACCATACATCAGCCATAGGGAGGGCGGGGGTCGTATAGCAGCTGGTCACAGACAAACTTGTAGCACAATTTGTACAGTACTGGACACAAGGATGGGCTACAAATCTAAGGTGCCATTTTCTACAATCAGGGCCTCCTAGCTTTGTAACTCACCACATACAGTAAAGCTATTATTTGAAAAAAAAAATGTTTTTCTTCTTTTTTTTTAATTATCCACTCAATCATATAAAGGTGTCAAGTGTTTGCCAATTGTTTCTGCTGAGGATGAGGAGCCAATGTAGTTGGATTATATGGTTAGGGGTTGGGAAAATGTGGCAAAAAAAATAATATTAAAATACTGTCCATATTTCCTATTATCAACTACATTGGATAAGTTCATTGATAGTTGATGGTTACAGTGTTGGAAAAATTGTAAAATAGTCATTAGTTTGACTGTAATTGAAGCAACACGTGCCGATATATGGAAACATGGCAACTTACTCCAATCCTGCAGGAGAAGCAGCACTGATGAGATCTGTGGGGAGGGAAATCTCAGGAATCACTGTGTCATCCTCTGTGATGGAGGCCTCCTGGCTGTCAGTGGAGGTCCTCTCTATGATCTCATGGATGACAGGGCCACTGCTGACATTAGAGGCCATGTCCATGGCCTCTGCCGGGTGTTCCGGGGACTGGACCTGCCAACAGACACCTCGTCAAAGACAACAGCTCAACAACAACATTATTGTTAAGTACAAACGGGGTTCAGCAAACCTTCACTCCCAGGTATTGTGTTAAAAACCCATCAGAAAACATGGTGTTCTATCCTCCCAAGAGAACAACAGTCTTTTGATTTCCAGACTTAAGTCTGGTCATCTACGGACAATGACTTTCCAGAATGGTTGCAAGGTTTTCCCACTATCTACTAAGTGTCAACCTGTAACCCCAAAACACATCATTGATTGTATTGACTCATCCATTGATGAGCTCTACTCATCCCCAGGAGACATCATCAAAAGTCTCAAGCTTTACAAGCTTGATACCTTAATATAATTGAGTGGAGATAAGAAAGAAGAAGAAAACAAGGTGTGGATCACAAAGTTTCATTTTTTAACATTTCGTAAGGCAACTCGCCAAACTTCTTCGGGGAACAAGATTGTTTTGAGATGCTCGCGTATCAAATCACGAGTATCTAGAAAACATGGTGTGCAACACGTCTTTAATACAGTGGACACCCTTTCATTCTTAATAAAGACAACTATATTGCCTAGAGGGTCATATACTGCATATGGGTTCCCCTAGAACCAAGTCAATTCCCCTGAGGAAAGTAACAGCACAGGTCACTGAAACATCGGTAGTTAAATAAACCATTGTTTGATATGGCTTTTTTTTTTCTAAACCAATTTTTATGATCAAAGTTGTTTCTTTTGGGTGAGTTAATATTTTGTAATAAGTTGTCACTTTTGGACGAATAAACAAGAAACATACGCGTTTATAGTAGTTTTGAATTCTCATAACTATACTTGGCGAAACCGCTGAAAGGGTTCACCACTGATGAGCTAAGCCCTCTTATTCACAATAACTTTCATGATTGCAGTAAGGTCTGTAGAGATAAATTTTATGATTTATGTAAAAGTAAAACGACACTTGAAGTTACACCGCATGAGTTTCTTTTCAACGACAAATTAAAATGTTATTTCAAGGTGAAATATCGACTATTTCTAACCTTTTTGGATGAGGTATGAAAGGATGAATTATGAAGAGTAATGATGAACGGAAAAGGTAAGCGGAACATTGTGGGTTCGATTCCCATCCCTGGACACTTTTATTTTTCCGTTCGTCATTACTCTTCATAATTCATCCTTTCATACCTCATCCAAAAAGGTTAGAAATAGTCGATATTTTACCTTGAAATAAAATTTTAATTTGTCGTTGAAAAGAAACTCATGCGGTGTAACTTCAAGTGTCGTTTTACAATTACATGCCGCAGTATATTATATTGTATTTATGTAAAAATAAATACATTGCCAAAAATTAATTGTTACAAATTTTATCAATAGATTTGAATTTATAAAAATGATAATACTATTATTGAAATGTTACGCCCAATTTATGGCATTTGGTCTTCTTAATGTTTTCTAATCTATAATCCAAATGGGGTACCTTATTACTTTTAAACTCTTTTAAAGCAAATATTAGTAAGGTTGTTAATTAATGAGGGACCCATATAGGTAGGTGTGACTCAAGGTAATAAGATCAAATCCAAATAAATAAATAGTGTGCGACATTTCGGTAACAGCATTGTTACCATCTTCAGATAAAAGTACTGAATGAATGAATGAAAAGTACTCAAAATCATTCAGTACTTTTGTCTGAAGATGGTAACAACGCTGTTACTGAAACGTCATATACTATTTATTTATTTGGATTTGGTCTATTACCTTGTGTTTATAATCTATAATCCAAATTGTGCCTTATCGTAGGTGTGACTCCTAGGAATGTAGTGGTTATGTTACATTTGTCTGAACACAAGTAAGGATAGAGTGGAAGGAGAAGAGAAATGATGGATGAAATATCTCCAAGAGAAAAAGAGAAATCTCACAACTCCCATCAAACAGCTCTTACCAGGTAGTTATTTGCAAGGATGGATGCGATGGCTTGAAAGGCTGCAGGGCCCTAGGCAAAGCAAGCCAACTCCATATACAACAAAGTTTATACATGAGTGGGGGACACAACAAAGAGGAGTAGGATGTTAGAAATGGGATCAATCGAGTAACAGATGTGGAAAATATGGAAGTAGCAAATCTGAGTAGGGCTCCCAGTCTTAGTGACAAAAATAGATTCATTCTACTCCACCCTGTCATGATGGTTGTAAAGAAGAGATATACCGGGGAGGTGCAAAAAAAAGAGAGAATTTTTTTCCAGTTTCTCAGTAGGCATGAGGTTTTGATAGTCGCATTGCTTCCAACCCCATGTGACCAGAATCAATGAATTTAAAAGACAAGACTGATTGTTCAGATGACGGTAGGGATAATACACAAACTATCAAACCTAGCCGACCTTACTTAGTCTTGACACTTCTTGATGATAGAAGGTGGGTAAGAACTAACTCTGTGCTATATACTCAATTTAAACACAAGGTAATAAGACCAAATCCAAATAAATAGTGTGTGACGTTTCGGTAACAGCATTGTTACTATCTTCAGACAAAAGTACTGAAAGTAAGTAAAGTTCCTTCAGTACTTTTGTCTGAAGATGGTAACAACGCTGAAACGTCACGCACTATTTATTTATTTGGATTTGGTGTCTTATTACCTTGTGTTTATAATCTATAATCCAAATTGAGCCTTATCTATACTTAATTTGAAAGAAGTCTGAATAAAGAGATTACTAAAAGAAGGAGGTTTTGAAGATCATCTGTTGGTTGGTTGGAAGTTGATTCAGAGAAAAACACATCAACCAATAGTTTAACTCCCACATTTCAGTCACTCCCTGTCACTCTATTAAGGGTTATGATTGCCATTTCTTCTGAAGATAGTGTAATGAAGTCATTGAAACGTCAGGAGTTAAAATACACCCATACCTCGCTTTGCGTCAGGGTTACGTTCCAAAAAAACACGACACAGAGTGAAAATAAAATTTTTATGACAAAACGCAATCAAAAACAAAGGTGTTGCCATATTTTAGGAAAAAAAAAAAAAAAAAAATTAAAGACTCGAATCCAAAACAACGCAACTTCGAAAATCTAACGGCGCACAGTGAAAATCAGTAAAAATTAGGCAGCGAAGCAACTTTGAAAAAAACGCAAAACGAAATGACGCAAAGTGAGGTATTGGTGTAAACTATTGATTGATGTGGTGTGTTTTTCTCCAAAAGAAGGAGGATTAATAAATGAGAAGCTCTGTAGACTTGGAGAATGTAGAGCGGAAATGAAGAAGAAGAAGAATGGTACTTACCTGCTTTGTACCATTGACTGGGGTGGCCAATTTGATAAGCTTGGCATTCTTGCCTCCCATCAAACTGGGTACCTTCCTCTTGATCTGCAGCGGACCTGTCTTCTGGAGGAAATCAAAGAAGAATTGAATAAGCTGCACACACACCAAGACACTGTGGAAGATATCTCTATAACAAGCTTGTCTAAGTGATAAGGCACGATTTGGATTATAAACACAAGGTAAATAAGACCAAATAAATAAATAGTGTGTGACAATGTGACAACATACTATTTATTTGATAAGGCACGATTTGGATTATAAACACAAGGTAAATAAGACTAAATCCAAATAAATAAATAGTGTGTGACAATGTGACAACACACTATTTATTTGATAAGGCACAATTTGGATTATAAATTAAAAACACAAGGTAATAAGACCAAATCCAAATAAATAAATAGTGTGTGACGTTTCGGTAACAGCGTTGTTAACATCTTCAGACAAAAGACAGACAACATTTTTATATTCAGTACTTTTGTCTGAAGATGGTAACAACGCTGTTACCGAAACGTCACACACTATTTATTTATTTGGATTTGGTCTTATTACCTTGTGTTTATACACTATTTATTTATTTGGATTTGGTCTTATTACCTTGTGTTTATACACTATTTATTTATTTGGATTTGGTGTCTTATTACCTTGTGTTTATAAGGATGTCTAAAAACTTTATAGAGCCTCACTGTTAGATAAGAATTAAAGAATAATAATCTGCTGGCCAGTTACATGCCTTTATGAGCTAAGAAGCAGCAATGAGAGATACAAGCAATAATGAATGGGATTGGAAAACTTATAAAGAAGACCAGCAATTCAATTTCTATCCTGAATACAGTAGAACAAACTCTCTGTATAGAACAACAGAACCAAATTTTCAACTAGGAAGACTGTTCTACTGTATCAAGAAAAGATACCCATCAGTATGGTGATGTAAGGCTAAGGATCCACCCATTCAAGTAACCAAAATAAGGAAAGTCAGTTCGGTGAAACAATCCCTTGTATCAATGTGAAATCACCAGGCTTCAAAGGATAGCTTTCTATTTGGAAGAAATGTGTGGTGTCGCTGGGGACCCACTGACGATTCTCCACCAAACTCTGCAGTGCTGGCAGAAGCACCATATTCATTGTACATAGTGTATATAATGCATAATATCTTTTTTAAATAGTGCAGACTGTGCACTTTGAATGTATTGACAAGATGTCAATAAAATTATTTTAATTGTCTAGCTTTCAGGGCATGAAATCCCTTCTACAGAAGAAAATAGGGTGCAATAAATTGCCAAGTAGGTGATCCTATTGGCGATTTATTGCTTCGTATTTTCAGGCTTTCTCATGCCCCAAAGCAATAGATTTGAATTTTAAAATTTTCCAAAAAAAAAAAAAGAAAGAAACTTATCCTTGATGATTTCAGGCAAAGTCATCTTACCTGGTTGACCAATTGCTGCTGTTGGTCGTGCTTCTGGCGTAGAGAGCGAATCTCCTTCCAGAGCGCGGCATTCTCCCGCTGCATGCTGGCCAGCTGCTGATTGACACTGGCTTGCTTGCCATGGAGCATCTGCATGTCATCCAGCATCTCCTTCAGAGCAGCCTGGCTCTCACTGTCCAGGATCTGGCCTTGGTGGCCTCTGGTCACTGTGGGCTGCACCACCACCACTCTTTAATTCTCTAGCTCTATGGGCTCAGGAATCCAGGTTACATAGGGAGAGACTATTAGGCTAGATCGTGATGTTGCAATAGGCTGACATCACACAGGCACCACACACATACCACTACGTAATACAACATTACAAATGTACACTCATGGAGACAAAACTTAAGGAAGTTGTACCTTTTAGCATGTATATCGGGATTTAGACAATAACTCTGAAAGATATTTGATACACAGTTTACTGAAGAAGACACATGAGATAACCAAGTGTGAACAAAATTGCCTCTGTCTCCTTTAGAACAAACAGATGCTACCGGCGAAATCAAAGACTTTCCACTTCCTTAAGTTTTGTCCATGAGTGTATATTTATTAACTTCAAAAAAGGTTTTTTTTATTTTTTTTTATTTTTATGGTTGTCCGATTCTCTGTAGCCCTTTTAAAAACTTTTCAATGTGAGAAGGGCGAAAGTGGGTCATGAAAAAGTCAGAAAAATGAACTTTTTGAGAGATTGATGAGTCTACATCTCCTCGAAAATTAATCATGATCCAAACTACAATAATTCTCTATATACACAGAGCTATAATATAATACACACACACACACACAAAAACCTTTATTAAGACACACAGGTCTTACAGAGTATTCTCCTTGGGGTTTTACAAGATGGAGAAACCCATGAAAGTGGGAAATATATAAAGGGGTAAAAATGGAGAAAGATTATAGGCTATAATATAATCTACATAGAGTATTATAGGCTCTCTCCACACCTATATATATAGATTCCTGTAAGTTATGGAGGGAACACTGGACTCAACAACAAGGAGGCTCGATGGGAGGATGATGGTTTAAACCATTGGTTTTCGACCGCTACGACCCATGTTCGATTCCCGCATTGGACACTTTTTTTCTGATTAAAAAAAAAACAAAAAAATGCTCCAATGGCCCCCGATTCTTGCAAAAAGTCCAACCCCACCAGTGAGTGCAAGTAACGAAAAGGGGGCTCTGGCACATTTATAAGTGCAAAGTCGAACTGCTTTTCGCATGTGTAGACATGTGGAGCACATAAAGTAAAAGCAGTCGCCTTCTTCTAACCCATCATGATTATCATGGCTTGTACCACGTGTACTAGGGATAAACAAAAAAAAAAAAACTATTAAAGAGAAAGACTTATAATACATGTTCATTCCTACCTTTACAATATAACAAAATAAACAATCTGGCCCTGGATTGCTTGTTGATTTTATTATAAAGAGATTTTTTGAGATTGGAAACATTTCATTGACTACACAAGTCTAGGGGAGAAAAAATACTAAGTTACAGTACCGGCACATTTATAAGGACTAAAATAATTGAAAATGCAGTGAAGAATATGTTGTTGTTTCTTATCCCCTTGTGTAAAGATTACACGAATTCCATGAGTTCATGCTCCTCGAGCTGTTTTATGATAAGCAGTGGCCTTCCCAAAGGTCCTGTTTAGTGCATCTAATATAAGTCAAAATGTGTTCTGGAGCTGCAGGTGCCAAAGCTACATTTTGGGAAAGTGGGGTAGATTTTGTTGTTATTTTCTATCTTCAATGGCTTGAGATGGCCTGTTCTAAATCTTGTTAGTGAAGAATATACAATGTTCCATCGAGGAAGTTCTCCCAAAGATGAAGTCCTCCTCCAAGCAATCGGAGAATCCTCACAGAAAATTTCCAGAGTTATTTTGTTATGTAGAGAAATACCATTGATCTAAATCTCTAGATCCTGTATACCATTTGATTCCTAATTCACCAGGAGTTGAAAATTGTTTTTTTTTTATTACTTATCCCTAGTACACGTGGTACAGGCCATGATAATCATGGTGGGTAGAAGTAGGCGACTGCTTTACTGTAAGTACACCACATATATACACATGTGAAAAGCAGTTCGACTTTGCACTTACAAGTGTGCCAGAGCCCCGTTTGGTTACTTGCACTGGCTGGTGGGGTTGGACTTTTGCAAGAATCGGGGGCCATTGGAGCATTTTTTTTTTAATCAAAAAAAAGTGCCCAATGCGGGAATCGAACCCAGGTCGTAGCGGTCGAAAACAAATAGTTTAGACCATCCTCCCACCGACCCCAAAATTGAAGGGGTAGGGGGGAGGTTTTATAACTTGTGAGTAATCTCTAGATACCAATAAAAATGAACTATTGTCCATTCAAGTTCTTAATAAAATGACTTGCCCGGTTGTAATTATTTAGTTGTTCCTTGTGGGAGAACCATCTTGGTGGACTGCCTCTCTTATCAACCTTTCTATTGTTTTATTGGGAAATTTGAAGCCACATCTAACACTGCTACTATGAGGGGTGCGTGTGTGCATGAAACTCTTGGCTTTGAAATCTCTCCCTTTATGTGCAGGGTATAATATCTGTGCAGCTGCCAAGTTCTTTACATCAGGATTCTCAATTCCACATTGTGCTATTCTTAAAGAGTTTTATTCTATTTTTGAGATTCTTAGCAATCCCCCTATGTCCTTATTGTTTGCAGAAGAGAATTGCGTGATGCAAATATTTATATGTAATTCTACTATCCTAAAAGCTTATGTCCATAGTTTTCTTAAATACCAATTCTGAGATTCCACCTTTCAGTGTAGCATATATAAGCTGAATCATCCAATACAGTATTAGAGCTCTAAGAGAAGGGGTCTGGTAGATTATATTGGTGAAACCGTTGGGAGGGTTCACCACAGATGAGCCAAAGCTTCCAAATAAATTTTCATCGCAGTAAGGACAGTAGAAGTTTGTTTTACATGTATAAGAAATATCTGTGCTTTAATGCTTTCATTTCCTATCCAAACGGGGCTCTGGCACATTTGTAAGTGTAAAGTCGAACTGCTTTCACATGTGTGGACATGTGGTGCGCTTACAGTAAAAAAGCAGTCGCTAACTACCTACCATGATTATCATGGCCTGTACCACGTGTACTATGGATAAGCAAAAAAAAAAAAAAAATTTCCTATATGGTTATAACCTCATAATTCTCTCCAAAGTCCCATGGTGGAATCCCAATTGTGATTCTAACCACAATGTAGAATATTGGTCCCAGGTGATGTAGCGAGGTTTGACTGAAGCCATCATCATGTAGAGACCTACCCAGTACAGTAGAGTTACCTCCATGAGAGGACACCTCTCTACAAAGGACAGTTTTTCATCCTCAAAATTACCATATACAGTAGAACCTCCTTTTAGCAGACACCCCACTAGTGGATACCTCTCTACAAAAGACAGTTTTTCATCCCCAAAATTACCATATACAGTAGAACCTCCTTTTAGCAGACACCCCACTAGTGGATACCTCTCTACAAAGGACAGTTTTTCATCCCCAAAATTACCATATACAGTAGAACCTCCTTTTAGCAGACACCCCACTAGTGGATACCTCTCTACAAAGGACAGTTTTTCATCCCCAAAATTACCATATACAGTAGAACCTCCTTTTAGCAGACACCCCACTAGTGGATACCTCTCTACAAAGGACAGTTTTTCATCCCCAAAATTACCATATACAGTAGAACCTCCTTTTAGCAGACACCCCACTAGTGGATACCTCTCTACAAAAGACAGTTTTTCATCCCCAAAATTACCATATACAGTAGAACCTCCTTTTAGCAGACACCCCACTAGTGGATACCTCTCTACAAAAGACAGTTTTCATTTGCAAAATTACCACTTTTACAATTTAGCAACTCTCCGTTAAGAGGACACCTGTCTCTAAAGGACACTTTGGCTCTGTAATTAGGTGTTGTCCTTTACAGGGAGGTAGTTCTACTGTATATATATCTTTACTAATTAACAACTCTGTAGTAAGAGGACACCTCTCCTTTAAGGACACTCTTGCTCTAACAACTAGGTGTTGTCCTTTACAAGGAAGTTGTTCTACAGTACCGGAGCTACTGAGAGGAAGATAACACAGTCCCAAGTAAGGAGAGAGAAACAATGGTCCATTCATCCAAGAAGAAACAAGAGAGATACACAATGGCCCATTACCATGAGGTGAGTCATTTCACACAACTCATTCATTATACTGCTGATCATTGCTTAACCCAACCAACTTCTGAATAAACTTAGTATATATTGGCATATGAAAAAACAATAGAAAAAAATAAAAGATAAGTGGGTCAGGTGTTGATATTAAAAATAAAGAAGGCATCTCCTGACCACAAGCACATGTGCTTTTTAAGCGTCTTTACGCAAATTTGGCCTTAAATACCCATTTCTTGATTTTTCGGGAAGCCATTGGGACCAAAAAATCTTTTTGGTCGCAGTGGTTACAGCCTTCTCCACGCTGACGAGCGCCAACAGCGCAAAACGCGTTCGTGGATGGCTTTTCTTGATTTATCAAGAAATTGGGTTGGCCAAATATCTTGGAGCAAGCTAAATAAACGTTTAGTTTATTTTTGCTCCACTAGATGGCGCTCTGCCATCTAAAAAGCACATGTGCTCGTGGTCAGGAGATGCCTTCTTTATTTTTAATATCAACACCTGACCCACTTATCTTTTATTTTTTTTTCTATTGTTTTTTTTCATGTGTTAAGCGTCTTTACGCAAATTTGGCCTTAAATACCCATTTCTTGATTTTTCGGGAAGCCATTGGGACCAAAAAATATTTTTGGTCGCAGTGGTTACAGCCTTCTCCATGCTGACGAGCGTGAAACGCGTTCGTGGATGGCTTTTCTTGATTTATCAAGAAATTGGGTTGGCCAAATATCTCGGAGCAAGCTAAATAAACGTTTAGTTTATTTTTGCTCCACTAGATGGTGCTCTGCCATCTAAAAAGCACATGTGCTCGTGGTCAGGAGATGCCTTCTTTATTTTTAATATCAACACCTGACCCACTTATCTTTTATTTTTTTTCTATTGTTTTTTTCATGTGTTAAGCGTCTTTACGCAAATTTGGCCTTAAATACCCATTTCTTGATTTTTCAGGAAGCCATTGGGACCAAAAAATATTTTTGGTCGCAGTGGTTACAGCCTTCTCCATGCTGACAAGCGTGAAACGCGTTCGTGGATGGCTTTTCTTGATTTATCAAGAAATTGGGTTGGCCAAATATCTCGGAGCAAGCTAAATAAACGTTTAGTTTATTTTTGCTCCACTAGATGGCGCTCTGCCATCTAAAAAGCACATGTGCTCGTGGTTAGGAGATGCCTTCTTTATTTTTAATATTGACATATATACAGTTAAACCTGTCTATAGTGCCCCCTCTTGAGACTCACCAAAATAGGGTGCTATTTTTTTTTGCTTATCCCTAGTACACGTGGTACAGGCCATGATAATCATGGTGGGTAGAAGTAGGCGACTGCTTTTACTGTAAGTGCACCATATGTCTACACATGTGAAAAGCAGTTCGACTTTGCATTTACAAATGTGCCAGAGCCCCGTTTGGTTACTTGCACTCACTGGTGGGGTTGGACTTTTGCAAGATGGCCATTGGAGTATTTTTTTAATCGGAAAAAAGTGCCCAATGCGGGAACCGAAACCGGGTCGTAGCGCCTCGAAAACCAACAGTTTAGACCATCCTTCCACCGACCCCCTATAGGGTGCTATAGACAGGTCACTTTTAATGTAAATCGCATCGTACTATCTATTTAAAATCGGGCGCTATAGACAGGTTTAACTGTACTTCTGAAATCCCAAATGATATGGCACAAATTGGATTATAGATTAGAAACACAAGATAATAAGACCAAATCCAATTAAATGACACACTATTTATTTATTTAGATTTGATCTTATTACCTTGTGCTTCTTCAATCCCATAGTGTTCATAGAGGTTCCTTAAATATCTACACTGCCAAATACACACACAAAAGCTGAATACGGTAAAACTTCTTTTTCTTCTTGAGACATCATAAAAATGCCCAGTTTGGATATTTAGATAAGAATCTCAAGGTGACAACACCAAATCCAAATATTCACTCATAGACAAAACTTAAGGTAATTGGAAAGTCTTTGATGTCGCCAGTCATCTACTTTTTTTATTTAAAGAGACAAAGGTAATTTTTGTTTACACTTGGTTATCTTGTGTGTCTTCAATAAAGGTCACTGTAATATCTTTTAAGAGTTATTGTCTGAATCCTGATATACATGCTAAAAATATGCGGTACATTTATGTAAACTAATCGTTACCATCTTAAGACTAGAATAGTTGTGAATCAGTACTTTATAGAAGAATCTAATGCTCTTATCAAAACAACTCAGAAAAAATACTGATTTGGATGTTAACTTGGTACCTATTAAATAAGATTTTCTTTTTTTCTAAAGTTACTCTACCCTCAAAGCAGAGAGCAACAAGAAAATAAGACCTAATCTAAATAAATTAATAATGTGTGATGTTTCGATAACAGCATTGTTACTGAAACATCACGCGCTATTAATTTATTTGGATCAGGTCTTATTTTCTTGTAGCTATAATCTATAATCCAAATTGTACTTTATCAAAGCAGAGAGATGTATGACAAACCACAAGATATGTAAAGAAGCCAGAAAAGAAAGAAAGGGATGAAGGATAGATCAACTTGGGAGGTAAGCCACGAACCTACCTTCCTCTTGATGAACTCCAGGAGATGTTCTTCCCCGGCACAGAAGAATCCATTGTAGAACTCCAGATCTTCATTGTCTCCTCTGTGCTTGGCATCCACATTCACTACCTTGCGGAACCCATCTGGACACACACAGGAGATTCCATCATGCACCAAGCTGTTATAAAAGAAATTGACTATATATACAGTTAAACCTGTCTATAGCGCCTCCTCTAAATAGCGCCTCCCTCTCTATAGCGCCCGATTTTAAATACATAGTATGATGCGATTTACATTAAAAGTAACCTGTCTATAGCACCCCCTCTCTATAGCACCCTATTTTAGTGAGTTCCAAGAGGGGGCGCTATAGACAGGTTTAACTGTATATAGATAGATAGATTATAGTACTTCTGAGAAGGTACAATTTGATTTATAGATTAGAAATTTAAGGTATATAACAAGGCTAAATTCCAAATTAATAAATTGTAGAAATTAAACTCTTAAAATCACGATCATTAAAACAATAATAAACAATAAGAGGAGCTTCTTGTGTAAATTTCTTTATTACCGCAAGCTTTCGAACAGAACGTTCTTCAACGGGGGTGGATAGTAAAAACGTACTAACGTTAGTACGTTTTTACTATCCACGCCCGTTGAAGAACGTTCTGTTCGAAAGCTTGCGGTAATAAAGAAATTTACACAAGAAGCTCCTCTTATTGTTTATTATTGTTTTAATGAAATTAATAAATTGTTAGTGAAGTTTTGGTAACTGCATTGTAATCAAACAAAAGTCAGGTCAGTACTCTTTTTGTCTGATAATGGTAACAATGCCATCAGCACTTTTTGTTGCACAATCAGGAGATGCCTTTTTTTTTTAAAGAAAAGGATGTTAATATATATACAGTTAAACCTGTCTATAGCACCCCCTCTTGGGACTCACCAAAATAGGGTGCTACAGAGAGGGAGTGCTATAGACGGGTCACTTTTAATGTAAATTGCATCGTACTACGTATTTAAAATCGGGTGCTATAGAGAGGAAGGCAGTATTTAGAGGGGGCGCTATAGACAGGTTTAGCTATATATTTTTTTGGCCTCAGTTCTCCAGTATGGATGTTAAGTTTGGACAAGGGCTAAATGGAGCAGAAAATAAACATCTTTGATTATGGCTGGATATAGAATAACCCAAAGAATATATATGGGGAGCTAGAACGACAAACAAACAAAGTTTGAAAAATGGGGAGTATAAGCCTCCTAAGTGAAATAATCAAAAGGAAAATTTCAGGACATGTAGTTCAACAAGTTCACAAACTGGGGAGATCCACCATGAAAAATGAAGGGTGAGATAGACCAAGGAAAGTTTGAGAATCAATTAAATGGTGTGGAATTATAAGAGGTGAAATGCTTAGAACAGGAAATAATAGTGAAAAATATAGTACAAATGTGATATTGTACTGGGACATGGTGCATAAATTAAGAAAAAAAGCATCTCCTTATCGTGCAACTGAAAGTTGCTGATGGCTTGCGCCATCTATCGATTATATATTGATATTTATTCCGATAGATGGCGCAAGCCATCAGCAACTTTCAGTTGCACGATAAGGAGATGCCTTTTTCTTAATAAGGAAGTAATAGTGTTCTGTGATAGCCAACCACAATGCTGTATTGAAGATGAACACAATAGATGTTAATTTTTGTAAAGTTTTTTTTTTTAGTATTGTCTAACAATCTTATCAACACCCAAGTAGATATGTCAATAGAGAAAACTATGCAATATTATTTATTTGGGTGAAGAGACTTTTAAAAAGCTTCTTTTTTTTTCCAGCCAACCAAAGAACTAAAGGGAATGGGGGCAGCCTTGCAGATAAAAATGACATGGACCCAGAACAGCAGCTTTACACACCTAATATAGAGAACATTGTTACTGTTGAATTCTCAATTTTATCCCATTTCAGAGCATATTCATGGTTTTTCATTCTTTCTTTTAAAGTTCTGGGATAAAAATGAGAATTCTGCACTTGTAGAGCATAGAAAAATCACAGGGCATAATAATTTTAACCTAAAAGAAACAAAGATACTAGATTATGAGAAAAAATATTTTAAGAGACAATTTAAAGAAGCATTTTTCATTCAAAAGAAATGTGCTACAATCAACAGAATGGATGAAAGAGGAAATATAAATGATATTTATAGATATGCTTTTAATTATAATATTGTGACTGTTGTGATAAGAGATGCACATCTGAGGCTCTTCATTAGACACGACAACAACAACAACAAAGAATTAGGAGCTGAGAATTTGTGCTCTTGGCGAGGAACATGCTAGTGTGCTGAGGTTGCGCTAATTGTACGACAGCGGACGGGCCTTGTGCCAACTGTGGGATATAACCACACCACTTGCTAAATATAGATTTGTGGTTAAAAATATAGATGCAAAATATTTCCTGAATACTAGACACATGACACATCTGCCCAATCCCAACAAGGTTTTACTAAAGGTTTAGTAGCAAGATAGAAATGATCACTAGATTATTATCCCCTTCATTTTCATATAACTAAAATACACTCATGTCAATCCTACTGTCGTACTTGATGTCACGGTCGTCTATTTTTTTTTAAGGAGACAGAAGCAATTATTATAAAATAAATAAAGCTTCCAGGTGTAAGTTTCTTGTACAACTTTTTATTTTCATTCTTTCGGACTTGTCAGTCCTTCAACAGGAGAATCACGTTAATAAATTGATGATATATACTATTTTTATATACAAATTATTATTTATATATTTTAAATCACACTAGGTTATCTTGTGTGTCTTCAATAAAGGTCACTGTAATATCTTTCAGAGTTATTGTCTGAATCCTGATTTACATGCTAAAAGGTACAACCACCTTCAGTTTTGTCCAAGATTATAATTACAGACTTTTTTTTTTTTTTGCTTTCCCCTCAGCAAAAGTCTTAAGATATTAAGTTTACTTTAATAAGATATGGTACAATTTGGATTACAGATTAGAAACACAAGGTAACAAGACCAAATCCAAATAAATAAATAGTGTGTGACATTTCAGTAACAACATTACCATCATCAATTATTAACGTCGTTACCATTGATTAGGTATTTTGTCTGATGATGGTAACAATGTTGTTACTGAAACATCACACACTATTCATTTGAATTTGGTGGGTTTTTTTTTTTTTTTGCTTATCCCTAGTACACATGGTACAGATCATGATAATCATGGGGGTCGGTGGAAGGCTGGTTAAACCGTTTGGTTTACGACCACTACGACCCGGGTTCGATCCCCGTATTGGACACTTTTTTCTGTTTAAAAAAAAAATGCTCCAATGGCCCCCCGATTCTTGCAAAAGTCCAACCCCACCAGCGAGTGCAAGTAACCAAACGGGGCTCTGGCACATTTGTAAGTGCAAAGTCGAACTGCTTTCACATGTGTAGACATGTGGTGCGCTTACAGTAAAAAGCAGTCGCTAACTACCCACCATGATTATCATGGCCTGTACCACGTGTACTAGGGATAAGCAAAAAAAAAAAAATGATAATCATGGTGGGTAGAGGTTGACAACTGTTTTTACTGTAAGTGTACCACATGTCTACACATGTGAAAAGCAGTTTGACTTTGCACTTACAAATGTGCCAGAGCCCCATTTGGTTACTTACACTCGCTGGTGGGGTTGGACTTTTGCAAGATTCAGGGGCCATTTGGAGCATTTTTTAAATCAGAAAAAGTGCCCAATGAGGGAATTGAACCCGGGTCGTAGCGGTGTTGGTTGGTTTGGTGTTGTTACCTTATGGAAGTTATATTGCATGTGAAATAAAGAAGCTATTTTACCTTCTGTTTTTCCAACTGGTAGTTATTGCTCTGACCGCTATTTTAGGGAGATTTACAAAAAAAAAACTTTCCAAGTCTAAATCTCAGCATAATGATTGAAAACGCTGAGAAATAAGATAAACAATCAAATTGAATTTGACAGAGCAAGCATGAAGATATCCACCAAAGTATAGTAGAAAGGTGAGAAGAGACTTACACATGTTGAGCTGCCGTATGAAGCTGGCCATGTTACTATGCTTGAAGTACTTGGGGAGGAGTTCTGTGGAGAAGCGAACATGGTTGTGGATGATGAAACTTGACCCGCTCTGCAACACACACCTCTCATCATCACTATCCCATCGCAGTAAGACTCCTACAGAACCCATTTAAAAGAGACTTAAATTGTTGGTTTGATCAGTTATCCTGAGTGGGCACAATTTGGATTATAATCATTAGATAACAAGACCCCATCCATAAATTATGGGTGACATTTCTGTAATTTATTCATTTGGGTGTGGTCTTGTTACACCGTATGAGCCAGTTATCCTGTATGGACCTTTAGCAATAATCAAAGAACTGGAACAGAAATTTTTCTCTTTTTTTTTAAATCCAGTGTGTTAGAAGAATTCTCAAGATCAAAAGGGCAGCTTGGGCGACAAACAAAGAAGTTTGGAGAAGATTTACACTGAAGAGAACAATCTTTTAGATAAAGTAACCAAAAATGGAAATGGGAAGTTTGTTGGACTAGTGCAACAAGGATCATACTGAAGAGGTTCAATCTGAAGGGAGAAGTAGACCAAGAAAGGATTGGCTTGATAATTTAATAGAGTTTTATTATTATCCCATTGATAAGGGACAATTTGGATTATAGATTATAAACACAAGGTAATAAGATCAAATCCAAATACATCACACACTATTTATTTATTTGGATTTGGTCTTATTACCTTGTGCTACAATTACACTGTGATCTCTACTTATCTTTTTTTTTTTTAATTGACGCAAAGTTATAAGACCACATTCAAATAAATAAATAGAGTTGGTCTTATTACCCTTGTATTTCTAATCTATAATCCAAATTGTACCTTATCATTTCTTAAAGTGGTCCAACCAACCACATACAATAGATAAATACAATCGATTTCTTTTATCCCAAAGTCTGCGCCATTCATTTAGCTTTAGTTTGAATAACAATAAGGTTATATAAAGCATCTAAATATAACAACCTGCCAATGGCCACCTAAGTGATGAATAAATTTATTTATATAATACAGTAGAATCTCCATGAGAGAACACTCACGCTAAAGGACAACTTCTCTATAAAGGAAGCTTTTCATTTGCAAAATTGCCATTTTTACTATTAAGCAACTCTCTGATAAGAGGACACCTCTCCCTAAAGGACACTTTGGCTCTGCAATTAGGTGTCTTTTACAGAAAGGTAGTTCCACTGTATATGACAAAATCTGTATGCAAATACACACACTATGCATTTTATTATATTGTGAACAACAATAAAGTTACCCCCCCCCCCCCTCAAGACCTGTTAAGTGTCTCAAAGTGGCGGTGGAGAAGGGTGACCAAGGATGGGATAGGTGAAGTATGTCTGGAGTTCTGAACTCCTGGTACCCAAGACATGTCCCACTATGTCCTGTTAAATGTTAACAAGCCATTGAAGATAGAAAATAATAACAAAATCTACCCCAACTTGCCCAAAATGTAGCTTGGCACCTGCAGCTCCAGAACACATTTTGGCTTGCATTAGATGCACTAAACAGGACCTTTGGGAAAGGCCGCTGCTTATCATAAAACAGCTCGGGGAGCATGAACTCATGGAATTCGTGTAATCTTTACACAAGGGGATAAGAAATAACAACAACAAATGTTAACAGTCGTATTCCTACCTACATCAGATGTCCCATCAACAGGAAATGCATTTAAATACTCCAATGAATTCTGCTTCTCTC
>CP092881.1:8992019-9053217 GCA_030710605.1 Cordylochernes scorpioides | reverse complement strand
GATCCTATTGGCGATTTATTGCTTCGTATTTTCAGGCTTTCTCATGCCCAAAGCAATAGATTTGAATTTTAAAATTTTCCAAAAAAAAAAAAGAAACTTATCCCTAATGATTTCAGGCAAAGTCATCTTACCTGGTTGACCAATTGCTGCTGTTGGTCGTGCTTCTGGCGTAGAGAACGTATCTCCTTCCAGAGTGCGGCATTCTCCCGCTGCATGCTGGCCAGCTGCTGGTTGACACTGGCCTGCTTGCCGTGGAGCATCTGCATGTCATCCAGCATCTCCTTCAGAGCAGCCTGGCTCTCGCTGTCGAGGATCTGGCCTTGGTGGCCTCTGGTCACTGTAGGCTGCACACCACCACCAATCTTCTTTAGTTCTCTAGCTCTATGGGCTCAGGAATCCAGGTTATATATAGAGAAAGAGAGAGAGAGATTGAAACTGATTTATTATAACGTCCATATAAGATTATATAAGGTTAAATACATAAAATGAATAAATAAGATTAATAATGATAGATATATGAATAAATAGATATAAATAGATAAAAATAATTGATAAATATACATATACATATAAAAATATATACAAGGTCTTCATTGGTGGCGCCCAGCGCGGGAAAGACTCCACCACCGATGGACTGCGAGAGTTCTTTCCCACAGAGTGGGCAGGTCGAGGTGATAGCTGGCATTATCCAACTCAAGACCAAGATGGTACTTGTAGATGGTAGCCTTCGCTACACTTGTGAGAGAGACTATTAGGCTAGATTGTGGTGTTGTAATAGGCAGACATCACACGGGCACCACACACATACCACTACGTGATACAGCATTACAAATATACACTCATGGACAAAACTTAAGGAAGTTGTTTATTTCAGCATGTATATCGGGATTCAGACAATAACTCTGAGAGATATTTGATATACAGTTTACTGAAGACACATGAAATAACCAAGTGTGAAAAAAATTGCCTCTATCTCCTTAAAAAAAACCAGATGACCGGTAACATCAGACTTTCCACTTAAGTTTTATCCATGAGTTTATATTTATTAACTTCAAAAAAGTTGCTTTTTTTATGGTTTTCCGATCCTCTGTAGCCCTTTTCAAAACTTTTCAACGTGAGAAGGGCGAAAGTGGATCATGAAAAAAGTTAGAAAATTAACTTTTTGAGAGTTGATGAGTCTACATCTCCTCGAATTAATCATAATCCAAACCTACAATATTGGCATTCTCTATATATACATACATAGAGCTATAATATAACATAATCTACATAGAGTATTATAGTCTCTCTCCACACCTTCCCCTATATAGATATACAGTTAAACCTCTCTATAGCGCCCCCTCTAAATAGAGCCTCCCTCTCTATAGTGCCCGATTTTAAATATGTAGTACAATGAGATTTACATTAAAAGTGACCTGTCCATAGCACCCCTTCTCTATAGCAACCTATTTTAATGAGTCCCAAAAGGGGGCGCTATAGACAGGTTTAACTGCATATAGATCCCTGTAAGTTATGGGGGGAACACTGGACTCAACAACAATATTAAAGAGAAATACTTATAATACATGTTCATCCCTGCCTTTACAATATAACAAAACCAACAAGCAATCCAGGGCCAGGGGTTTCTTTAACTATTTATTAGAGAAATAAAAAAAAAAACTGGTCCTGGATTGCTTGTTAATTGTGTTAAAATAGAAAAACTATTGATCTAAATCTCTAGATCCTGTATACCATTTGATTCCTAATTAACCAAGAGTTGAAAATGGTTATATATTTAGAGGGTAGGGGGAAGGTTTTATAACTTGTGAGTAATCTAGATACCAATAAAAATGAACTATTGTCCATTCAAGTTCTTAATAAAATGGCATTGTCCCTTCGTTCAATTGTAATTGTTTAGTTCTTCCTTGTGGGAGAACCATCTTGGTGGACTGCCTCTTTTATCAACCTTTCTATTGTTTTATTGGGAAATTTGAAGCCACATCTAACACTGCTACTATGAGGGGTGCATGTGTGCATGAAACTCTTGGCTTTGAAATCTCTCCCTTTATGTGCAGGGTATAATATCTGTAGAGCTGCCAAGTTCTTTACATCAGGATTCTCAATTCCACATTGTGCTATTCTTAAAGAGTTTTATTCTATTTTTGAGATTCTTAGCAACCCACCTATGTCCTTATTATTTTGCGGAAACATATTGCTCGATGCAAATATTTATATGTAATTCTACTGTCCTAAAAGCTTATGTCCATAGTTTTCTTAAATACCATTTCTGAGATTCCATCCTTCAGTGTAGCATATATAAGCTGAATCATCCAATACAGTAATAGAGCTCTAAGAGAAGTGTGGTCTGGTAGATTAAATTGGTGAAACTGCTGGGAGGGTTCACCACAGATGAGCCAAACCCTCCAAATATATTTTCATCACAGTAAGGACAGTAGAAGTTTATTTTATATGTAAAAGAAACATTTGTGCTTTAATGCTTTCATTTCCTATCCAAACGGGGCTCTGGCACATTTGTAAGTGTAAAGTCGAACTGCTTTCACATGTATGGACATGTGGTTCTTCTTCTTCTTCTTCTTTCTTATCTCCACCCAATCACACTAAGGTATCAAGCCTGTAAAGCTTGAGATTTTTGATGGTGTCTGCCAGGGGAAGAGTAGAGCTCATCAATGGATGAGTCAATACAGTCAATAATATGTCTTGGGGTTGCAGGCTGAGAATTGCACTTGGTACATAGTGGGAAAACCTTGCAAACATTCATGTGGTGCGCTTACAGTAAAAAAGCAGTCGCTAACTACCCACCATGATTATCATGGCCTGTACCACGTGTACTAGAGATAAGCAAAAAAAAAAAAAATTTCCTATATGGTTATAACCTCATAATTCTCTCTAAAGTCCCATGGTGGAATCTCAATTGTGGTTCTAACAGCAACATAGAATCTTGGTCCCAGGTGATGTAGCAAGGTTTGACTGAAGCCATCATCATGTAGAGACCTACCCAGTACAGTAGAGTTACCTCCATGAGAGGACACCTCTCTACAAGGGACAGTTTTTTCATCCCCAAAATTACCATATACAGTAGAACCTCCTTTTAGCAGACACCCCACTAGTGGATACCTCTCTACAAAAGACAGTTTTTCATCCCCAAAATTACCATATACAGTAGAACCTCCTTTTAGCAGACACCCCACTAGTGGATACCTCTCTACAAAAGACAGTTTTTCATCCCCAAAATTACCATATACAGTAGAACCTCCTTTTAGCAGACACCCCACTAGTGGATACCTCTCTACAAAGGACAGTTTTTCATCCCCAAAATTACCATATACAGTAGAACCTCCTTTTAGCAGACACCCCACTAGTGGATACCTCTCTACAAAAGACAGTTTTCATTTGCAAAATTACCACTTTTACAATTTAGCAACTCTCCGTTAAGAGGACACTTGTCTCTAAAGGACACTTTGGCTCTGTAATTAGGTGTTGTCCTTTACAGGGAGGTAGTTCTACTGCATATATATCTTTACTAATTAACAACTCTGTAGTAAGAGGACACCTCTCCTTTAAGGACACTCTGGCTCTAACAACTAGGTGTTGTCCTTTAAAAGGAAGTTGTTCTACAGTACCGGAGCTACTGGGAGGAAGATAAGACAGTCCCAAGTAAGGAGAGAGAAACAATGGTCCATTCATCCAAGAAGAAACAAGAGATACAATGGCCCATTACCATGAGGTGAGTCATTTCACACAACTCCTTCATTATACTGCTGATCATTGTTTAACCCAACCAACTTCTGAATAAACTTATTATATATTGACATATATACAGTCTAGCCTAGTGGACATGGCATCTGCCCGGTAAGCGGAACATTGTGGGTTCGATTCCCATCCCTAGACACTTTTATTTTTCCGTTCATCATTACTCTTCATAATTCACCCTTTCATACCTAATCCAAAAAGGTTAGAAATAGTCAATATTTCACCTTGAAATAAATTTTGATTTCTCATTGAAAAGAAACTCATGCGGTGTAACTTCAAGTGTTGTTTTATATATACAGTTAAACCTGTCTATAGTGCCCCCTCTTGGGACTCACCAAAATAGGGTGCTATTATTTTTTTTTGCTTATCCCTAGTACATGTGATACAGGCCATGATAATCATGGTGGGTAGAAGTAGGCGACTGCTTTTACTGTAAGTGCACCACACATGTGAAAAGCAGTTCAACTTTGCACTTTCAAATGTGCCAGAGCCCCGTTTGGTTACTTGCACTCACTGGTGGGGTTGGACTTTTGAAAAATGGCCATTGGAGCATTTTTTTTTATTGGAAAAAAATGCCCAATGCGGGAATCGAACCCGGGTCGTAGTGCCTTGAAAACCAACAGTTTAGATCATCCTCCCACCGACCCCCTATAGGGTGCTATAGAGAGGGGGTGCTATAGACAGGTCACTTTTAATGTAAATCGCATCGTACTTCGTATTTCAAATCGGGCGCTATAGAGAGGGGGCGCTATAGACAGGTTTAACTGTACTTCTGAAAACCCAAATGATATGGCACAAATTGGATTATAGATTAGAAACACAAGATAATAAGACCAAATCCAATTAAATGACACTATTTATTTATTTAGATTTGGTCTTATTACCTTGTGCTCTTCTTCAATCCCATAGTGTTCCCTAGAGAGGTTCCCTAAATATCTACACTGCCGAATACAAAAGCTGAATACATTAAAACTTCTTCTTAAGGAGACATCATAAAAATGCCCACCTTGGATATTTAGATAAGAATCTCAAGGTGACAACACCAAATCCAAATATCCACTCATAGACAAAACTTAAGGAAATTGGAAAGTCTTTTATGTCCCCAGTCATTTTATTTAAAGAGACAGAGATAATTTTGTTCACACTTGGTTATCTTGTGTGTCTTCAATAAAGAGATCACTATGTATCAAGTATCTTTCCAAGTTAATCATCCTCCCACCGACCCCCTATAGGGTGCTATAGAGAGGGGGTGCTATAGACAGGTCACTTTTAATGTAAATCGCATCGTACTTCGTATTTCAAATCGGGCGCTATAGAGAGGGGGCGCTATAGACAGGTTTAACTGTACTTCTGAAAACCCAAATGATATGGCACAAATTGGATTATAGATTAGAAACACAAGATAATAAGACCAAATCCAATTAAATGACACTATTTATTTATTTAGATTTGGTCTTATTACCTTGTGCTCTTCTTCAATCCCATAGTGTTCCCTAGAGAGGTTCCCTAAATATCTACACTGCCGAATACAAAAGCTGAATACATTAAAACTTCTTCTTAAGGAGACATCATAAAAATGCCCACCTTGGATATTTAGATAAGAATCTCAAGGTGACAACACCAAATCCAAATATCCACTCATAGACAAAACTTAAGGAAATTGGAAAGTCTTTTATGTCCCCAGTCATTTTATTTAAAGAGACAGAGATAATTTTGTTCACACTTGGTTATCTTGTGTGTCTTCAATAAAGAGATCACTATGTATCAAGTATCTTTCCAAGTTAATTTGTCTGAATCCTGATATACATGCTAAAAGGTACAACTTCCTTAAGTTTTGTCTCCATTGAGTGTATTATATAGTATTCAATATGTGGTACATTTGTGTAACCTAGTTGTTACCATCTTAAGAGTACAGAATAGTTGTGAATCAGTACTTTATAGAAGAGAGAATCTAATGCTCTTATCAAAATAACACAGATAAAATACTGATTTGGATGTAAACTTGATACCTATTAAAATAAGATTTTTTTTTTCTTAAGTTACTCTACCCACAAAGCAGAGAGCTACAAGGTAATAAGACCTAATCTAAATAAATTAATATTGTGTGATGTTTCGGTAACAGCATTATTACTGAAACATCACGCATTATTAATTTATTTGGATCAGGTCTTATTTTCTTGTAGCTATAATCTTAGTTAGAGACTGCTTTTACTGTAAGCGCACCACATGTCTACACATGTGAAAAGCAGTTCGACTTTGCACTTACAAATGTGCCAGAGCCCTGTTTGGTTACTTGCACTCGCTAGTGGGGTTGGACTTTTGTAAGAATCGGGGGCCATTAGAGCATTTTTTTTTTTTTTTAAACAGAAAAAAGTGTCCAATGCGGGAATCGAACCCAGGTCGTAGCGGTCAAAAACCAAACGGTTTAACCAGCCTTCCACCGACCCCCATAATCCAAATTGTGCTTTACCAAGTAAAGAGATGTTCAGAGTATCATCAGATGTTAGACAAACCACAAGATGTGTAAAGAGACCAGAAAAGAAAGAAAGGGATGAAGGATAGATCAACTTGGGAGGTAAGCCACGAACCTACCTTCCTCTTGATGAACTCCAGGAGATGTTCTTCCCCGGCACAGAAGAATCCATTGTAGAACTCCAGATCTTCATTGTCCCCTCTGTGCTTGGCATCCACATTAACCACCTTGCGGAACCCATCTGGACAAACACAGAAGATTCCATCATGCACCAAGCTGTTATAAAAGAAATTGACTATATATACAGTTAAACCTGTCTATAGCGCCCCCTCTAAATAGCGCCTCACTCTCTATTGGTTATCTCGTGTGTCTTCAATAAAGGTCACTGTAATATCTTTCAGAGTTATTGTTATGAATCCCGATTTATATGCTAAAAGGTATAATATTTAGTTTTGTCAAGATTATAATTACAGACTTTTTTTTTTGCTTTCCCCCCAACAAAAGTCTTAAGATACAGTTAAACCTGTCTATAGCGCCCGATTTTAAATACAAAGTACGATTTACATTAAAAGTGACCTGTCTATAGCACCCTATTTTGGTGAGTCCCAAGAGGGGGCGCTATAGACAGGTTTAACTGTATATAGATAGATAGATTATAGTACTTCTGAGAAGGTACAATTTGATTTATAGATTAGAAATATAAGTTATAACAAAGCTAAATTCAAATTAATAAAGTGTTAGTGAAGTTTTGGTAACTGCATTGTAATCAAACAAAAGTCAGGTCAGTACTCTTTTTTGTCTGATAATGGTAACAATGCCATCAGCAACTTTTTGTTGCACAATCAGGAGATGCCTTTTTTTCTTAAAGAAAAGGATGTTTATATATATACAGTTAAACCTGTCTATAGCACCCCCTCTTGGGACTCACCAAAATAGGGTGTTATAGAGAGGGAGTGCTATAGACGGGTCACTTTTAATGTAAATTGCATCGTACTACCTATTTAAAATCGGACGCTATAGAGAGGAAGGCAGTATTTAGAGGGGGCGCTATAGACAGGTTTAACTGTATATATTTTTGGCCTCAGTTCTCCAGTATGGATGTTAAGTTTGGACAAGGGCTAAATGGAGCAGAAAATAAACATCTTCAATTATAGTTGGATATAGAATAACCCTAAGATTATATATGGGCAGCTAGAATGGCAAACAAAGTTTTGAAAAGATTTAATGGGGAGTATATAAGGCTCCTAAATGAAATAATCAAAAGGAAAATTTCAGGACATGTAGTTCAACAAGTTGACAAACTGGGGAGATCCACCATGAAAAATGAAGGGTGAGATAGACCAAGGAAAGTTTGAGAATCAATAAAATGGTGTGGAATTATAAGAGGTGAAATGCTTAGAACAGGAAATAATAGTGAAAAATATAGTACAAATGTGATATTGTACTGGGACATGGTGCATAAATTAAGAAAAAAAGCATCTCCTTATCGTGCAACTGAAAGTTGCTGATGGCTTGCGCCATCTATCGATTATATATTGATATTTATTCCGATAGATGGCGCAAGCCATCAGCAACTTTCAGTTGCACGATAAGGAGATGCCTTTTTCTTAATAAGGAAGTAATAGTGTTCTGTGATAGCCAACCACAATGCTGTATTGAAGATGAACACAATAGATGTTAATTTTTGTAAAGTTTTTTTTTTTTAGTATTGTCTAACAATCTTATCAACACCCAAGTAGATATGTCAATAGAGAAAACTATGCAATATTATTTATTTGGGTGAAGAGACTTTTAAAAAGCTTCTTTTTTTTTCCAGCCAACCAAAGAACTAAAGGGAATGGGGGCAGCCTTGCAGATAAAAATGACATGGACCCAGAACAGCAGCTTTACACACCTAATATAGAGAACATTGTGACTGTTGAATTCTCAATTTTATCCCATTTCAGAGCATATTCATGGTTTTTTCATTCTTTCTTTTAAAGTTCTGGGATAAAAATGAGAATTCTGCACTTGTAGAGCATAGAAAAATCACAGGGCATAATAATTTTAACCTAAAAGAAACAAAGATACTAGATTATGAGAAAAAATATTTTAAGAGACAATTTAAAGAAGCATTTTTCATTCAAAAGAAATGTGCTACAATCAACAGAATGGATGAAAAGGAAATATAAATGATATTTATAGATATGCTTTTAATTATAATATTGTGACTGTTGTGATAAGAGATGCACATCTGAGGCTCTTCATTAGACAACGACAACAACAACAACAAAGAATTAGGAGCTAAGAATTTGTGCTCTTGGCGAGGAACATGCTAGTGTGCTGAGGTTGCGCTAATTGTACGACAGCGGACGGGCCTTGTGCCAACTGTGAGATATAACCACACCACTTGCTAAATATAGATTTGTGGTTAAAAATATAGATGCAAAATATTTCCTGAATACTAGACACATGACAAATCTGCCCAACAGGGTTTTACTAAAGGTTTAGTAGCAAGGTAGAAAGGACAAGAAATGATCACTAGATTATTATCCCCTTCATTTTCATATAACTGAAATACACTCATGTCACTCATACTTGATGTCACGGTCATCTATTTTCTTTTAAGGAGACAGAGAAGCAATTATTATAAAATAAATAAAGTTTCCAGGGCTAAGTTTCTTGTTTAACTTTTTTTATTTTCAATCTTTCAGACTTGTCAGTCCTTCAACAGGAGTATCACGTTAATAAATTGATGATATATACTATTTTTATATATAAATTATATTTACATATTTTAAATTTTAAATCACACTTGGTTATCTCGTGTGTCTTCAATAAAGGTCACTGTAATATCTTTCAGAGGTATTGTCTGAATCATGATTTACATGCTAAAAGGTACAACTTCCTTTATTTTTGTACAAGATTATAATTACAGACTTTTTTTTTTTTTTTGCTTTCCCCTCAGCAAAAATCTTAAGATATTAAGTTGACTGTAATATGATAAGGCACAATTTGGATTATTATATATATAGTCACGACCGTCTTTCCTGGCCTCTGTCACGGATGAAATTTAAAAATTAAAAAAAGATGCCGAAACCCGGGATCGAACCAGGGACCTTTAGATATTCAGTCTAACGCTCTCCTAACTGAGCTATTTGGGCTTATTTTATTTATTTCTATAGAAGCTTCTATCTTTATAATTATGTATATTTTCAAAAAGTCAATTCACACCTCTTCGCTGGAGACCATGGGAATACTGACTAATTCATTATGCTAACATAATTATAAATACAAGTATCAGAGTCATCAACAATTCTGTCATCATTTGCTTTTGTGAATGGAATAAATACCCAAATAGGGCCATTTCTTATAAGCATCGGTGGTTCAGTGGTAGAATGCTCGCCTGCCACGCGGGCGGCCTGGGTTCGATTCCCGGCCGATGCATTTTTTTTCTTTTTTACAATTTTTAAAACTCATTTATATTATTACCCCAAAATATATAAAAGTCAGCGTATGTAGGTATGTATGTTTGTCAACTATACACGTCCACAATACGTAACTAATATGACTGATATTTTAACAGTATATAAAGTAGAATCTGGAAAAACTCTTAGTGAAAATTTCAGGTCTCTATCCCGAATATCCGTCGTGTTATTTGCAAATTTGCTCTTTCGCTCGCGCCTCTAGCGGTGAAAATGAGGGGTAATACCAGCTGACCTAATGTACATGTAAAGTTTGGAGCGGGACGTTTCACAAGAGTGACATCCACGGCTCCAATTTATAATTGTAACAAATAGTATTTGAATAAAAACATTCAATCGGGTAAAACACGGGCGTTGCCCGGGTCATTCGGCTAGTAGATTATAAACACAAGGTAACAAGACCAAATCCAAATAAATAAATAGTGTGTGGTGTTTCGGTGACCAGTGTGATGTTTCAGTTACCATCATCAATTATTAACGTTGTTACCATCGATTCAGTATTTTGTCTGATGATGGTAACAATGTTGTTACTGAAACATCACACACTATTTATTTGAATTTGGTTTTTTTTTTTTGCTTATCTCTAGTACACATGGTACAGACCATGATAATCATGGTGGGTAGAGGTTGACGGCTGTTTTTACTGTAAGTGCACCACATGTCTACACATGTGAAAAGCAGTTTGACTTTGCACTTACAAATGTGTCAGAGCCCCATTTGGTTACTTGCACTCCCTGGTGGGGTTGGAATTTTGCAAGATTTGGGGGTAATTGGAAATTTTTTTTTATCAGAAAAAAAGTTCCCAATGCAGGAATTGAACCCGGGTCGTAGCAGTGTTGGTTGGTTTGGTGTTGTTACCTTAGGGAAGTTATACTGAATGTGAAATAAAGAAGCATTTCATCTTCTGTTTCCCCACTGATAGTTATTGCTGTACGCTCTTTTAGAGATGTTTACAACAACAAAAAAAAACTTCCCAGTCTAAAAATTGATAAAGCACAATTTGGATTATAGATTATAATAAAAGAAAATAAGACCTAATCCAAATAATTTATTAGTGTGTGACGTTTCGTCAACAACATTGTCACCATCATCAGACAAGAAAGAATTAACATTAAAAGAAAGGATGGAAAACCATAAACATGCTCTGAAGTGGGATAGAATTCAAAATTCTGCTCTTGTAGAACACAGAAGGGACACAGGACACAATAAATTCAATTTAGAAAACCCAAGAACACTGGATTATGAAAAAAATTATTACAAAAGACAGTTCAAAGAAGCCTTTTTCATCCAAAAGACATGTGCTTCAATTAATATAATGGAAGAAAGGGGAAATATAAATGATATTTACAGATATGCCTTTAATTATATTTTTAAAAAAAAAATCACTTTTAATTCTAAGAAGAATATTTCAAGTTGACTTAAAAAACTATTTTCCTTATCTGTTATCTTGTTTAAACATTGATAACAGGACTATATAAGAACTTGCTGTAATATTTTTTTCTCATTTATTCTTTTGTCTGATCATGGTGACAATGTTGTTGCCGAAACGTCACACACTAATAAATTATTTGGATTAGGTCTTATTTTCTTTTATTCCCAGTCTAAATCTCAGCATAATGATAGTTGAAAACGCTGAGAAATAAGACGAACAATCAAATCACATTTGACAGAGCAAGCATGAAGATATCCACCAAAGTATAGTAGAAAGGTGAGAAGAGACTTACACATGTTGAGCTGCCGTATGAAGCTGGCCATGTTACTATGCTTGAAGTACTTGGGAGGAGTTCTGTGGAGAAGCGGACATGGTTGTGGATGATGAAACTTGACCCGCTCTGCAACACACACGCAAACCTCTCATCATCACTATCCCATCGCAGTAAGACTCCTACAGAACCCATGTAAAAGAGACTTAAATTGTTGGTTTGATCAGTTATCCTGATAGGGTACAATATGGATTAGAATCATTAGGTAACAAAACCCCATCCATAAATTATGGGTGATGTTTCTGTAATTTATTCATTTGGGTGTGGTCTTGTTACACCTTATGAGCCAGTTATCCTGTATGGACCTTTAGCAATAATCAAAGAACTGGAACAGAAATTTTTCTCTTTTTTTTTTAAATCCAGTGTGTTAGAAGAATTCTCAAGATCAAAAGGGCAGCTTGGGCGACAAACAAAGAAGTTTGGAGAAGATTTACACTGAAGAGAACAATCTTTTAGATAAAGTAACCAAAAATGGAAATGGGAAGTTTGTTGGACTAGTGCAACAAGGATCATACTGAAGAGGTTCAATCTGAAGGGAGAAGTAGACCAAGAAAGAATTGGCTTGATAATTTAATAGAGTTTTATTATTATCCCATTGATAAGGGACAATTTGGATTATAGATTATAAACACAAGGTAATAAGATCAAATCCAAATACATCACACACTATTTATTTATTTGGATTTGGTCTTATTACCTTGTGTTTATTATCCCATTGTATAGTTATACAAGATCAAATCTTGGTAGGGTTGGAATATAGGTCCTGTCTTGAGGCTCCCATACATTCTAAGAGTGCTGGGGCAAAGTCTGACTGTCATATGGTGGAGAGCCAACCAACAGCAGCACTTTTTACCCATCATGGAGACTTATGGACTAAATATTAATCTAACAGAATTAGAATTAGAAGCTACAAAGAAGTAAACAGGGTAAAACAGGGTGAAATGGAGTTCCATTGGAGAAGGTTGTACTACAAGATATCATTAAGGACTTCAATTCAACTTCAGGAGTGAAGACCTCTCTTAATAAGGAGGTAACCTTAATTGTTAAACTATCAGTCAGGTTCCAAACCTACATCAGTTCTCAACTCTGTACAGCCAGGGTGTTTGCTCATCATTAGCATTAGTGTGGACTTCTTATTTGAACCAGCTTCCTTTCTTCTTCTTTCTTATCTCCACTCAATCATATTAAGGTATCAAGCTTGTAAAGCTTGAGACTTTTGATGGTGTCTGCTGGGGAAGAGTAGAGCTCATCAATGGATGAGTCAATACAGTCAATAAATACAAAGCTTCCTTTGAGACCATGGGGTCAAATTATCTATATTAAAAAAAATAATAGTAATTTAGCAAAAAAAAAACACCAAACTGCACTGTGTATAAATTGGTGCCAATGCTAGCAAATAGAACTGAACTAGGGCAATCACACATGAGACACAAAATTTATATTTACATCAAAATAGTTAGAAAAACACAAGACCAAATCCAAATAAATAAATTGTGTGTGACTTTTCAGTAACGCACACAAACTTGGATTACCTTATGTTTCTAATCTTGTGACTTATCAAATCAAAATACGTGTTTATATAATATTTATCTTTACTGTAGAAAGAGTAAGCTGAGAAAAAAAAAGGATTATTAATTAGAAACACAAGGTAATAACACCAAATCCAAATAAATAAATAGTGTGTCATTTTAACGCTGTTACCAAAACGTAACACACTATTTATTTGGATTTGGTCTTATTACCTTGCGTTGCTATTTTCTTTAAAACTAATTCCACCGACAAAATTCTGATCCCTTGGGGTGTTGAATTGAAGAAGTTTGACTCTATATCATGGTTGCTAATTCAAACACATGATCTACATGTGTGTTGAGAACATGTAAGAAAACATGTACCTATGTTTTCCCACGTGACGCAGCGGAGCGTGACCTTGCCTGCACGGGTGAGTCAGTTGTTGTTTTGTACTCTGTATGGATGGACATTAAAACATGGTGGCAGCGATAACTGGATAAAATACGAACCCGTATATTGCAAAATATCGATTTTTGTGTACCTTGGAAGATAATTCAACATGGCTCAGATTCAACCTCCAGAAACTTTCAACTTCTCGACTCCCAACGAATGGCCCAAATGGAGGAAGAGATTCGAACGATACCTCGTGGTCAGTGGAATGAAGAAGAAAGAGGAGGCGGACAAGATCGATTTGTTCATTTACTTGATGGGCGACCGCGCGGATGATATATTCAGGACCTTCAAGTTCGAAAAGAAGGAAGAGGAAACGAAAATTGATTCCGTCCTCAAGGCGTTCGACAGCCACTTCTTTTCAGAAAGAATATTATCTACGAACGTGCGAAATTTAATTCAAGAATCCAAGAGGATCGGGAGCCAGTGGACGAATTCATCACTTCATTGTACAAATTGGCTGATAGTTGCGAATTTGAGGGTCTTCATGAGCAGTTGATCCGTGACCGAATAGTGGTTGGAGTGAGGGACAAAGCTTTATCTGAAAGAATGCAGTTGGACAGCGAACTGACTTTGGAAAAGGCGGTGAAAATGGTTCGCCAGCAGGAAGCCGTTCGACAGCAGCAAGTCAACCTGCAGCGTCCCTCAACAAGCCAAAAGGTCAATCAGGTGAAGTTCAACTCGAAGAAACAATCACCGAAACAACAACAGCAGCCTTCGAGGAAGAAGGAGAAGTCAGCCAAAACAAGATCACGATGTCCAAAATGCGGAGGTTTCACCCACAGGGAAGGACAGGTTTGCCGTGCTGAAGAAAAAAAATGCAACCTGTGTTCAAAAACTGGCCATTTTGCAAATTGCTGCCCAGATAAGCAGGCGAAGACTGCGGAAGTCAAAGCTGTTTCTGAACTTGATGAAGAAATTGGTTTTCTCCTGGAGGTCTCAGCTGTGGAGGATTCATCTAATCTCGATGATGATGAAGACGAGTGCAGGAGGCGATGGACAGCAGAAATCCAAGTGAACGGGAAAAAGGTGAAGTTCAAGCTCGACTCCCAGGCGGATGTTACGTGTGTTCCTCTGTGTCTTTTCAAGAAGATAATGGGACAGCAACGACTAGTGGAAAGTGATGTCAACATTAGAGCTGCTGAATTCTCCGAACTTCAGACTGTGGGTATGTTTATATCTACGCTGCGAAATGGCAATTATGAAATCAAGGAGAAGATTTATGTCATTCGTCGTTTGAGTGAACCTCTTCTGAGTCGCCGGGCATGTGAGCTCTTGAACCTGGCGAGGCGAATTGAAGTGGTTGCGACGAGAATTAACCCGATCAAGGAATTCCCTGAAGTATTTGAAGGACTGGGACAGATCGGAAACCCTTACGAAATCAAATTGAAACCTGGAGCAAAACCATATGCTGTGCATACTCCTCGACGGGTAACAATACCTTTGATGGAAAAGCTCAAAACAAGATTGGAAGAGCTCGACAAAGACGAGATCTTGACGAAGATTTTTGAAGCTCAACAAGAAGATACGACCCTGAAAGCAGTAGTCAACTACCTTGAGCAAGGCTGGCCAGATAAGAAGAAGCTGTCACAGGCTCTGCTCTCTTATTGGCATGTCAAGGATGAACTCGGCGTTCAAAATGGACTACTGATGCGTAGCTGTCGTCTTGTTATTCCAGCAAGTATGAAACTGGAGATCCTAGATAAGTTGCACGCTGGGCACTTCGGGATTACAAAAACAAGACTTCGTGCACGTGAGACGGTATGGTGGCCTGGAATTTCGGAAGAGATCGCGGAAACGGTCAGAAAGTGCAGTGTCTGTATCCAGGAAGCCGTCTCAAAACATGAACCTTTGATACCAACCAACTTTCCTACACGACCGTGGCAAAAGATTGGAATGGATTTGTTCAAGTTCGAGAATAAGTGGTATCTAGTCGTCATTGACTATCATTCTCGCTTTCCTGAAATGATTCAGCTGGATCGGCTCACAGCCAGTGTGGTGGTGCGTAGTTGCAAATCCATATTTGCCCGACATGGAATACCAGAAACTGTTGTAAGCGATAATGGGATGCAATTTGGAGCTGCTCGTGAATTTGCAAATTTCGCAAGGCAGTACGGATTCACACATGTCACTTCAAGTCCTCGATTCCCGCAGAGCAATGGGATGGCAGAAGCAGGTGTGAAAATTGCTAAGTTGATCCTCAAGAAAAATCAAGACCCATCGCTTGGACTCCTGTAGTATCGATCGACCCCTTTGGAGAACGGTTACAGCCCTGCTGAGCTTCTCATGGGACGTAAACTCCGAACGACCTTGCCAATTGCACCAGAGAATCTTAATCCAAAGTTGGTGGACTCTCAGACCCTGAAAAGAAAGGAGGGGAGAAGGAGAAAGGATATGAAATCCAGATATGATCGACGCTGCGGAGCTACGGACATGGAGGAGCTATCCGAAGGTGACACAGTTTGGATTACAGATATGCGAACCTGGGGGATTGTAAAGCAGAAGGCATCGGCACCAAGGTCATATATGGTTGATACTCCAGTTGGGACTTTACGTCGAAACAGGTTCCATCTACGAAAAGGAGATACAGTGCAATATCCAGCCGACCCATCGACGCCGACCTTTTCGGGGGAGGAACTGGTTGAAAATGAAAAGACCCCAGTTGTGGATTATCCCTCTAACGACTCAGAAGACGGCCAGATAAGAACCCGGAGTGGACGAATTGTTAAACCTGTGGATCGCCTTCATTATTAATTATATTATGCATTTAAAGTTTGTAATGTATATATATATTTCAAGTCTTAAAAAGGGGGATGTGCTGAGAACATGTAAGAAAACATGTACCTATGTTTTCCCACGTGACGCAGCGGAGCGTGACCTTGCCTGCACGGGTGAGTCAGTTGTTGTTTTGTACTCTGTATGGATGGACATTAAAACAACATGATTTCATGATAAGGTACAATTTGGATTATAGAGATTAGAAACACAAGGTAATAAGACCAAAACCATTTTTTTTTTTCAAATTGGTCTTATTACCTTGTGCTACAATTACACTGTGATCTCTATTTCTCTTTTTTTTTTAATTGAAGCAAAGTTATAAGACCACATTCAAATAAATAAATGGAGTTGGTCTTATTACCTTGTATTTCTAATCTATAATCCAAATTGTACCTTATCATTTCTTAAAGTGGTCCAACCAACCACATACAATAGATAAATACAATTGATTTCTTTTATCCCAAAGTCTGCGCCATTCATTTTGCTTTAGTTTGAATAACAATAAGGTTATATAAAGCATCTAAATATATAACAACCTGCCAATGGCCACCTAAGTGATGAATAAATTTATTTATATAATACATTAGAACCTCCATGAGAGAACACTCAGGCTAGAGAGGACAACTTCTCTATAAAGCAAGGTTTTCATTTGCAAAATTACCATTTTTTACTATTTAGCAATTCTCTGATAAGAGGACACTTCTCCCTAAAAGGCAGTTTGGCTCTGCAATTAGGTGTCTTTTACAGAGAGGTAATTCTACTGTATATGACTAAGTCTGTATGCAAATACACACACTATGCATTTTATTATATTGTGAACAACAATAAAGTTACCCCCCCCCCCTCAAGACCTGTTAAGTGTCTCAAAGTGGCGGTGGAGAAGGGTGACCAAGGATGGGATAGGTGAAGTATGTCTGGAGTTCTGAACTCCTGGTACCCAAGGCATCAAGCTGTCCCACTATGTCCTGTTAAATGTTAACAAGCCATTGAAGATAGAAAATAATAACAAAATCTACCCCAACTTGCCCAAAATGTAGCTTGGCACCTGCAGCTCCAGAACACATTTTGGCTTGCATTAGATGCACTAAACAGGACCTTTGGGAAAGGCCGCTGCTTATCATAAAACAGCTTGAGGAGCATGAACTCATGGAATTTGTGTAATCTTTACACAAGGGGATAAGAAATAACAACAACAAATGCTAACAGTCGTATTCCTACCTACATCAGATGTCCCATCAACAGGCATCTAAATACTTCAATGAATTCTGCTCCTCTCTCTTAAATGCAAATTGGAGAGGAATGGACTTCAGAAATTGGTTTAAACATTGAGATAAGCACCACCACCACCACAATAAAGTTAAATAAAGCATCTAATATAACAACCTATCAATTGGCACCCAAGTTTATATCACTAATTGGTGTAGAGAAAGAGAAAAACCAGGAAATTTTCCACCATATAAATCCCATTCCCCAGTAAAAGTTGACATTGGATCACTACCACCCCATCAATTATGGCCCACAACTCTGACAGCTAATGTTTCTAGGTTGCTTGGCAACCCTAACAGCAATATTGGAGAGAGAGAAATTATAGGTCGTGGCTTCTTCCTTCCTTCTGTCTGTCTGTCTACAACGTCTATTGTTGTCCATTTGAATATTACCTCTTTGCATATGTGTATGCGTGCAACTATCTCAACTTTATTAAATCCCTAATGATAAAGCACAATTTGGATTATAGATTATAATACAAGAAAATAAAACATATTAAATTATTTGGATTAGGTCTTATTTTCTTGTATTTTTATCCCTACTTTTTTTTTGCTTATCCCTAGTACACGTGGTACAGGCCATGATAATCATGGTGGGTAGAAGGCGACTGCTTTTACTGTAAGTGTACCACATGTCTGCACAAGTGAAAAGCAGTTCAACTTTGCACTTACAAATGTGCCAGATCCCCGTTTGGTTACTTGCACTCGCTGGTGGGGTTGGACTTTTGCAAGAATCGAGGGCCATTGGAGCATTTTTTTATACCTACTTTTAAATCTCTCTAATGGATTTATAGATTTATTGACAAAGTTAATAAATTCCTGGGGTGTTTTTGTATATGCAAGAGTATTGGCATTAGAAATATAGATTTCTTTCATAATTAATAAACCATTGATTCAAATTTAGATGGTTACCACAAAAAATGGCATTTTCCCCCTTTAAAAAATTGTATTGAAACAAGGGAGAGGTGTCTCCTTTGATACATGAATACTATCCTGCCACAACTTATGGCAACTTATGGTTAAATTTAGATACGAGTAAAGTAATATTTTTTTAAACTCTTTTAAACCATTCCATTCTCATATATTAAAGGATGCTGACTATAAATCTAAAAAATATATCAGTTAATACTACCTTATTCATTTTTTTTAGGGAGAAAAGTTGGTGAGACAAATTCTATTTTAAATAAACTGAAAGGTAGCAAGACTAAATCCATATTGATATTTGTGATGTTTATGTAACAGCTTTGTTAGTATTATCAGGCAAAAGTACTGATGAGGGTAACAACATTGTTGCTGTGAAAGTCATCACAAACAATTCCATAATTTGAATGTGGACTTGTTACCTTTTATTTCCTATCTATAATCTAAATTGTGTCTTAGCATCATCTATTTTAAACAGATATCGTTTTCTCTATTCTTGAGCAGGTCTTTGTCAGTAATGTTGCCATAATTCTCATGAGCTCTTCACTATTTCTTCATTACTTCCAATCCAGTCCATCAATCTAATTATTCTTTCTACCCTTCTTTTTTGACAATACATCCAGATGGCACAAGAACTTATAGAGCATGCAACAACTGTCCTGGTGTGGAACTAACACCTACTCACATATTCTCATGCCCAGCAATGGCCGCAGCCTTGCAGAAAATTGACTTAGACCCAGAACAGCAGCTTTACACACCCAAGATAGTGGATATTGCTGCTGCTGTGATAGAGATGTATGGAGACATCTGAGACTCTTCTTTGGACACGAGAACAACAACAACAACCTTTCTTTTACTATTTGTTATACCCTCCAGAATTTTGACTCTAGTCTGTGTTGATATTGCTCCTATATCCGAATCAAACAGAATTTTCAGAGAAATATGTTTAAATTTGCATAGTGATAAATAATATTTGCATACCTAAATGAAATATTCAAATCAAATATGGAAAAAAAAAAAAAATCTTATGTCCCATCCAATTCTTTTTGCCTTTATCTGCAGACTTTCAACTCTCTCCCAATCTACCTCAAGACTTCTTCAATCCGGATGTGCTGCCATCTTTGCCTTTCTTCCTCCAGATATTCACATTTTAAGTGCCTTCAATAGTATTTCTCACAGATATCCAGTAATTTGTGGGAATAATGCTTATGTCCATAGTTTTCTTATATACCATCTCTAAAATTCCACCCTTCAGTGTACCATATATAAGCAGAATCATCCAATACGGTATTAGAGCTCTAAAAATTAGAACTCTGGCAGGTTAAATTTACGAAACCGCTGGGAGGATTCACCACTGATGAACCAAGCCTTCCCATTGTTTTATGTGTAAAAGAAACATTCGGGCTTTGATGCTTTTATTTCTTATATACAGATGGTGTATTATAAAGTAGTTAGTTACTACACTCAGTGTGGGCTCCCAATGAGAGTAGTTGCTTCTAAACTGTCTCTCACAGAAACTATTGAACATTTGTTTGATATTCAAAAGAAAAATTATTTTAAGAGACAATTTAAAGAAGCATTTTTCATTCAAAAGAAATGTGCTACAATTAACAGAAAGGAAGAAAGAGGAAATATAAATGATATTTATAGATATGCTTTAAATTATATTTTTTAAAAAAAATTGTTTTTTTTTCCACTTTTCATTCTAAGAATAATATTCTGTGTTTCTTAGATAAATATCTTCTTCTTATCTGTTATCTTGTTTACACACTTGATAACAGTAACTATTTAAAAACATGCTGTGGTAAAATTTCTCATTTCAGTACTTTTGTCTGAAGATGGTAACAACGCTGTTACCGAAACGTCACACACTATTTATTTATTTGGATTTGGTCTTATTACCTTGTTTGATATTCAAAAGACTTATTTTAAAAAAATTAAGAAACAGTTTGTTAAGGACAAGAAGCACTGTTTGAAGCTTATGCTCTTGGATGCATCATATTATAACCTAGAGTCTCATTAGTTTTCTCAACCGCGACTATAATTTACCCATTTAAAACAACAAAAAAAAAAAGGATTCCACCAAAAAAAAAAAAAGGCCAATTGACCAAACTGGAGGAGGGCTACACCTTGAGAGTTAATACAAGGAAGAATTTTAGTGTATGATAATAGAATGGCCCACAGATGATAATTTGGATCATATAGAATATACAGTCTATTCATTTGAATGGGGTCTTATGTTTAGAATGAGAGGTGTAATTATAAGATATGAAGAGCTTATAGAGTAGAGAGAGAAAGAACAGGGTGAAACGGTGTTCCAAGATGGCCGACCTCTGCATCGGAGATGGCTGTACTACACAATGATGATGATAAATTCAACATGGTATTTAAGTAAAGAGTTGAATTAAAGAGGTGTAACTTTGTAGAGAGATGAGCTTGAACTGAGACCAATTCATAGAGAAAGAGACCAAAAAAAAAAGACTAAATTCTGATAGATTTTACGTGTTACTATAAATGCTTTCAAGAAACTTAACAGTTCTGAATATGATGCACTAGCGCGCCATCTGTTATCAAAATTCAAAACTATTTTAAAGGTGTAAGATTCTTTTTGATATTAAACAATTTCTACTGCCCTTACTGCAATGGAAAAATTGATGAGAGGGCCTGGCTCATCAGGGCTGAGAGGGTTCACCACTGATGAGCCAGGCCCTCTCATTAATTTTTCCATTGCAGTAAGGGCAGTAGAAATTGTTTAATATCAAAAAGAATCTTACGCCTTTAAAATAGTTTCGAATTTTGAGTTCTGAATATACCTGATAAGGATTTGGATTATAGATTAGAAACCTAATTTTTGATAAGACTTCAATGGACCAAGGACACACTATTTGTTCATTTAGATTTGGTCTTATTACCTTGTAGTTCTGAGTATATATCATTTTGAGCCACTTTACCTGTTTAGCTTGAGAAAATATATGTTCAGACAGCTTCATAGTCTATAGGTGCTTAGAAGTATGGAACCGGAAATAAGAGGATAAAAAAAGGGTCCAAGGATGAATTTTATATAACAAGGTGACCACCATTATCTGCCGCTGCATAGTGATAAGAAAGTGCATTGGCTCCAGGATGGTTGGCCAATGATATTAGGAAAATCTTTGGCCCTTCTCTACAGTGAGAAGGCTCTAGGGTGAAAATAATTTTTCTCATAATCTAGTACTTTTGTTTTCTTTTAGATTAAAAATATTGTGTCCAGTGTTTTCTCTGTGTTCTAAACACAAGGTAATAAGACCAAATCCAAATAAATAAATAGTGTGTGACGTTTCAGTAACAGCGTTGTTACCATCTTCAGGTACAATCTTCAGTACTTTTGTCTGAAGATGGTAACAACGCTGTTACCAAAATGTCGCACACTATTTATTTATTTGGATTTGGTCTTATTACCTTGTGTTTATAATCTATAATCCAAATTGTGCCTTATCATTCTCTGTGTTCTATAAGTGCAGAATTCTCAATTTTATCCCATTTTAGAGATTATTCATGGTTTTGCCAATTCTTTCTTTTAAAAATTCTGGCTGTTTTGTCCTTCATAGATATCACACATTGGTGTCACTTCATAAATTAAAACCTGCTCTCTTTTTGATTAAATTGGGTTTTCTCGTGTATGCTGACATATTTATCAAATATACATCAAACAACAAATGCAACACAATCTGACTTCTTTCAATAAAGAGATCCACAGGTTCAACATCGCTAAATGACAAGAGCTATGAGACTCCTGTAAATTAATTAATGGATACAACAAGGTAATAAGACCAAATCCAAATAAATAAATAGCGTATAACATTTCGGTAACAACGCTGTTACTGAAATGTCACCTACTATTAATTTATTTGGATTTGGTCTTCTTACCTTGTGAAACACAATCTATAATTCAAATTGTGCTTTATCATAATTAATGGATACATCCAACATGCAACAAGATTCAAGACATTCTAGAAACAAAAAAGACAGAAAGAATGAATAATTATCCCCCAATCAGCATACAGTAGAGTTAAGTAATTGAGTTAGAGAGATAAACAACAATTAAAAAAATATATAAATAGACAGAGAGTCAATCACCAAGACCCCCACCCACTTCTTTCTTTAGAAGCCGAGAGGAAGAAAAAAAAAGCGAGGGGACAAGAAAAAAAAAAAGAGTTGTGACGTTGGGCGGCCTACATCCCTCCTAAAAATATCCGGTAGTGAAGGAAGGGTAGGGGATGAGCACACACACTCGAGAGGAAATTGTAACAAGGTTGTAACACTTGGCACCTAGCCTGTATTACTCATTCACTGGGTCTTCCTCTATCAAACTTCTTTTAGACAGTACCTCCTGGGTGGTGTGGAAATTATGCCTAAAATAATAAATAAAAATAAATAAATGAATAAACACACAAATAAATAAACTTAAATAAAATTAAAGCATCTACATGATATACAATCAAATATGCCGTAAAATATGTTCCTAGACATTAAAGATCGCCATTGTGAAATCACTTCTTGTAGGAGAGATCAGAGAGATGAGAGAGAAATGTAAAGAAAAAGAAAACAAAAATCAAGAGAGAATGGATAAAGGAGAGAGAGGTGTCTTCTTACAGGAGAGAGTTGCTAATTAATAGGGGAAAAAAAAGGTAATTTTGGTGAGGAAAATTATCCTTAGTAGAAGTGTGTCCTCTACCAGGGATTTCCTCTCTTGAAGATTCTTCTCTACTGTTGTTTTTTTACCCTTTCTCACATGGTAATAAGACCAAATCCAAATAAATAAATAGTAGGTGACATTTCGGTAACAACACTGTTACCGAAATGTCACACACTATTTATTTATTTAGATTTGGTCTTATTACCTTGTGTTTCAGCGTGTTCAGTGTGTTTAATTGTGTTACAATTTTAATTTGAACAAAGGTGACTACATTATGGTCAGGTTTTCCTTATTGCCGCTCTACTACATTTCATTCCCACAGACAACAGCAAATTTCCGGGATTCTATAAAAAATGATAAAGCACAATTTGGATTATAGATTATAATAAAAGAAAATAAGACCTAATCCAAATAATTTCTAAAAAATTACTACAAAAGACAATTCAAAGAAGCCTTTTTCATCCAAAAGACATGTGCTTCAATTAATAGAATGGAAGAAAGAGGAAATATAAATGATATTTACAGATATGCCTTTAATTATATATATTTTTTAAAATCTACTTTTAATTCTAAGAAGAATATTTCAAGTTGTCATAAAAAAAAAACTATTTTCCTTATCTGTTATCGTGTTTAAACACTTGATAACAGTACTACTTAAGAACTTGCGCTGTGATATTTTTTCTCATTTATTCTTTTGTCTGATGATGGTGACAATGCTGTTGCCGAAACGTCACACGCTAATAAATTATTTGGATTAGGTCTTATTTTCTTTTATTCAGAGATTCTGTTAATTACTTCACAAGTACTGAGAAATAGACCAAGCCATAGAAAGGTGAGGAGCACTATCAATCACATTTCTTGAAGGGTAAAAAAAAAATCAACCCCAAACACATCTTGTAAGTCAGCTTAGGAAACCTCAACTCACTTTTTTTTATTCAAAAATATTTCTCACAATTCTATCCAGTACTGGAGAGAAAAAAAGGGGAGAGAGAATAGAGGAGAAAAAGTTAAGAAATTTGTGAATACCAAAGTGGCATTTATCAAATTTTATACCTATTTGAAACATTTTTTTTTTTTTTTTGCTTATCCCTATAGTACACGTGGTACAGGCCATGATATTCATGGTGGGTAGAAGTAGGCGACTGCTTTTACTGTAAGTACACCACATGTCTACATATGTGAAAAGCAGCTCGACTTTTACACTTACATTAAGTAATAAGACCAAATCCACAAATAAATAGTGCGTGACATTTCGGTAACCTTGTTTTTTTTTTTTTAACAATCATCAGACAAAAGTACTGAATGAATGTACTGAAAGTTCTATAATCCAAATTTTGTACTATAATCTTTTTTTCATGTTAATCATCAATGAGTACTTGTCTCAGATCTTACTGCCACTACTCAAGAGACCTTATAGTAGAAAATTATAATAAGAGGGTTTGGTTCATCAATGGTGAACTCTCTTAGGGAATCCGCCAATCTCCAGACTGCTCTACTATTCTATTAGATTCTCTGTTGTTGTCATGTCCAGATTATTCTCTCCTTACATAGTGTGTTATTTACCAAGGAAGGCATATAATAAGGGAATCTATAGACATAAGCTTAGTTTAGTGATAGACGTATTTCTGTGAATCAGTCTTTTTTTGCTTATCCCTAGTACACGTGGTACAGATCATGATAATCATGGTGGGTAGAAGTAGGCGACTGCTTTTACTGTAAGTGCACCACATGTCTACACATGTGAAAAGCAGTTCGACTTTGCACTTACAAATGTGCCAGAGCCCCGTTTGGTTACTTGCACTCGCTGGTGGGGTTGGACTTTTGCAAGATTCGGGGGCCATTGGAGCATTTTTTTTTTTAAACAAAAAAAAGTGCCAATGCGGGAATCGAACCTGGGTCGTAGTGGTCGAAAGTGAATCAGTCTTCATTCGATGTGTGTTTTGAGGAAGATAAAACAATTTTCCATGAAGCACAAACCCATTTGATGGGCGGCCATCACCTCTACAAAATGAAAAAAATGGTGAGCTTGCCTAACTCCTGATTGAGAGACCAAGAGAGAATTCTAGGGAATAGATATAATGAATTAAACAGAGGAGAGACCATGAGACCTCCCATGAGAGACCAGCAGAAAAACAGGATACTCCTAGAGATGGCCTCTTATTGGAGGTAGGATCCAGACAAGGAAATTTTGAATATACAACTTCTTTTGGATGTTCCTTCTTCTTTCTCTCCTCAACCATCCATTTAAATAGTGGATTTCTCCGTGCATTTTGTAAGGTTGAAAATAATATTTGTTTCTCTTTCACCTAGTTGACTGTATACAAATGTACTTCTAGAGATGGCTTCTTATTTGAGGTAGGATCCAGACTAGGAAATTTTGAATATGCAACTTTTTTTTTTTTTATGTTCCTTCTCCTCTTTTCCCTTCTCAACCATCCATTTGAATAGTGGATTTCTCCATGCATTTTGTAATGTTGAAAATAAAATTTGTTTCTCTTTCACCTAGTTGACTGTATACAAATGTACTTCTAGAGATGGCTTCTTATTTGAGGTAGGATCCAGACAAGGAAATTTTGAATATGCAACTTTTTTTTTTATGCTCCTCTTCTTTTCCCTCCTCAACCATCCATTTAAATAGTGGATTTCTCCATGCATTTTGTAAAGTAGAAAAATAATATTTGTTTCTCTTTCACCTAGTTGACTGTATACAAATGCACTTCTAGAGATGGCTTCTTATTTGAGGTAGGATCCAGACAAGGAAATTTTGAATATGCAACTTTTTTTTTTATGCTCCTCTTCTTTTCCCTCCTCAACCATCCATTTAAATAGTGGATTTCTCCATGCATTTTGTAATGTTGAAAAATAATATTTGTTTCTCTTTCACCTAGTTGACTGTATACAAATGCACTTCTAGAGATGGCTTCTTATTGGAGGTAGGATCCAGACAAGGAAATTTTGAATATGCAACTTTTTTTTTTATGCTCCTCTTCTTTTCCCCCCTCAACCATCCATTTAAATGGTGGATTTCTCCATGCATTTTGTAATGTTGAAAAATAATATTTGTTTCTTTTTCACCTAGTTTGACTGTACACAAATGTGGCTGCATCTTAAAAGTAAAAATACCAATCATTTTTAATCTGACTTTTTTTCTTCTTGTTTATGTTATGGCCTTGTGGCTGAATCTGTGATAACCCCAAGATCTGATGTATTGGCAGCCACAGGGCACACAAGAGAGTAGCTAGAAATGGGGCATTGAGAAATTAATAGCGAAAATTTTACGTAATCCTCTTTTTTTTTTTTCCTTGAGGGAAGATATAATTTCCTTATAAAGTCATATTTTTCTCTCTCTTTCTCTATCACTTTACCTGTGTATTGACAAGATGTCAATAAAAAATATGTTAGTAGAACGACATTTGAAAATTATCCCGCATGTGTTTCTTTTGAACGAAAAATCAAAATTTATTTTAAGGAGGAATAACGATTATTCCTAACCTTGGGATGGGAACTGAATCCCTGGACACTTTATTTTTCCGTTTATCATTACTCTTCACAATTCATCCTTTCATACTTCATCCCTAAGGTTAGAAATAATTGTTATTTCTCCTTAAAATAAATTTTGATTTTCCGTTCAAAAGAAACACATGCGGGATAATTTTCAAATGTCGTTCTACAATCATAAGCCGCATTATATTGTATTATAAATATGTTGTCATTGTATCTCTCTCTCTCCATCAAAAGGAATGAGGTGTGAAAGGCAGAAGTTTTAAGAAACTTCCCTTCAAAAACAGATTTCTGAAGGTCAAAGAAAGAGAGGAGATCTCAAAGAGATGGGGGAGGGAAGAGGATAAGTAATTAAATAGGTTTTGTAGATGGTGAACATAAGTTTGTTGGTTGGAAGTTGGTTTGGAAAAGCTACATCAAATTTTTATTTACACTTATGGACAAAAACTTAAGCAAGTTGTACCTTCTAGTATGTATATCTGGATTCAGACAATAACTCTGAAAGATATTACAGTGACCTTTATTCAAGACACACAAGATAACCAAGTGTGAACAGCCTCTGTCTCCGTTGAAAAAATAGACAATCATTCGAGAGAATGCTGAAGTAATCTATATTTAGGGAAAAAGTAGTATTCGAACAACATAATGTTGTTGTTGTCATAATTTGATTCAAGAAAGGGTTGAATTATCATTGGTCGTTGGTTTACCTAAATATTAATTGTATTTTATGATATAAACTTTGTGCAAAAATAAAAATAAGCAACCATTCAAATTTATATATTAACCCTACCAATGCTACCCCTAGTGGTAAAAAGGAGGAACTACAGAAAATTGTGGTTTTTCAATTTTTATTAAAAATTGAACCAGGTGAAGTTTTTTAAGTCTACATCTTCAGCGATGCTTACATATAAAATTTCTTATTGGTTGATTCAGTGGTTTTGGGAAGAGAATATGAGAGTCATGTAAAGAAAATGGAAAGCCTTTCATGTCGCCAGTTGTTTATTTTTTGAAGGAGACAGAGGCACTTTTGCTCACACTTGGTTATCTTGTGTGTCTTCAATAAAAGTCACTGTAATATATTTCAGAGTTATTGTCTGAATCCCGATATATATGTTAAAAGGTTAAACACCTCAAGTTGGGTCCATGAGTGTACTTTGATTTAGCCTTTCACTCTTATATTTAAGCAAGGATTCCTGTGTAAAAACTCAACACAATTTATCTATTTAATATTCATATTAGTCCACAAGAACACAGAGGATCCTAGGAAATATCTTATTGCCTGTTCCCTCTTTTATATCCATAGGAGAGCATTCCTTCCTTTCCCAGGTTAAAACTACACCTTCTTAATGACTTTTCTTCATTATTTTTATTCACACAAGTTTAGCGCACAAAGTTAAATAAACCAGTTTGATGATATAAGGTAACAAGACCACATTCAAAGAGATTAAAAACTATTCGTGAGATTTCAGAAATAGCGTTGCTACCATCTACCAGTACCAAAGTACTGATGTACTGTTAAAGCACAATTTGGATTATAGCTACAAGAACCCAATCCAAATAATTTAATAGTGTGACTTTTCGATAACAATGCTGTTACTGAAATGTCCCAAACTATTAATTAATTTGGATTAGGTCTTATTACCTTGTATCTAAACAATATTGAAAATGAGGTGAGATGCTCATTTCTGCGGACCAGTGGTGACAGCGCACCACAAAGTATATTAATACACTCTCTGGGTTAGTTTAGGTTGTTTTAAAAAATTGAACTAAACACAAGGGGTATTAAGACCAAATCTAAATAAATAAATAGTATGTGACGTTTCGGTGACAACGTTGTTACCGAAAAGTAACACACTCTTTATTTATTTAGATTTGGTTTTATTACCTTGTGTTTATAATCTATAATACCAAATTGTGTGTGCCTAATCAAAAAATGGAACTAGTTTTTTGATAAAACACAACTTGGATTATAGATAAGGCACAATTTGGATTATAGATTATGAAACAAGGTAATAAGACCTGAAGATGGTAACAACGCTGTTACCGAAATGTCACACACTATTTATTTATTTGAATTTGGTCTTATTACCTTGTGTTTATAACTTGGATTATAGTTTATAAGACCTAATCTAAATATATCAATATATTTGTATTAGGTCTTATTTTCTTGTAGGAACTATTTTTTTTTTGTTTACTGTGAGTAGGCCTATTGAAGAATTGTTGATGTTTTCATTGTCTGCAGAGAAATGCGTATCTCACCAACAATGATGTCAATATAAAATTATGAAAGGTAAGAAAATGGCCGCCTTTCTAATTAAAACTATGGCCATTGTTGGCCAATCAGGAAGCCAGAATTTTACATTGTGGCGGGAGAGGATTATAAACATGTCAGCACACCTCTACTTGTGTTATTTTAAAAATACATTTAAACACAAGGTGATAAGACCAAATCCAAATAAATAATTAGTGTGACGTTTCGGTAACCGCTACGACCCAGGTTCGATTCCCACATTGAGCACTTTTTATGTTTAAAAAAAAAATGCTCCAATGGCCCCCGATTCTTGCAAAAGTCCAATCCCACCAGCGAGTACAAGTAACCAAACGGGGCTCAGGCACATTTGTAAGTGCAAAGTCGAACTGCTTTTTACATGTGTAGACATGTGGTGCATTTACAGTAAAAGCAATCGCCTACTTCTACCTACCATGATTATCATGGCCTGTACCACGTGTACTAGGGATAAGCAAAAAAAAAACTTATTTGGAATTGGTCTTATTACCTTGTGTATATAATCTAGAATCCAAATTGTATGCCTTATCATTAAATTCGGTATTTTTGTCTGGGGAGATTAAGAGATTCATGGCCGAATGTGAAACTAAGATCTTCATTGGCCATGATGTCACAGTGACACGCGATGTGAACAATAAACGTGATTGGTCGATTTTTGGCCAAGTGTAAACAATGCGTGTCATCATGCAAATTTTTCACACCACTTTTACTAAAACATCACACACTATTTATTTATTTAGATTTGATCTTATTACTTTGTGTTTCTAATCTATAATCCAAATTGTACCTAAACATTGTGGAAATTTTATTTAAAAAATAGAATAAAAGAAGACCTAATCCAAATAATTTATTAGTGTGAGACGTTTCGGCAACAATATTGTCACCAACATTAGACAAAAGAAAAATGATTCTTTTGTAATTTTTCTTTTTTTTTTTTTGTCTGATGATGGTGACAATGTTGTTGCCGAAACGTCACGCACTAATAAATTATTTGGATTAGGTCTTCTTTTCTTTTATTATAATCTATAATCCAAATTGTGCTTTACCTTTAAAAATAGAAATTTTTTGTGTGTCTCGTCAATGTTGTTTTTAGGTGAAAAGTTTAATGTTGAATATGAGGAATATAATTTCTTAAAATAAAAATACTTTTACTTATAAAAGAAATGATAATTATTGGTAATTATCAAGAATTATTGTGTATTTTTGTTACATAATTAAGATAAATATACAATATTTAAAGATTGTGTCATCATGAAAAATGTTTACATCATATTTTATTAATAGTTTTGTGTAATTTTATAATGGAAAAAATATATTAGTTTCTTTGATAATTTTGTTATTGTTAAATATATGTGCCTTTTAAATCTAATCATTTCAAATTTTCAATCAAATGTTTTGCACTATCTCTTCTTGAATTAAAACATTCATTCATGAAAAATTGTCATGTAAATTTTAAAAACAAATTAACAAAACCTTTTTTTTTTTTTTTTTTTAAGATGTGTCAAATATTTTATCAAATATCAATCAAAATAACTCAAGATTAAAGATATAGCCTATATGATTTTTAAAAAGTTTTCAACTAGTCCTTTTTATATTCTTAAGCCTTTTTAAATATAAGGTTTTGTATAATGAGTATTTTGGTGTCTTTTTTTTTTTTTGGATGTTTAAAAGGAATTGTATACAAGCCCTATCAAACAATGAATAAAAGACAGGAAAAAAGGAAAATACAACCAAATATTTAAATCAACTATAGGAAATGTTTTCAATATCAAGATCATTTATTTAGTGGTACTTTTTCATTTAATTAATAATACTATTGGATAGATAAATTTTTATATTCACCAAGTGATGTTTCACTGGTGATATTTGAACTTTAATATTTTTAAAACGCATGATTTTATGACGAATTTATTGTTATTGTCAATTTAGGAATATGTCTTTCGATGTAAGTTAAGGCTACCGGCCTTTTATAAAATAGAATTTTTTTAAAATACATTAGCATAGCAGAAATTTTAATAAATACGTACAGAACTCCAGCTGATCAAATCATTTGTCGCCGGGTCTTCTACAATATTCCATAACTTTGAAATAAAACCCGGTATCGAGCTCCGAGCTACTTCCATAGAATGCATATTATTTATATATGCACACACTTTATTTACAATGTATTTTATTTAGAACAAAAACATTTATAACTGATTGTAAATTGCGTCACTCAGTGTTGCCTAAAGACTTGTTGAAAAGTTGTAAAATAAGAATAACAGTTCAATGATGAAAATAAAAATATTTTCCCTAGGTAAAAATAAATTTTTAAATATATCAAAAACTAAAAATATTCATTTGTAAATATTGAGAGAATATATTTTTATTGAAATCCAGACTTCAAAGGAACGATCTCCCCCTTATATATAAATTTGTTCAAACTTCTATTAAAACAAAAGATTGAATAATTTTAAACAAAAGCTCAAAATCAGAAAGAGGTTATATAAATATATATGATTTTAAATATTCGTTTTAAAAGTTATATACTAATAAATATTGGGAGTACATTTTATTTCTTGCGTTTTTTTTTTTGTCGAAAATTGAAGCTTTATTGTGAAAAATTGGTTAGAATTTCAATGTTCAAGTATTGTCCGCGCTAGCCACTACTTTTTCCTATCTTTCTGGAAATTAACGAATTCCATCGCGGAAAAATGCCAGCTCTTTGGCTGCTATCCATTCATCGATCCATTTTTTGACTTCATCATAATTGAAGAGGTGCTGGTCAGCCAGACCATGTTGGATTGATCAAAATAGATAATAATCTGGGATAATAATATATGGCGGGTGGGGTAGGTCTTCCCATTTCAAAGTTTCCAAGTACGTTTTAACGGTGTTGAAACATGTGGCTGAGCATTATCATCTTTATTCATCATCTATTATCACGTTGTCATGTCTATTGGAGTATTGCAGCCGTTTTCTCGCAAAGCTCGGCTCAAACGCATCAACTGCCTTCGTAGACCTTCCCTGTGATCCTTTCGTTTGGTTGTAGCAGCTCATAATATACCACTCTTAACTGATCCCACCAAATACACAGTATATTCTTCTCGCCATGAATATTCCTACCTTTCAGATAATTCCCATTCTTTTAAGTGATGAAAAATAGCTGGTTGAGTGACTCCAAGTGTTTTGCGAGTTCCTTTTGCGTTTGTGTTGGATCTTCATCGAGCATTTCCCCTAATTCTTCATCCTAAAACTTTGGTGGCACTCAGTCTTTTATGTCTTCCAAATCGAAATTGACATTTTTAAACCATGCAAATCACTTCTGACACGTTCATTCAGCTAGAGCATGGTAACCATAAACTGCAATGACTCTCAGCCGCCTTTTCTTCATATTGAAGTAATGAGGTAAAACTCCTGTAAAAACACATTATTTAGTACAAAAGTTGACATTTCAGGAGTAAACAGAAATTAGGTTGTTTACACTTCAGAGAAATGACGTTTCTGAAAAAGGAAGCCTTATAATGGCGCTCCAAAATAATGGTGTTGCCAGATGAAAGAAACAATGGAATAATAAACTAGTTGCGCCATCTTTATCAAAAACTCCACCTACTTATTTATACTCCCAATATATATACAAATCTATATTAATAAAATGGAAATTTCATAAGTGGTGTTCGCTAAAAACTTTCGTTACAATGCATCAATTTCGACCAAATTTTCAACATTTATGTAAAACGAGATGGAGCAGGTTTTGCTTAACATCAAAATATTTTTCCTAACATTAACATGCGTAACTTCGCTGTTATCGATTAAATACAAAAAAATCAACAGAGTTCATTTTATTTATATAAAATACAAAATTAAATTTCAACAGAGTTAATTTTTTTACATACTAGCTAATAATCTCAATCTAAAAAATATTCAAAACAAGCAATTTTAAGATAACACCATATGTAAAACAGTCGGCCAAGAAAACAACTTCCCTCGAGTAAAACCCGGGCGGAGCACACCCGCTAGTATATATATAATTGAATGTCTGTCTGTCTGTGTGTACTCTATAGATTCAAAAACCATACATCCAATCGTCGTGAAAAAGCCTCGCGGGAGCTTGCCCAAGATGACCTCCGGGAACTTCGTCCATCTTCCATAAAGACAGACCTTTACTGGTACCGATTAATATTGATTTTATTCAACTTATCGAGTATTTTTCAAGGGACCGGGAAAAAATGTTCACTTTATCGAGAGATTCTTTAGACAAACCTTTACTCGGGTAAAACACGGGCGAAGCCGGGTACATCCGCTAGTATATATATAATTGAATGTCTGTCTGTGTGTACTCTATAGATTCAAAAACCATACATCCAATCGTCGTGAAAATTTGGGATATTATTAGGTATATCCCCAAGAAGGTTTTTGAAAAATAATTTCTTGAATATCCTTAGAGTTATTTGAAGATTTGTAGATTTAACTCGCAAGCAGCGCCACCATTGCGACGATGTTAACAAGTTTTTTTATCTATAAGTTTTATTATCACTAAGTTTATTATCTTAAAGATTATTTATCAAAAGTAAGATTATCTCAGGATGACACGCAATTTATTTGAGACAAGAATAATGATACAATTCCAAGGCGAAGATACTATTCCTTTAACTTCCAATTACCGAGGGAACCAATTAATATTGATTTTATTCAACTTATCGAGAGTATTTTTCAAGGGACCGGGAAAAAATGTTCACTAGATAAAACGATGATTTTGTAATGTAGAAAATTAGGAAAGACAAAATTCAGGATGACACGGCACACAGGGACCGGGGAAAAAATGTTCACTTTATCGAGAGATTCAAATTTACGAGTTTCAAATTATCAAAATATATCTATTATTTTTTAAATAAGTTTATAGATAATTGTTTTAACAAATGTTCGTTAGACAAACCTTTACTCTGGTAAAACCCTGGGTGAAGCTGGGTACATCCGCTAGTAAGTAATATAATTGGGTTATCAAAGAATATAGTTGGTGTTCTGTGCACCAGAAACCTAGATAATCTATATCTCTATATATGATATTACTAGAAGAATGACCCTAGTGCAATTTCCTTCATACTGAAAGTACATCTATAATAAATAGTAGAAGTGCCAAAGAATAGCAATACAGAAGTAACACATAAACCAGAGGCAAAAAGTTTGTGTGATGGAAAAAATTGTATTATATAGTGCTTAGGTATTTGATTTAATTATTTTTTGCAATCTATTTAGTCGTTTAAAAATCAATATAGTTTAAATAGAAGGGAAGCTTTTTCCAACCAACCCCGAGGTACCCGCCCCAGCGCATTAACCCTTGAAATTGCCTGATTTGACTGAGTGAGTGCGATGGATCTTGACTGCGATGCCCATCTTCTCAGTAATAATAAGAAAATAAATAGGTTCATAAAAAAGAATTATCCAAAACACTGGCATGTAAATATTTTTCTGCAAAAAATGAAAGAGCACATGGAAATTAGGCGAAAATATGCGTTTGCTAATGACTGCGACTGCATTTTAAACGATTTAAAAAAAGAGATAAAAAAACAAAGGCCAGAACAAAATACTAAAGCCATTATTTACATACAGTAAGGCTAATTTTGTAAAGGTTTTTAAAAATTGCATTGTGTGCACTTACCATAACTTAGTTAGTAATATAAATTTCTCTCTCAAATACTTTTGAAAAAAAAGTAACACTAGTATAAAAATATATTTATAAAACTATTTTAGAGGCGTATTATTCTTTTTAAAATAAAACAATATCTACTGTCCTTACTGCGATGAAAAAATTAAAGGGAGGGCCTGGCTCATCAGTGGTGAACCCTCCCAGCGGTTTCGCCAGTTTAATCTACCATACCGCTGTTATATTGCATTTTTGGAACTTCCTTTTATAGGTGACCGTTGTAAGAATCTTGGGATGGGTATTTTAGAAGAACTATGGACATAAGCTTTTAGGACAGCAGAATTAAATATAATTATAAATATATAATATGCTTCGAGCAATCGCTCTTCCGCAAATATCAAATTGTGTCTTTTATTAGAACTATAATGTTACGATGTACTAGTAGATGGCGCTCTAGTACATAACATTATAGTTCTAATAAAAGACACAATTTGATATTTGCGGAAGAGCGATTGCTCGAAGCATATTATATATTTATAATTATATTTAATTCTGCTGTCCTAAAAGCTTATGTCCATAGTTCTTCTAAAATACCCATCCCAAGATTCTTACAACGGTCACCTATAAAAGGAAGTTCCAAAAATGCAATATAACAGCGGTATGGTAGATTAAACTGGCGAAACCGCTGGGAGGGTTCACCACTGATGAGCCAGGCCCTCCCTTTAATTTTTTCATCGCAGTAAGGACAGTAGATATTGTTTTATTTTAAAAAGAATAATACGCCTCTAAAATAGTTTTATAATTTGATAACAGATGGCGCTCTAGTACATCGTAAAAATATATTTCGAAAAAAATACACAAGCAACTTGAAAAAAATGCAGAACGTTTAATTGGCCTAGTGTTGTTACTTCGCCTCATATTACTCGTAAAAAAATGTTCTTCAAATGAAAAAATAAATAGCCAAAAATACTAATCAAAATGTAGCCGAAAATTTTCTTCAGGTTTATAAAAAGCGACATTCACAATTTGGTGCCAATTGGCTCAGTAGTTTTTGAGTTTATCGCGAAACAGACAACAGACATTGACTTATATATATATGTCATAATTTGTACATAACTGGATGCAAACCCGCCCCAATATGTAGGCAATGTATGTTTTAAAAGATTTTAATAAAGACAAGGCTTAAGAAATCTGGGAGAGAAAGGTCATCAAAGAGGAAGCAATCATTAGCAGGTTTTATTATCCAGGAACTCATAAAACTGGGTTCAAGAACCTAGTATTTCCTGGATCATGTCAGAACAAGCTAAGAACAAAGAATTAGCAGAGACCCAATGAGAGTCCAGGAAGGATTAGCTAGGAACCAATGGGAATCGAGCACCCCTGAAAATTCATCCAATGAGAGCCCGGAATAGCTTTCATGTTAAATCGGGGACGAAGTATAGTCAGTGGGGACCTGGACAGCACCGAGTTAGCATCTGGACCGACCAAGGAACCCGGTTAGGAGCCAGCCACCACCCTCTCAACGAACAGATAAGTCCCATCATCAATAATGTGAACAGCCATAGTTACTAGCAACTCAGCCAAATAGCTACCACCCCTTTCTCCCTAGATCGCTAGCCTTTTGCAATCCAAATTCTGTGTTTTCGTTATTTTCCCCTGTATGAATACCTTACCACTCAGCAACAATGACTGCACCCACCACCATCACCAATCAATCAAAACTTTACCCCATCTCCAAAAATGTATTATCCCAACGTTACAGTGAGTCGATAGGATTCTACAACAGTGTAATACATCAAATAATACAGTAATACTTCGAATATTACATAGAGTCAAAGGAGTAATATTCACCCAATATTACATATATATACTAGCTGACTAAATGTTTTATTCAAATACTATTCATTACAATTATAAATTGGCGCTGTGGTTGTCACTCATGTGAAACGTCCCGCCCCAAGCTTTGTGTTTTTAAAATATAAAAATAAAAATGTAAATTTTCACAACGATATTTGAAAATGCTATTATTTTGATTTTCAAATACTATTAGTTACAATTATAAATTGGGGCTGTGAATGTCACTCTTGTGAAATGCCCGCTCCAAACTTTGCGTCTGAGAAGCGATATTTTTATAAAGAGATGATCTGGCTTTGTGTCTTCTGCTCAAATGAGTGTTTTTCTGATAGAATTTTGATCCTGCATACTAAAATTGAACTGGCTTCACCCGTAACCCAGTCTGGCCGAGATCGTTGTCCTGCGCGGGACCACGCCATTAATCAAGATCACCACTCGCTCGGCCCATCACGCCCTGGAACGCCCGCGCCTTGCGGCTCCTGGCAATATGGGAGTCTGTTAGGACACCTCGTGACCATAATATGCCAAAGTAACCCAGAACCCCACCTAACCTAACCATATCCCACATATGTCCATCTAAGCCACAAACCTCTGGTGATTGCGAGGTGTTGAGATGGAGCCTGAAGCCACCTTTAGCCCTGGCAGCACTGAGCCAGAGACCGAGATCCCCTTCCTGTAATCAAGTCACCTGACCTGTGGTGGATGACCTGGCCCCACCAACACCAGGATAGTCCAAGATGGACTCAGACACCCCTCCCTGGTGATTAAGTCACCTGACCTGTGGTGGATGACCTGGCCCCACCAACACCAGGATAGTCCAAGATGGACTCAGACACCCCTTCCTGGTGGTCAAGACACCTGACCTATGGTGGATGACCTGGCCCCACCAACACCAAGCTAGCCTGAGATGGACTCAGACACCCCTTCCTGGTGGTCGAGCCACATGTCCGATGGTGGCCGACTTGACCACAAGCCAGTCCAAGATGGACCCAGACGCCCCTTCCCTGTAGTCAAGCCACCGACCTATGGTGCTTGACCTGACTCCACCACGAGCCCTGAACCTTTCCCAAGCTGACCCCAAGATGCCCAGATCCTACAATATTAATTGTTTTTTTTTTATTCAATATTTTCGTATTTTTATTTTATTTTTTGTGAATATTTCTTTAATAATTTTATATTTGATTTATTTTTATCATTTTTTTAAGATGCCTTTTTAATTTTTTTATTTTCATAGAGAGAAAGGCGATGATAGCTTGGGGGGGTGAGTTCAGCAACACTGGGACAAGGAAGCGGGAGATTTTGATTGACATTCTTGGAGATTGACATTTTTTTGATATTGACATTTTTTTTAAACAAAAATTTGATCTTTTTTGAGAAGCAAAAAAAAAAAACTTGGAGTTGCGGAGGGCGAAGGCCGCTAGCTGCGGCCTTGCCTGCCCCTTTTTCGAATGGTGGACATGGGTGGCTGAAGGTAGGTGGGGATATTCTGGGGATAATGGCATAATAGGTTTTTTTTTTTGTGTGTGTGTTTACATTTATATGCATATTAAACTCCTCCCAATTTTAAACTTATATAGTTTTTTTTTTTATCCTTTTTCATGAAATCTTATATATATATATCTGCTTGTGTAGTACATTGAAAATTTATTTTATTAGAATAAATAAAATATGTTTGGCCAAAATATTGATTGGTTAATTTCCCCTTTTAACATATAATTGCTAGCCGGCACAGCTTTAGGTCTCTACATGTGCCATAGATGAATAAATTTGTGGTCTGCTTTTCAGCAGCCACTGGCGCCCTAATACATGGACATGTAGAGATCTGGAAATAGTAAAAGTATAAATCATCATTGTTTTTAACAATGACTTTCTTCTTCCATTATACTAAAAATTTATGAAATGCTCACGAACTTTACAATGTCGCCCGCCGCGGGGCTCGAATTATGTATATAATTTTCTTCTATTATATTCTAAATTATATACATAGTGAAACGCCATTAGGGCTAAGTAGTCCACGCATCCTGAGATTAATTAAGAATCAATACCCAGGGAAATGAGACTAATAAAATATTTTTCAATGTACACAGAATAGTTATTTTTAGGTAGATATTTATATATATAACTTGTAATTTTATTTTTACAAGCAAGTTTGTGTTTTGAATTATTTAAAGTGATAAAAATTATCCAATATCCACTCTGTAGTAAGTAAACAAATCTAATGCTTCTTCAAAACTATTGTTTTGTCAAGTTTAAGTTTAATTTTTGTGTTTTAATAAACATTTATTTTTAATACTTTAATTTACGGTATTATGATAAGTGGGAGTTTGGTAAATATAACAACCGTTATTTTTAATTTACAATGTTATAGCTGTAACGTACAATTAGACAAAAACAACGCTAGGTCCTAGACGAAATTTGAGCCATGATTGGCGGCTCAGTTTAAATTTAGGACTTAGTGCAGAAAAACAACATCTGGAGTCACCAGATGTGCTGGGACCAAATATAAATTTTGGCGCTAGAAATGGGAAACACTGACGACAGAATTCCAAGTTTTACAACACAATAGTTAATTAAATTAATTACCATTTCTTTATTTTATACAGAGAATACACGTTTATATTTTCAAATATTATTGGAGCTACACTAATAATAAACCTGTTTCATACATTTATTATATACAATATTTTATTTAAATTCTTTTCTGTTTGTAACATTTAGATGTTTTAAAATATATTTACTTAGAAGAAAATATGATGTTAATAATTTTTAATTTACTTTAATATGGAAACTATGACAGTGTCATATATAATAAACATATAACAGATGTCAATTTCAAATGACTTTATGTAAGAAATTGGCAGGGAGGTTTTCCTATTATATGGTTACATATACCCAGATCTAATAATCTAATTCATGAAATACATTTCATTAAGTTTACCTATATTTATAAACCAGTTCATAGTTAAACCAATTAGAAGTTTATTTATTTTTAGGCCTAAATGCCTTTTTTATTTTTTTTTCATCTTTATTGGTTGAAACAATTTTCTAAGGCAATTTATTGAATGAAAAGGCATGTTTTCTTTTCAAGTGTTTGAAATAACAAAAGCTATAATTATTATTATCTTAATGAGGTATTTCAGGAATATTGCATATGAGTGTATGAAAAAAATTACATTTCTTGACATTCTTTTTGGTTAATAATGATTTTCACTTATAGAAGTGTTAGCATGCCAATGGTCTGCCCTAGGGGTACATGCTGACCTACATGATTAAGCTTTTCATAGTATAAAGGAAATATTTACATGGTATGAACAGGTTAAATTTAGAGTAAAAGGTTTTTATATTTAATTTTTTTAGGGTAATTTCTAGATTTTTTGAACTTTTTTTTTTTGTGTGTAAATTTATCAAAATGTAAGAGCATTTGTGCATCCTTTTTTTTTTCAAACTCAGCCTTTGTTTTTTTTTAGTAATTTTATAAACTTTTATTTTAGTATAGATTTAAGACCTACTTTTATGATTAAAGAGATATCCATTTCTTCAACTAGGAGTTAAGATTTTGTGTCTCGGACAGTGAAGCACCTAAAAGACGAGATTTAGGCTCTCTTGGTATCCATCACTGTGAGCAATCTTTATGAAGCAATGTTGAATTAGTTGGATAGTCAGTGTAGTAGTTGCTTTTTTTAATAGGATTCTAGGATTTATAATATGGTCTAATTTGAGGATTTTTCCTTTTTTTTTTCTTTGTTGTTTTCTCTTTGTCGCTTATTGTAAACACAGGACGGATGGGATACAGACCCTCTAGATAGCTTTTACAGTAAATGATAATATTTTTTTTTAGGTTAAATAGATAGGATTAGATGAATGTTTGAAGATAGGATTTCTATTTTCTTATGAACCTTGCACATTTTTTTTTTAATGATGGATTACTATTTTGGGTACCGAATGACCAAATTGGTGGTAATTATTACAAGTTTATTTTCTTTTGTGAGTTTATGGAGGTGGACCATAACTAGGATTTTGGAGTGTGTACGGAGAATCATCTCAATAGAATGAGAAGCTTAGAGATTTCAATCTTTTTTTTTTTAAACCTTTTTTGTTTTTTTAAGGTAAAAGCTTCATTAGGATTTTTTTTTCTATACAAACTATTTCTTGTTAAAACCCGAGTTTCAAAGACCAATGAGAATAATGTATACCATTGTGAATTAACTATTTAGTGTAAATCTGAAATTTTAGTTATTATCAGGAGTAATAGGTGAAGGAAGGTGTAGGAAATCACAACTTAGAGGGGGGCTATGTCTAAAACAACAAACCTAATAGACATCCTATGGCTTGTGTTGGGTAATTTAGAAAAGAAACCCTATAATCCCTGGCCTTCAGGTAGTAGCTTTGAAATAGGTTTCTAATGAGGACATGAAAGGTCAATCTTTCAGAGTAAAGTTGTGAAGTATAGGGACCCTAAGCCAGGGGTAGAAGTTAAGTAGGCCCAGACCGTAGTCGATCCTTGGAAAGCACTTGAGAATGTTAGTGTTGGGTAGTGAATCATAAACCCTATAAATCCATCTTTCAATAGAGTGTTGAGGTCGGACTACTGCAAAGGGAACAGACGCACGATGAAGTAAGAAGATAGTGACTTCACCCACGGTGGCTAGGGGAGTGACTCAATCCGCTTTTATGAGGTGTCACATTTAATGGTCCTTTATTCACCATTATAATTTGTGTGTGTCTTTATAGAATTGTCGTGAAAAGTCGCTTAGTGTCAAGGCAAGGGCAGTTTTTGAAGTTACACTGATTCTTTTTTTTTTGGTAGGTTAGCTTCCAGATTATTTAGAATTGTTAACAATTATTGTTAACAATCATTTATCGAGTATAAAGTGTTAGTATATATAGAGCTTGTACTGAGGCATTTTCTTTGAGTAACCTAGGGCTTTAGTTCCCAATTTGTTTTAATTAGAAAACTTTATTTGATTTCACATTAGTCCTGGAATTTAGAAATTGTTAGGGTTTATTTGATAGAGATTATTGAGTGTTTTGGCGTCTATAGCAGCTTTTAACTTTAGAATGAATGCCCACAGTGACTGAATTTTTTTTTTGTATGAATGTGAAGTGGAATAAATGATGAGAAGGTTAAAAACTAGTATACTGTTAGACCAAAATTACTTTAGAGCGTGTTAGGGAATTTAATAGGTTCAATTTTCAATTTTGATTTCTTTATTTGTTAGGAACGATAGCCTCACAGGACTGTAAAAACTCTATTGTTAGGAAAGGTATTCGCTCCATTTTGTTAGGTCTCCCCTTTCGGGAGTATAAAATTTTAATTTCTATTACTAGGGTAATCAAGTACTCTTTGTTATTTATATCAACTTGAATTTTAAGAGTCGTAGATAATGATCATATCTTGATTCTCAGACTGGAAGGTTGTGGGAGGTTATGATCAGACCAGGAAACCCACAAAACTTCTCCTCATTAGAGGAAACGAAGAGGTATAGATTGAATTTTATGCAGGATGGGGGATTTGTTTTAGCCATGCCGTATAGCCTGGGGTATAACGGCGCGACCTTGGGTAACCGATCTGACACCGTAGTTTCGACGCTTTTAGCGTGGCTGGAGCGAGGGTATTCCAGACGGGAGGTCCTGTAAGATTGGCATGTAGGCAGAGATTGCCCAGTTATTCTAGACGAAGTAGTTTCCGTCTATTGAATTTTTTTGGTACCAGTTTGATCCCCCATAGCTAGCGGAAGTTTCTTCTAATAAAGGATTCGCCCTGCCATACGTTTTGTTGGAATGAATTCGAGCATAAGACCGATTCGAGAGACAGAATAAGTAATTATTAGGACCTTCAACGAGTTTAGACTCGTTCCATGTTAGGATAAGATTTTAAAGTATTAGTTAACTATAATGACCGCGAACGAGACGCCAGAACAAGCCAGTGAGTCAAAGTTTTAGAAGTGTTGTGTTGAGGACAGTAGAATTAAGAGCAGTTATGCAGGGAGTAGAATTCTGAAGGAATTTGTAAAAGAACCAAAATTTCAGATTGATAAAAATTCAAACCTATAAGATGTAGATTTATAGGATTCAGGTCAATGAATAGAGAGTATATTAGTAGACGAAAGTAATATGAATTTCTTGGAAGGGGGGGGGAGGTAGCTGAACTGTACACACCCCAGAGGCAAGGTAAACGGAGCACACACTGGATGTCAAGGGAGAGAGTCCCATGATTCCTTTTCTTCTGACTGCTCTGGGAGCAGCAGTTGTGTTGAGACCATGTGAAGGTCTTTGTCCTCCGCCTGAAAGCCCCGAAGGTGTGAGAAGCTCTAGCTTTGGGCAGCTAGAGGACAAATGGTATAATCCCATGTAAACTAACAAGTACCTGAGTGTCAGTTTGTGATTATAGATTTGGTCTTGAACCTTGAATACCGGTTCGAAAGAATTTTTTTTTAAGCTTTATTATAAAAAAGTAGGGTAATTTTTGTGTGTTTTAAGGTCATTAAAAAAAAAAAAAAAAGAGGAGGTATATATACCTTAAGGTTAAGCTATAGGTTTGGTTTAATATTTTGTGAAGCAAGATTTTTTTTTTTTAACAAAGGATGTTTTCATTTATGTATGGCCATGCGAGGTCAATGTACCGAATAATTTAGGTAGACAACTAGTCTAACCATGTAAAAGGTTTCAGTTCAATTTTTAATCAAAGATTCAATTGGTTTTTAACAGAATGAGTTGTGTGTGGGATCAAAGTGTTTTAAATTACTGATTTGAATTACCCTATTAAATATTAGTAGAAAGAGGCGCATTAGATTTGAAATTTGTCTTTTCCCCCTGATACCTTTATGTATTTTAGGACTTTTTTTTTTTTTTGGCTGTTACATTATGAAAAATGCATATATTGGATAATTGTTATTATTTGAAAAAGAAAATGAATTGCATTTGCATACGTGTATACCATAATATTTTTTAAATTTGTAGATTTATGACTTTAGAATTTTTGAGTTTTTTTTTTCTCATCACTTCACCCTAGCACCCAGGGTGGATTTGAGTGATTAATTAATATTTGAGTATAGATATACTATTTTTTTTGTAGTAAATATTTTCTTTTATGTAATTTTTTTTTATTTTATTAAGTTTCCTCACTCGGTGTTGGAAATTAATTTTCCTTTTTATTTGGTAAAATTAATTTTTTGGCAGGGAGGATTGTTAGGACACCTCGTGACCATAATATGCCAAAGTAACCCAGAACCCCACCTAACCTAACCATATCCCACATATGTCCATCTAAGCCACAAACCTCTGGTGATTGCGAGGTGTTGAGATGGAGCCTGAAGCCACCTTTAGCCCTGGCAGCACTGAGCCAGAGACCGAGATCCCCTTCCTGTAATCAAGTCACCTGACCTGTGGTGGATGACCTGGCCCCACCAACACCAGGATAGTCCAAGATGGACTCAGACACCCCTCCCTGGTGATTAAGTCACCTGACCTGTGGTGGATGACCTGGCCCCACCAACACCAGGATAGTCCAAGATGGACTCAGACACCCCTTCCTGGTGGTCAAGACACCTGACCTATGGTGGATGACCTGGCCCCACCAACACCAAGCTAGCCTGAGATGGACTCAGACACCCCTTCCTGGTGGTCGAGCCACATGTCCGATGGTGGCCGACTTGACCACAAGCCAGTCCAAGATGGACCCAGACGCCCCTTCCCTGTAGTCAAGCCACCGACCTATGGTGCTTGACCTGACTCCACCACGAGCCCTGAACCTTTCCCAAGCTGACCCCAAGATGCCCAGATCCTACAATATTAATTGTTTTTTTTTTTATTCAATATTTTCGTATTTTTATTTTATTTTTTGTGAATATTTCTTTAATAATTTTATATTTGATTTATTTTTATCATTTTTTTAAGATGCCTTTTTAATTTTTTTTTTATTTTCATAGAGAGAAAGGCGATGATAGCTTGGGGGGGTGAGTTCAGCAACACTGGGACAAGGAAGCGGGAGATTTTGATTGACATTCTTGGAGATTGACATTTTTTTGATATTGACATTTTTTTTAAACAAAAATTTGATCTTTTTTGAGAAGCAAAAAAAAAAACTTGGAGTTGCGGAGGGCGAAGGCCGCTAGCTGCGGCCTTGCCTGCCCCTTTTTCGAATGGTGGACATGGGTGGCTGAAGGTAGGTGGGGATATTCTGGGGATAATGGCATAATAGGTTTTTTTTTTTTGTGTGTGTTTACATTTATATGCTTATTAAACTCCTCCCAATTTTAAACTTATATAGTTTTTTTTTTATTATTATCCTTTTTCATGAAATCTTATATATATATATCTGCTTGTGTAGTACATTGAAAATTTATTTTATTAGAATAAATAAAATATGTTTGGCCAAAATATTGATTGGTTAATTTCCCCTTTTAACATATAATTGCTAGCCGGCACAGCTTTAGGTCTCTACATGTGCCATAGATGAATAAATTTGTGGTCTGCTTTTCAGCAGCCACTGGCGCCCTAATACATGGACATGTAGAGATCTGGAAATAGTAAAGGTATAAATCATCATTGTTTTTAACAATGACTTTCTTCTTCCATTATACTAAAAATTTATGAAATGCTCACGAACTTTACAAGTCCATCGTCGACGTGCTCTTCAAGGTTGACTGGTCTTCGCTCCGAAGCGGCGCCTTCTAGGCGCATAATGGAGATGTCACCCACCGATTGGCCCTGCATGCCTTGCTTCACCCAGATCATCCAGCCTCTGCGGTCCCGATACTGGGGATGCCGATGCGGAATATCAGGCCCTTCGTGGGGAGGCTTTCAACCATCATCGAGAGACCCCCTGACCTACAGGCATGGATCTTCTTGGGTGTTGGCATCGAGGGCCTGTCATTGACTGGAAAAGGACTCTCGCTCGTTGGGGAAGACTCCCTGGCTGATTGAAATAATTCCCTCTTTTATAATTTAGCGATCTGATTTTATAAAAAATAACTAAGGAGTCAATAAATTTATTTTAATTGTCAATTGTCAGACACACACGATGCGAAATAAAATAATTTTAAAACGAGTTCACTTTCCAAATATCGCGATAATATTTAAGATTCTTATCACCGCATTTTTCAATTGGTGGCGATATACATTTTTTTTACCGAACTTATAATTATTTATGCAAAATAAGGTAAATAATAAAAAATAAAGAAAAAAATAAATAAATAATATTTTCAATGAATATGTTGAGCCCCAGAACAATTATATATTGAACTCTTTTCAGAAAAGGCGCTTCCCTATGTCAAACTAGCGGAAAATAATAAACACCGCAAGTGTTTGTTGTTATATAAGCCTTGTTTTAAATAAAATGGTTGATAAAGTTAGACGTTACGAAAAAATATCTTTTCTTGGTGAAGGCCAGGTGCGTCTAGAATATTTTATTTTCTAAGAAATTTTAATGGATAACAAATTTTGCTCATATATTGTTTATATGCAGTTTATATTTTCTTTAAATACACTGCTGTGATAGAAATGTACGAAGACATCTCAACTTTCTATCCCCACTAAATCATATTAGGGTATCAAGCCTGTAGATCTTGAGACTTTTGATGGTATTGATGGAGACATCTGAGGCCCATCATTGAATATAACAAAAACATTACCTGTAAAATACAATTGAGGAGGAATCTCTTCCAATGTTGTGGCCAGATACGAAAAAGTTCTTATGATTGACCTACGTAGGAAATTTTTAAAACAACCTAAACTAACCAAATGTAGCCTAACTTAGCACAATCCATCTGAAACTAAAATAGCCTATTGTATTGATACACTTGGCATCAGATATATCTGGGCAAAATATTGAGAGAATTGTAACATTTAAAAGCCTATGATATATCTATGAATCTTTGGAATATTAATGTGTTTGCATTTATTATCAACACACAATTTAAATATATATATATCTATATTAATAAAATGCAAATTTCATAAGTGTTGTTCGCTAAAAACTTTCGTTACAATGCATCAATTTCAACCAAATTTTCAACATTTATGTAAAACGAGGTGGAGCAGGTTTTGCTTAACATCAAAATATATTTCCTAACATTAACATGCGTAACTTCGGTGTTATCAATTAAATACAAAAAAAATCAACAGAGTTAATTTTTTTACATACTAGCTAATAATCTCAATCTAAAAAAATATTCAAAACAAGCAATTTTAAGATAACACCATATGTAAAACAGTCGGCCAAGAAAACAACAACGATATTACATCTTTCTCACATATTCACACACAATCTTGATTAATAATTAAAACTAATCTTTAACATTGTTTATTATACTTCATAATATATAATATTCGTTAGGCAAACTTTCACTCGGATAAAACCCGGGCGAAGCCGGGTACACATCCGCTAGTATATATTAAAAATAAAAAAGGCATCTCCTGACCACGAGATGGTCAGGAGATGCCTTTTTTATTTTTAATATCAACACCTGACCCACTTATCTTTTATTTTTTTCTATTGTTTTCTCATATATATATATAGATATATATTATATAAAACAGCCTACCTGGATCTGCAAAGGAAAAAAAACACCAGGTATTTGATTTAATTATTTTAAAAAAGATATATAAAAAAAATAAAGACCAGAACAAAAATTATTAAAAAATACGAAAGCCATTATTTACATACAGTAACGCTAATTATGTAAAGTTTTTTTTATTTTGCATTATGTGCACTTAAAAGTAACAATCGTATAAAAAGATATTTTTAAAAATGTACGCAAGCAACTTGAAAAAAAAATGCAGAACGCTCATATTAACGCCTCGTATTTACTCCGCATAAAAAAAAAGTTCTTCAAATGAAAAAAATAAATAGCCAAAAATACTAATCAAAATGTAGCTGAAAATTTTCTTTAGGTTTATAAAAAGCGACATGAAAAATTTGGTACCAATTGGTTCAGTAGTTTTTGAGTTTATCACAAAACAGACATTGACTTTTATATATAAGAAGATTTAGATGGAAAATTTGCCGGGAGGAAATTGATCCATTGAAGCATAGGGCGCCTCTCCCGTCAAAAACCTGACGCCATCCATTGACCGTCGCCGCAACTAGCGGCCTCGGGTCGGTGACAAAGATTTGGCCCAGCCACCTTGCCAGCAAAACACCTCTTTGGTAGATGGTGAAGATTCCATTAGATCCACTTAGGCCCAAGACTGATGAGGGCCATTAGCCCGAAACCATGGTCTCTTCGGTGGACGCTTCTCAGTTTGCCAAAGCTGGTGTTGTGGCTTTGTCACCGACCTGAGGCTCATAGTTGCGTTTATTTTGACGGGAGAGGCGCCCTATGCTTCTATAAGAAGATATTTTTCTCTTAACTAATGATAAGACACAATTTGGATTATAGATTATAAATTCAATACACTCTTTATGTATTTGGATGGGGTCTTATTATACTTTGTGTTTATACTTTTAAGTAATTTTTTAAAAATCATTTGTTTTGGGTTTCAGTTTGCCACTGTCTACAAAGCTAGAGATGTTGAAACAGACGACATTGTAGCTGTCAAAAAGGTAAGTTCATCTTACTTTGGTTCTTATGAATTTTTATCATTCTTCTATAGTGCGTTGTTTATAGCTGATATGTTTGTCATTCTTCTCTCCACCATTTTCTTCCTTTCTCTTTCTTCTTTCTTATCTCCACACTGGGTGAAGTAGAATGTGTATGTCATTAAGACTGGGAGCACTACTCATTGGCAGGCCGACTTAGCTCCAAAAGAAATGGCTGCCTCTAACATGAGGAACAGATGCCATGTGCAGCCGCTCCTAACATGGAGTACAAACGCTGCTCATCCTGTATCCCTGGATTAGGAGCCCTTACAGGGTACTATCAGCCGGGCCAGCTGAGCCCAGGTTTTTTAGCGAGCTTATTACTGCTCCCCCTCCTCCTTTTTCATCCGGGCTTGGGACCGGCAAAGGTTGAGTTTTCTTTCTTACACCAGAGCTTCACTGACCTGCTGTCACAAAGACTTCCCTATTACAAAACTTCACTGTGTTCTACCATTAACTCCCATTTTATTAATACAGTAGAATCTCCCTGTAAAGGACAACACCTAATTGCAGAGCCAAAGTGTCCTTTAGAGAGAGATGTATGTTTTGTTTTCTTTACAAATCAGAATGCAAAAAGATAAACAATCAATTATTATATTTATTTTAAAAGAGGGAACTTCTTAACTTATGGCCTTTCTATCAACTATATATATCTACAGCCTAACTCGAGCTGTCTATATATATATAAAAAAAAATACATAAACAATCATGATGATAACCTTTCTTTTGTACATTCTATGAATTATTTACAGATTACATCACAGTGTCCTCTTACTGGAGAATTGCTAAATAGTAAAAGTGGTAATTTTGCAAATGAAAACTGTCCTTTGTGGAGAGGTGTCATCTAGTAGGACTCTCTTCTCATGGTGTTTCTACACTCTAGTTTTTATAACAATTTTAAAAATATAAATACAGTAAAACCTGTCTATAGCGCCCCCTCTAAATAGCGCCTTCATCTCTATAGCGCCCGATTTTAAATACGTAGTACGATGCGATTAAAAGTGACCTGTCTATAGCACCCTATTTTGGTGAGTCCTAAGAGGGGGGCGACAGGTTTAACTGTATACAGATATTTTTATGGTTCCCTGAAATCTATAATGTATTATGAAAAAGGCATCTCCTTATTGTGCAACTGACACAATCAGGTTTCACGATAAGAAGATGCCTTTTTCATAATTTATGAACCTTATCCCAGTACAATACACACATTTGTACTATTTTTTCACAATAATGCATTTTGCTTTTCGAATAATAATCCTTTGAATCTATATTAAAATACAAACCTTAGGCTTCCAGGCATGTTGTCTTCACTTCCATTGTTGCCTACATTTCCATTGTTAATTATATTTAGATTGTTGTCTTACTTTTTCATTGTTGTCTACTACTTTTTCATAGAGGCCTAATGTAGGTATTTTAATGTATTTCTTTATTTATTTTATATATATATATATATATATATATACAGTTAAACCTGTCTATAGCGCCCCCCTCTAAATAGCGCCTTCCTCTCTATAAGCACCCGATTTTAAATACATAGTACGATGCGATTTATATTAAAAGTGACCTGTCATAGCACCTATTCTCTATAGCACCCTATTTTGGTGAGTCCCAAGAGGGGGGCGCTATAGACAGGTTTAACTGTATATACAGTTGAACATCTGCATATTTAGAAAGCAGTTCAACTTTTGCATTTACAAGTGTGCCTGAGCACCTTTTGGTTACTTGCACTCGCTGATGGGATTGGACTTTTGCAAGTATTAGAGATGATGAGGAACATTTTTTTTTTTTTTTTAATATAGAAAAAGGGTCCATTGTTGGATTCGATCCCGGGCCATGGCTATTAAAAACTGACAGGTTATACCAGGGATGAGTAACCTGCGAGCCACATGTTTGGATGTGAAACTGTGTGCATTCGTAGTGGGGGGGGCCCGAGTCCGACTTCCAAGTCGTTCCGCCAAGATATCAACACCATAGAGGTCCGTACGTCTCTTGACCTCACGGACAATACAGCAGCTACATTATGCACCCATGATATGTCAAACTTTTGTCTCCTCTCTTATTGTAAAGACGTTGCTGTATCACCTCATAAGCATAAATAAATAAAAAACTGCGTGCATAAATAAAAACTTTATTTATACGAGTACTAAAATAAGAAAATTAAGTCTCCAGGGAAAAGTTTCTTTTTAAATATTTTTAATTTGCATATATCTCAAGCTTTCAGGTAAACAAGCCCTTCTACAGTAGAAAGGCTTTCTTGCCCGAAAGCTTGAGAAATTTGTAAATCAAAATACAGTTAAACCTGTCTATATCTTGGGACTTCACCAAAATAGGGTGCTATAGAGAGGGGGGTGCTATAGACAGGTCACTTTTAATGTAAATCGCATCGTACTACGTATTTAAAATAAGGTGTTATAGAGAGGGAGGCGCTATTTAGAAGGAGGGCGCTATAGACAGGTTTAACTGTATTTAAAAAAAGAAACTTTTCCCTGGAAACCTAATGTTCTTATTTTAATATTGATTCAAGGAATTATTTTAACTGAATTGTATATGAGTACTATTTATTGTTGACAAGAAAAATTTTGTAACTCTTTAAAAACTTTGAAATTTTGTAAATTGTATGACCCAGAATAAGTATATTGCTACGGCGTTTTATGGTTTCCACAAGTCCATATCTCAGAAGAAGGCCAAGTGAGACTCACTCCTCACTTTCTTACTGCTACTCTTTTTGTGTTGTTTTTCTTGCTTCCCTCTTTCTCTTTCTTTTTTTTCTTCTGTCTATATCGTTATTTCCTTTGTCTCACTGCTTTGTTCTTATGCATACCTCTGGTGAATCCTGTATATAGGGTCAGTGACCCTAAATAAAGGCTTTTTGTTGTTGTTGTTGTAAATTGTAAATTTTGACTTTTCCGACCTTAAAAGGTTGCAGACCCCTGGGTTATATACCACTTGTCCACTGATTCCTGATCAGACATGTTGGGAGTGAGTAAGACATCAATAGTGTGTATGGAGGTTTTTACCCCTTGTGTATATATCATTGGCTAGATGTCATCAAAAGTGTTTTGAAAAGTCCCTACACACTGGATGTTGTTCCAGATCAAGCTGGGCCCCAAGTCAGAAGCCAAGGATGGTATCAACAGGACGGCACTTCGAGAAATCAAGTTCCTACAGGAGTTGGGACATCCCAACATCATCGGGGTAATTTCTTTCTCCAAATCTTTGTGTGTTGTTGTCTCTACTTTGTTAAATTTGATACCAAGTTGATGAGGCACAATTTGGATTGTAGATTATAAACACAAGGTAATAAGACCAATTCCAAATAAATAAATAGTGTGTGACGTTTCGGTAACAGCGTTGTTACCGAAACGTCACACACTATTTATTTATTTGGATTTGGTCTTATTACCTTGTGTTGATACCAAGTTTTTTTTTTTTTTGTTCTCTGGCTGTTGCATTACTGAAGGGGTTGTTTGATAGATTTACTCTAAATGTATTTTAAATTATTCCTAGTACATGTGGGTTACAGGCCATGATAATTATGGTGGATAGAAGTTGGCAACTGATTTTACCATAAGTACACCACATGTCTACACACATGTGAAATATCTATATATATAAAAATGAATGTTTGTATGTTTGTCTGTTGGTTGGTTTGTATGTCCGGTATACAAATTCGCAGTAGTTCACTAATTCAAACCAAAATTTCCATACATAGGTAAAAAATAACGAGGATGACGATAGGCTATTTTAAAAAATATATAAATCAATTATTAAAACTATATATTCAAATTATTCTAAATAGCTCATCTAGAACGCGGTTGATCTGATGGCGGGGCGCGCCCATTGGCCGCCTGCGACACGTGGCTTCCCTGTGTGCGCACATGCGCCGGGAAGCCACTCGCACGCCGGCAGCCGACGGGAGCAGTCGCTTGCTCGCCGGGAGTCAACGGGCGCCGACATTTACTCGCTTGCAGCCAACGGGCACATGTTTAATGTGTTTGAATAATACATTTAATCATGTAAACCCGGGCGTTGCCGGGCAACCCTAGGAAGCAAGATGTATACAAGGTGTAGACAAGATGAAGATCTAGATGAAGATTAAAACGTTTTTAAAATATATTCGCACTCGGGTAAAACCCGGGCATTGCCCGGGCCATTCGTCTAGTAGTCTATATAGTCATCAAAAGTTGACTTTGCAACTAGGTGCTGTCCTTTACAGAGAGAGAGATTGAAACCACTTTATTTCAATGTTCATATATAAGGTTAATAAGAGAACATGTATGAAAATTTCACCAAATGTTTACACCAACATTTTTACAGAAATACTTGCTGGTTGATAATATGCTTAGTATCCACTTCAGTGTTAAGTGAACAACACTATGTTGGGTTCTACTCATTTTAAAGTTTAATTTGAATGTTTGCAGTGATGTTTTATGGCTTCATTAGGTTGTGCAAAACTAAGGATTAAATTCTACAACTGCCAACAATCAGAAATGTAGGGAGATATGTTTTACCACCAAAGCCTTAGTGAAGACATTTTCAAATCATTTTAAATTTAATTTTAGAAAGGTGGGAGACACTTGTATGCTCCATTTAAAAACTTGCATAAAAAATTGCATTCAACAATTTACTAAATTCACTTCAATATGAAATATTGTATGTAAGAGAGAGAGAAAGAGGTTCTACTGTAGATAAAAGTAGACAAAAAAAGGCATGATAGTACTTTGGGAGAATGGCTCAAGTTTGAGGTGGAGAAGATAGTTTTCTTCACTTCCAAATGTTTTATTTTGTTCCACCTATAAATAGGTCTTTTTTCAATAGATATTTTGTTGTTTTATAGTAGGGGACACCTGTGTATATATTCACTTTCTAAATATTACACCTTTATGTAACACAACCTGTGTTTGTACAGTTGCTGGATGTCTTTGGCCACAAGTCCAATATTTCCCTCGTCTTTGAATTCATGGAAACTGATCTAGAGGTAAGATTGTCTTGTTGTTGTTGTTTCTTATCCCCTTGTGTAAATATTACATGAGTTCATGCTCCTCAAGCTGTTTTATGATGAGCAGCGGCCTCTCCCAAAGGTCCTGTTTAGTGCATCTAATGCAAGCCAAAATGTGTTCTGGAGCTGCAGGTGCCAAGCTACATTTTGGGCAAGTGGGGTAGATTTTGTTATTATTTTCTATCTTCAATGGCTTGAGATGGCCTGTTCTAAATCTTGTTAGTGTTGTTTGATGCTGTCTATTTCTGAGGTTCAGAGCTCCTCCTGGGTTCACTCCACTGTACCAACTGTGCTTAGGTGGGATCCTCCAGTTCTTGTTTATTTTTGTTTATATACACAAGATTTTCTTTATACACACAAACAATATACAGTTAAACCTCTCTATAGCACCCCCTCTAAATAGCGCCTTCCTCTCTATAGCACCCAATTTTAAACATTAAAATGTAAGCATTTTACATTAAAAGTGACCTTTTTATAGCACCCTCCTCTATAGCACCATAATTTAGTGAGTCCCAAGAGGGGGTGCTATAGACAGGTTTAATGGTACTGTAGAACCTCCCTATAGCGGACACCTAATTGCAGAGCCAAAGTGTTCTTTAGGAATAGGTGTTCTCTTACTAGAGTTGTTAATTAGTAAAGATATATATACAGTAGAACCTCCCTGTAATGGACACCTAATTGCAGAGTCAAATTGTCCTTTAGGGAGAGAGGTGTCCTCTTATCAGAGAGTTGCTAAATTGTAAAAAAATGGTAATTTTGCAAATGAAAACTGTCCTTTGTGGAGAGTTGTCCGCTAAAGGGAGGTTCTACTCTATATATATTTCTCAATATCAAAGCAAACAAATGCATCAAGTTGAGACACAAAAAAAAAAGCCATCTACAAATCAACTGAACATTTGATGATGGCTTGCACCATCTATCAGAGTGGATATATCAAATATAAAACATCAATAGACACATAGAAATTCCATAAGTTTATATATATATAGTAGATTTGTACATAGCCTTACTATATATATAATTCCTTTAGTTCTACAAAAGAACCATCAATAAATGTCTTTTATTTGTTATAATATCCTCATTTGTAAGTTACATAGAGTTTTATAACAATAACAAGACTCAGAACCAAACACTATAAAGGAATGACAATACATCCAGATGGTACAAGAACCTATAGGACATATAAAACTGTCCTGGTGTGGAACTAATACCTACCTACATATTCTCATACCCAGCAATGGCCGCAACCTTGCAAAAAATTGACATGGACCCAGAGCAGCAGCTTTACACACCCAAGATAGTGGACATTGCTGCTGCTGTGATAGAGATGTATGGAGACATCTGAGGCTCTTCATTGGACACGACAACAACAACTGATATCAAAACCAAAATGTCAAAGCTGTACCAAGTCATGGCATTTCTAGTTTCTCCAAGTGTTGAACTATATAGAATGAAAACTAATCCTAAAAAGACTTTTCAAATATTGATCTTAATAATGATATTTATTATCATTATAATCCATATCACAATCTCGTTGTTTACCACAAGACTGATGTCAAGACCGAAGTTTCAAATCTGTGCCAAGTCATTGTCCTTGTTTTTTTTTTTTTATCCGAGTGTACAGAGATCTATAGAATATAAAAACAACCCAAAATACCTTTTTTAAAGTCTGTCTTTAATAATAATGTTCATTATGGAAAATTTTTAAAACTAGATAGTTACTATATACAATTTATATATATATAAAAAAAATGTAAATATATTCAAAATTTAGTTAATACTAGCGGACGTACCCGGCTTCGCCCGAGGTTTTACCACGAGTAAAGGTTTGTCTAACGAACATTTGTTAAAACAATTCTCCATAAACTTATAAAAAAAGAGATATATTTTGATAATTTGAAACTCGTAAATTTGAATCTCTCGATAAAGTGAACATTTTTTCCCGGTCCCTGTGTGCCGTGTCATCCTGAATTTTGTCTTTCATAATTTTCTACATTACAAAATCACCGTTTTATCTAGTGAACATATTTTCCTGGTCCCTTGATAAATACTCGATAAGTTGAATAAAATCATGGTCGTGAATCTCTCGATAAAGTGATTATTTTTTCCCGGTCCCTGTGTGCCGTGTCATCCTGAATTTTGTCTTTCCTAATTTTCTACATTACAAAATCATCGTTTTATCTAGTGAACATATTTTCCCGGTCCCTTGATAAATACTCGATAAGTTGAATAAAATCATGGTCGTGAATCTCTCAATAAAGTGATTATTTTTTCCCGGTCCCTGTGTGCTGTGTCATCCTGAATTTTGTCTTTCCTAATTTTCTACATTACAAAATCATTGTTTTATCTAGTGAACATATTTTCTCGGTCCCTTGATAAATACTCGATAAGTTGAATAAAATCATGGTCGTTTATGGAAGATGGACGTAGTTCCCGGAGGTCACCCGCCCCCCGCACGCCAGGACCTCTTGATCCCTCTGATTGGCCGGTGGCCGGACGGGGGGGGGGGGGGGGAGGAGGGGCTCTTGATCCCTCTGATTGGTCGGTGGGAACGTGGACTATCCAACCAACTGGCCGGTGGCCGGACGGTGGGGGCAGACCTAAGCCTATCTGGCGCTGCTTGCGTGTTAAAGCTACAAATCTGCAAATAACTCTAAGGATATTAAAGATATTCAAGAAATTATTTTTCGTAAACCTTTCCGGAGATACACCTAATAATATCCCAAAATTTCACGGCGATTGGATGTATGGTTTTTGAATCCATAGAGGACACACACACACACAGACAGACATTCAATTTTATATATATAGATGTACCAGACATAGATATACATAGTTAATGGTAGAATAAACATGCTTCTTCATTTGTGATATTAAACAATATTGCAAACGAATTTCAATTGAACAACAATTTTGTAATTATTAAATATCATCATGAAATGAATGAAATTCGATGATTGATTGGATAATTAATTTTTAGTATCGCATTTATATTTATTCGAATTTTATATTTAAACGATACTCAGTATTTCTTTTGATTTTTATATAGCATATATATCGTCTTGCACAATTATTTAAACTTTTTAAAATAAAGTACAATACTTAAAATAAAATATGTTTCTGTTTCTTATAAATCTAAAATTAGAAAATAAACTTTTAAATCGGTAACCGGTAACGCGGTGTTGTCAAAATTTAATTTTTAGTATCGCATTTATATTTATTTGAATTGTATATTTAAACGATACTCAGTATTTCTTTTGATTTTTATATATCATATATATCGTCTTGCACAATTATTTAAACTTTTTAAAATAAAGTACAATACTTAAAATAAAATATGTTTCATAAAGTATAATACTTAAAATAAAATATGTTTCTTATAAATCTAAAATTAGAAAATAAACTTTTAAATCGGTAACCTCAAGGAGATAGCACTAAAGCACTAATATTTGAATTAGCTTTACTTAATATATTAGCCCTGAAAGACCCAAGGTCATCAGGCGTGGACCAAAACCTAAGCCTATCTCGGTCTCAATGGTGGCGTTGCTTGCGAGTTAAAGCTACAAATCTGCAAATAACTCTAAGGATATTAAAGATATTTAAGAAATTATTTTTCGTAAACCTTTCCGGAGATATACCTAATAATATCCCAATATTTCACGGCGATTGGATGTATGGTTTTTGAATCCATAGAGGACACACACACACACACAGACACACACACACACAGACATTCAATTTTATTTTAGTTAATATTAGTTAAAGGTTAAGATTTATTATATACTCTCCTGTTGAAGGGTTTGTGAAACCTGAAAGATTGAGTTGAGAGAATATAAAATAAGAAACTCACCTTTGGAAGCAAAATTGTTAGGAGAAAGACCTCTTTAAAAATCCTGAGTTCAACTGACCCAGTTGATGGATCAGAAAGGGTCCCTCTCCAGGGATACAGAGGAGCTGTGTCTGTACTCATGTTAGAGTTGGCAGCAAAGGCTTCCATGTTAGGAACGTCCTCAAATTACAGTCAAAGTCAGACTTTCACCAAAGTGTGTCTGGATCATGGTGCAATGATCAACGAAAGCTGCACCCCTACACCCCATTTTTTGAGCATGAACTTTTGGAATGCGTGTAATCTTTATACAAGAGGATAAGAAACAACAACAACCTTTGGAAGCCAATTTTTTATTATTTATATTAGCTAAACATTTTTTTTTTCTTCTTCTTTTCTTATCTCTGAAGTAGAATGCATCTGCCTTTGTCATTAAGACTGAGAGCACTACTCAGTAGCAGGCCACTGACTTAGCTCCAATATGAAATAGCCGCCTCTGACATGAGGAACAGATGCCATGTGCTGCCACTCCTAACATGGGAGTACAGACTCATCTTGTATCCCTGGAGCCCTTACAGGGTAATATCAGCCAGGCCAGCTGAGCCCAGGCAGTTTGACTTTGCACTTACAAATGTGCCAGAGCCCCGTTTGTCTACTTGCACTCGCTGGTGGGGGTTGGACTTTTGCAAGAATCGGGGGCCACTGGAGCATTTTTAAATTTTTATTTATTTATTTAATCAGAAAAAAAAGTGCCCAATACGGGAATCGAATCTAGGTCGTAGCTGTCGAAAATCAATAGTTTAGACCATCCTTCCACCGACCCCCTTATATATTACAAATAAATTATAGAAACTACAACTTTAAAAGTCATTATATTTTTTAATTAATCCTATTTGCAAAACTTATTTCATTAAGGTTCCTTCTCGTCGGAAAGAGAACCCTTCCACTGACCCCACTGTTACTGTTCTTTCTTATCTCCACTCAATCATATAAATGGCCGCCTCTGACATGAGGAACAGATGCCATGTGCAGCCGCTCCTAACATGGAGTACAAACACTGCTCATCCTGTATACCTGGATTAGGAGCCCATACAGGGTACTATCAGCCGGGCCAGCTGAGCCCAGGTTTTTTAGTGAGCTTGTTACTGCTCCCCCTCCTCCTTTTTCATCCGGGCTTGGGACCGGCAAAGGCGGAGTTTCACTGTTACTAAACATGTTGAGTCTACAACAGGAGTGTGTGCAGGTTGTAATCAAGGACATGTCCCTCGTCCTATCTCCAGCAGATATCAAGTCCTACATGATCATGTTGCTGCTGGGTATAGAATACCTGCACTACCATTACATCCTGCACAGGGTGAGTTCTTCTCTACCAGATAGCTTGGTAAACATGGAATATCTTTATTTCTAAGAGGCATTGTTATTGTTTAGTCATTATTAAACACAAAGTAAACACAAGGTAATAAGACCAAATCCAAATAATTAAATAGTGTGTGACGTTTCGGTAACAGCGTTGTTACCATCTTCAGACAAAAGTACTGAATGTACTTTTACCGAAACGTCACACACTATTTATTTATTTGGATTTGGTCTTATTACCTTGTGTTTATAATCCAAATTGTGCCTTTTTAAACACAAAGTAATACAAGAAAATAAGACCTAATCCAAATATAATCGCAGCCAAAAACCAACGGTTTAGACCATCCTTCCACCATATACAGAGGTTGAAGCTGACATCCAGTTGTGTGTTGCAGGATCTTAAGCCAAACAATCTTCTAATCGACTCCAGTGGCATACTGAAGATTGGAGATTTTGGCTTGGCAAAGATCTTTGGATCTCCTAACCGGATCTACACTCACCAGGTGGTCACAAGGTACCACCACATTTCTTTCCTTATATAGTACAGTTATGACAGAAGGATAATCATTGTGTGAATAGATAAAGTTAGATGCGACACATTTATTATATTTTATACATACATATACAGCTTTATTAAGACCACCGGTCAGATTCACCACAGGAAGAAAGGAAGCATAGATGGAACTCCTATTCCAGGCTGTGCAGAACCCAACAACAGCCTACAAGTCTGATGTATGTCCAGTGGCCATACCGTGCATACGTCAAGGTTAGCGTATCACTGAAAAAAAGCTAGTGTGGAATAATTCTAATCTTCGCTTTAAAGAAACACGTCGCGTCTACCTTTTTCTCTTCCAACAGTAGAGTTGTCTTTGTTGTTTCTTATCCTCTTGTGTAAAGATTACACGAATTCCATGAGTTCATGCTCCTCAAGCTGTTTTATGATAAACAGCAGCAGCCTCTCCCAACAGTAGAGTTACCTCCATGAGAGGACACTTCCAATAGAGAAATGCCTCTCTTTACACAGGATTAGTTATCATTTATAAAAAAAATATTAAAAAAAAAAACCTTTCGCAATAAGTTTACTTATCATAAAACACTGTGAGCTCAACAGGCAAAATGAGCACCTCAGATAGAATTTTATGCATTGAAGAATGAAAACTCAAAAGCTTGCAGTGTTTTATTATAAATAAAGTTATTGTAAAAAGTTTTTTGTTGATCTTTTATAAAAGTATTTTTCAATTTCTACGTTAAGAAACTCTATGTTAAAAAAAATGTTTATACAGTAGAACCCCCCTTTAGCGGAAACCCTGATAGTGGACACCTCTCCACAAAGGACAGTTTTCATTTGCAAAATTTCCATTTTTACTATTTAGCAACTTTCCGGTAAGAGGACACCTCTCCCTAAAGGACATTTTGGCTCTGAAATTAGGTGTTGTCCTTTACAGGGAGGTTCTACTGTATATATCACCAGAGGGGACATATAACGTATTTACATACCTGTTTTGTGTTAGTTTGATTGTAACAATGAATTCTCTAATATGTTATATTGTGAAATAGGTGGTACCGAGCCCCTGAACTGCTCTTTGGAGCCAGGCAGTACGGTATTGGAGTAGACATCTGGTCTGTGGGCTGCATCTTTGCCGAGCTTCTTCTACGGGTGAGTAGTCCCTTTGGTTGTGGGTGTTGTTGTTGTTGTTTCTTATTCCCTTGTGTAAAGATTACACAAATTCCATGTGTTCATGCTCCTCGAGCTGTTTTATGATAAGCAGCGGCCTCTCCCAAAGGTCCTGTTTATTGCATCTAATGCAAGCCAAAATGTGTTCTGGACCTGCAGGTGCCAAGCTACATTTTGGGCAAGTGGGGTAGGTTGTGGGTGTAAGTCCCTCAAGTAGTCCCCTCCTCTCCCTAGCTCTACACTCTTGTAGTGCCATCTCCAATGCAGCCATCGTAGAAGGCCATTTCACCCCGTTGTTTTGAGCAATTCTCCTCACCTCTTCAAATCCCAGACACCATTCTATTATTGAACCAATCCTGTGGTTGTAGTTTCTTGTCTCCTTGTGCAAATATTACACAAATTCCATGAGTCCATGCTCTCTAGGGAACTCTTCATTCCATATAGCTATGATTTACTATATGGTATCGCTAATATAGTAAAACAAGCTCTATGTAAAGGACCTAATTGCAGAGCCAAAGTGTCCATTAGAGAGAGGTGTCCTCTTACCGAAGAGAGTTACTAAATAGTAAAAATGATCATTTCGTTTATGAAAACTGTCCTTTGTAGAGAGGTGTCCGCGAGTGTCCTCTCATAGAGGTTCTACTCTATTGGAGATTATTTTAGGGGTTAGTTATAAAGGAAGGTTTATTGCCCTGGTTTGTTTTAGCAAGGTTTTACTTTAATTGGAGTCTCAAATGGCTCTATGGATAACTATATATCAATTTTTTAAAAATTACACTTCCTTTGATGATTGTTGCTACCTTTGTTACATCTTCTTCTTTCTTATCTCCACACTGGGTGAAGTAGAATGTGTCTGTCATTAAGACTGGGAGCACTACTCAGTGGCAGGCAGACTTAGCTCCAAAATAAATGGCCGCCTCTGACATGAGGAATAGACGCCATGTGCAGCCGCTCCTAACATGGAGTACAAACGCTGCTCATCCTGTATCCCTGGATCAGGAGCCCTAACAGAGTACTATCAGCCGGGCCAGCTGAGCCCAGGTTTTTTAGTGAGCTTGTTACTGATCCCCCTCCTCCTTTTTCATCCGGGCTTGGGACCGGCAAGGGCGGAGTTCCTTTGTTACATATCCCTGTACAGTAGAACTACCTCTCTGTAAAAGGACAACAACAAAAACTGTCTTTTGTAGAGAGGTATTCTCTAGCGAGAGTGTCCACACATGGAGGTTTCACGGAATGTTGCGCAGGTTCCATTCCTACCTGGAGACACAGATTTGGACCAACTGAACAAAATCTTCCAAGCCCTGGGTACTCCCACCGATGAAAGCTGGCCGGTGAGCTTTCTGACTTGTTATCCACACCTCTGTGATATCTACATTATATATACAGTTAGAGGAAAAAGAAGTTTTACTGTATTCAGCTTTTGTATTTGGCAGTGTAGATATTTAGGG
>CP092881.1:8886159-8984873 GCA_030710605.1 Cordylochernes scorpioides | reverse complement strand
TCTTAATGCAAATTGGCGAGGAGTGGGACTTCAGGAATTGGTTTAACCATTGAGATAAGCACCACCACCACCACAATAAAGTTAAATAAAGTATCTACTATGACAACCCATCAATTGGCACCCAAGTGTATATATATCAGTAATTGGTGTAGAGAAAGAGAGAGAGAAACCAGGAAATTTTGTACCATATAATCCCATTCCCCAGTAAAAGTTGACATTGGATCACTACCACCCCATCAATTATGGCCCACAACAGCTATCAGCTAATGTTTCTAGGTTGCTTGGCAACCCTAACAGCAATATTGGAGAGAGAGAAATTCTAGGTCGTGGCTTCTTCCTTCTGTCTGTCTGTCTTCTACAACGTCTATTGTTGTCCATTTGAATATTACCTTTTTGCATATGTGTATGCATGCAACTATCTCAACTTTATTAAATCCCTAATGATAAAGCACAATTTGTATTATAGATTACAATACAAGAAATACAAGAAAATAAAACATTAAATTATATTTAGTTACTACACTCAGTGTGGGTGGCTGGCTCCCAATGAGAGTAGTTGATTCTAAACTGTCTCTCTCTCTATTTATTTCAACACACAAAACACGATATCCCGGCTAGGGATAATTGCGTCGATTTACACTTTTTAAACAGAAACAGTTATAAACATATTATACAAGAAAGTAATCAAAAATAAAAAGAGAAACAATAATTGAACTCGCAGAAACTATTTTTGATATTCAAAAGACTTATTTTACAAAAATTATAAAAACAACTTTAAGACAGGAAGAACGCGGTTTGAAGCTTATGCTCACACGACTTAGATGCATCAAATAAAAACCTAGAATCTCATTAGTTCAACCACGACTATATATAATTTACTAATTTTTAAAAAAACATTCAATCAAATGATTAAACTTGAGAAGGGCTACAGCTTAAATTATTAGAGTGTTAATACAAGAAAGAATTAGTGTCTGATAATTTAATAGAAATGGCCTATAGATGATAAGGTACAATTTGGATTATAGAGTTTGATAACGGTTTGAATGTGGTCTTTTTAACCTTGTATTTAGAATGAGAGATGTAATTATAAGATATGAGTAGATAGAGAAAGAACAGGGTGAAATGGTGTTCCAAGATGGCCGACCTCTGCAACAGAGATAGCTGTACTACACAATGATGATGATAAATTCAACACAGTCTTTAAAGTTGTTGTTGTTGTTGTCGTGTCCAAAGAAGAGTCTTAGATGTCTCCATGCATCTCCATCACAGCAGCAGCAATATCCACTATCTTGGTTGGAAAATGGGTGCCGTTGCCACGTTAGTCACCTTGGAAACAAACCAGAATTTGGTCGAATATCCAAGGGTCCAGGGGGGACTGCAGGGAGGTGTGGTCGGACTTCTCCCCCCCCCCCCAGTCTTTAAAGTAAAGAGTTGAATTAAAGAGATAAGCTTGGACTAAGACAAATTCATAGAGAGAGAGAGAGAGAAAAAGACTAAATTCCGATAGATTTTACGTGTTACTATAAATGCTTTCAAGCAACTTAACAGTTCTTAATATACCTGATAAGGTTTTGGATTATAGATTAGAAACCTAATTTTTGATAGATTTCAATGGACCTAAAGACATACTATTTATTTAGATTTGGTCTTATTACCTTGTAGTTCTGAGTATATATCATTTTGAGCCACTTCACCTGTTTAGCTTCAAAAATTAATGTTTAGACAGCTTCATAGTCTATAGGTGCTTAGAAGTATGGAACCGGAAATAAGAGGATAAAAAAAGGGTCCAAGGATGAATTTTATATAACAAGGTGACCACCATTATCTGCCGCTGCATAGTGATAAGAAAGTGCATTGGCTCCAGGATGGTTGGCCAATGATATTAGGGAAATCTTTGGCACTTGTCTACAGTGAGAAGGCTCTAGGGTGAAAATAATTTTTCTCATAATCTAGTACTTTTGTTTTCTTTTAGATTAAAAATATTGTGTCCAGTGTTTTCTCTGTGTTCTAAACACAAGGTAATAAGACCAAATCCAAATAAATAAATAGTGTGTGACGTTTCAGTAACAGCATTGTTACCATCTTCAGGTACAATCTTCAGTACTTTTGTCTGAAGATGGTAACAACGCTGTTACCAAAATGTCGCACACTATTTATTTATTTGGATTTGGTCTTATTAGCTTGTGTTTATAATCTATAATCCAAATTGTGCCTTATCATTCTCTGTGTTCTATAAGTGCAGAATTCTCAATTTTATCCCATTTTAGAGATTATTCATGGTTTTGCCAATTCTTTCTTTTAAAAATTCTGGCTGTTTTGTCCTTCATAGATATCACACATTGGTGTCACTTCATAAATTAAAACCTGCTCTCTTTTTGATTAAATTGGGTTTTCTCGTGTATGCTGACATATTTATCAAATATACATCAAACAACAAATGCAACACAATCTGACTTCTTTCAATAAAGAGATCCACAGGTTCAACATCGCTAAATGACAAGAGCTATGAGACTCCTGTAAATTAATTAATGGATACAACAAGGTAATAAGACCAAATCCAAATAAATAAATAGCGTATAACATTTCGGTAACAACGCTGTTACTGAAATGTCACCTACTATTAATTTATTTGGATTTGGTCTTCTTACCTTGTGAAACACAATCTATAATTCAAATTGTGCTTTATCATAATTAATGGATACATCCAACATGCAACAAGATTCAAGACATTCTAGAAACAAAAAAGACAGAAAGAAAGAAATAATTATCCCCAATCAGCATACAGTAGAGTAAGTGAGAGAAAGATAAACAACAATTACAAAAATATAAATAGACAGAGAGTCAATCACCAAGACCCCACCCACTTCTTTCTTTAGAAGCCGAGAGGAAGAAAAAAAGCGAGGGGACAAGAAAAAAAAAACAGTTGTGACGTTGGGCGGCCTACATCCCTCCTAAAAATATCCGGCAGTGAAGGAAGGGTAGGGGATGAGCACACACACTCGAGAGGAAATTGTAACAAGGTTGTAACACTTGGCACCTAGCCTGTATTACTCATTCACTGGGTCTTCTTACTCCATCAAACTTCCTTTTAGACAGTACCTCCTGGGTGGTGTGGAAATTATGCCTAAAATAATAAATAAAAATAAATAAATGAATAAACACACAAATAAATAAACTTAAATAAAATTAAAGCATCTACATGATATACAATCAAATATGCCGTATCTTTAAAATATGTTCCTAGACATTAAAGATCGCCATTGTGAAATCACTTCTTGTAGGAGAGATCAGAGAGATGAGAGAGAAATGTAAAGAAAAAGAAAACAAAAATCAAGAGAGAATGGATAAAGGAGAGAGAGGTGTCTTCTTACAGGAGAGAGTTGCTACTTAGTAGGGGAAAAAAAGGTAATTTTGGTGAGGAAAATTATCCTTTGTAGAAGTGTGTCCTCTACCAGGGATTTCCTCTCTTGAAGATTCTTCTCTACTGTTGTTTTTTTTACCCTTTCTCACATGGTAATAAGACCAAATCCAAATAAATAAATAGTAGGTGACATTTCGGTAACAACACTGTTACCGAAATGTCACACACTATTTATTTATTTAGATTTGGTCTTATTACCTTGTGTTTCAGCGTGTTTAGTGTGTTTAATTGTGTTACACTTTTAATTTGAATAAAGGTGACTACATTATGGTCAGGTTTTCCTTATTGCCGCTCTACTACATTTCATTCCCACAGACAACAGCAAATTTCCGGGATTCTATCAAAAATGATAAAGCACAATTTGGATTATAGATTATAATAAAAGAAAATAAGACCTAATCCAAATAATTTCTAAAAAATTACTACAAAAGACAATTCAAAGAAGCCGTTTTCATCCAAAAGACATGTGCTTCAATTAATAGAATGGAAGAAAGAGGAAATATAAATGATATTTACAGATATGCCTTTAATTATATATATTTTTTTAAATCTACTTTTAATTCTAAGAAGAATATTTCAAGTTGTCATAAAAAAAAACTATTTTCCTTATCTGTTATCGTGTTTAAACACTTGATAACAGTACTACTTAAGAACTTGCGCTGTGATATTTTTTCTCATTTATTCTTTTGTCTGATGATGGTGACAATGCTGTTGCCGAAACGTCACACGCTAATAAATTATTTGGATTAGGTCTTATTTTCTTTTATTCAGAGATTCTGTTAATTACTTCACAAGTACTGAGAACTAGACCAAGCCACAGAAAGGTGAGGAGCACTATCAATCACATTTCTAGAGGGTAAAAAAAAAAAAATCAACCCCAAACACATCTTGTAAGTCAGCTAGGAAACCTCAACTCACTTTTTTTTATTCAAAAATATTTCTCACAATTCTATCCAGTACTGGAGAGAGAAAAAAAAAGGGGGAGAGAGAATAGAAGAGAAAAAGTTAAGAAATTTGTGAATATCAAAGTGGCTTCTATCAAATTTTATACCTATTTGAAACATTTTTTTTTTTTTTGCTTATCCCTATAGTACACGTGGTACAGGCCATGATAATCATGGTGGGTAGTAGTAGGCGACTGCTTTTACTGTAAGTGCACCACATGTCTGACACATGTGAAAAGCAGCTCGACTTTTACACTTACATTAAGTAAATAAGACCAAATCCACAAATAAATAGTGCGTGACATTTCGGTAACCTTGTTTTTTTTTTTTTTTAACAATCATCAGACAAAAGTACTGAATGAATGTACTGAAAGTTCTATAATCCAAATTTTGTACCTAATCATACTTTTTCTTTCATTGAAAACATCAATGAGTACTTGTCTCAGATCTTACTGCCACTACTCAAGAGACCTTATAGTAGAAAATTATAATAAGAGGGTTTGGTTCATCAATGGTGAACTCTCTTAGGGAATCCGCCAATCTCCAGACTGCTCTACTATTCTATTAGATTCTCTGTTGTTGTCATGTCCAGATTATTTTCTCCTTACATAGTGTGTTATTTACCAAGGAAGGCATATAATAAGGGAATCTATAGACATAAGCTTAGTTTAGTGATAGACGTATTTCTGTGAATCAGTCTTTTTTTGCTTATCCCTAGTACATGTGGTACAGATCATGATAATCATGGTGGGTAGAAGTAGGCGACTGCTTTTACTGTAAGTGCATCACATGTCTGACACATGTGAAAAGCAGTTCGACTTTGCACTTACAAATGTGCCAGAGCCCCTTTTGGTTACTTGCACTCGCTGGTGGGGTTGGACTTTTGCAAGAATCGGGGGCCATTGGAGCATTTTTTTTTTTTTAAACATAAAAAAGTGCCAATGCGGGAATCGAACCTGGGTCGTAGTGGTCGAAAGTGAATCAGTCTTCATTCGATGTGTGTTTTGAGGAAGATAAAACAATTTTCCATGAAGCACAAACCCATTTGATGGGCGGCCACCACCTCTACAAAATGAAATAAATGGTGAGCTTGCCTAATCCTGAATGAGAGACCAAGAGAGAGAGAGATCTAGGGAATAGATATAATGAATTAAACAGATGAGAGACCATGAGACCTCCCATGAGAGACCAGCAGAAAAACAGGATATTCCTAGAGATGGCCTCTTATTGGAGGTAGGATCCAGATATGGAAATTTTGAATATACAACTTCTTTTGGATGTTCCTTCTTCTTCTTTTCTCTCCTCAACCATTCATTTAAATAGTGGATTTCTCCATGCATTTTGTAAAGTAAAAAAATAATATTTGTTTCTCTTTCACCTAGTTGACTGTATACAAATGTACTTCTAGAGATGGCTTCTTATTGGAGGTAGGATCCAGACAAGGCAATTTTGAATATGCAACTTTTTTTTTTTTTTTTTATGTTCCTTCTCCTCTTCCCTTCTCAATCATCCCTTTAAATGGTGGATTTCTCCATGCATTTTGTAATGTTGAAAATAATATTTGTTTCTCTTTCATCTAGTTGACTATACACAAATGTGGCTGCATCTTAAAAGTAAAAATACCAATCATTTTTAATCTGCCTTTTTTCTTCTTGTTTATGTTATGGCCTTGAATCTGTGATAACCCCAAGATCTGATGTATTGGCAGTCACAGGGCACACAAGAGAGTAGCTAGAAATGGGGCATTGAGAAATTAATAGCGAAAATTTTACGTAATCCTCTTTTTTTTTTCCTTGAGGGAAGATATAATTTCCTTATAAAGTCATATTTTTCTCTCTCTTTCTCTATCACTTTACCTGTGTATTGACAAGATGCCAATAAAAAATATGTTAGTAGAACGACATTTGAAAATTATCCCGCATGTGTTTCTTTTGAACGAAAAATTAAAATTTATTTTAAGGAGGAATTACGATTATTTCTAACCTTGGGATGGGAACTGAATCCCTGGACACTTTATTTTTCCGTTTATCATTTACTCTTCACAATTCATCCTTTCATACTTCATCCCTAAGGTTAGATATAATCGTTATTTGTCCTTAAAATAAATTTCGATTTTTCGCTCAAAAGAAACACGTGCGGGATAATTTTCAAATGTCGTTCTACAATCATAAGCCGCATTATTTTGTATTAAAAATATGTTGTCATTGTCTCCATCAAAAGGAATGAGGTGTGAAAGGCAGAAGTTTTAAGAAACTTCCCTTCAAACAGATTTATGAAGGAGAGAGGAGATCTCAATTCTTATCAAAGAGATGGGGGAGGGAAGAGGATAAGTAATTAAATAGGTTTTGTAGATGGTGAACATAAGTTTGTTGGCTGGAAGTTGGTTTGGAAAAGCTACATCAAATTTTTATTTACACTTATGGACAAAAACTTAAGGAAGTTATACCTTTTAGTATGTATATCTGGATTCAGACAATAACTCTGAAAGATATTACAGTGATCTTTATTGAAGACACACAAGGTAATCAAGTGTGAACAGCCTCTGTCTCCTTTGAAAAAAAATAGACGATCATTCGAGAGAATGCTGAAGTAATCTATATTTAGGGAAAAAGTTGTATTCAAACAACATAATACTGTCATAATTTAATTCAAGAAAGGGTTGAATTGTTGTTAGTCGTTAGTTTACCTAAATATATTTATTATATTTTATGATATAAACTTTGTGCAAAAATAATAATAAGCAACCATTCAAATTTATATATTAACTCTACCAGTGCTACCCCTAGTGGTAAAAAGGTGGAACTACAGAAATTTGTGGTTTTCAATTTTTATTAAAAATTGAACCAGGTGAAGTTTTTGAAGTCTATATCTTCAGTGATGCCTACATATAAGATTTCTTAATGGTTGATTCTGTAGTTTTGGGAAGAGAATAAGAGAAACATGTAAAGGAAGTGGAAAGTCTTTGATGTCGTGGGTCGTCTACTTTTTTTTTTTAAGAAGACAGAGGCACTTTTATTTACACTTGGTTATCTCGTGTGTCTTCAATAAAGGTCACTGTGTATTTTTTTCATCGGAGTATGGACAGTAGAGATTTGATTTTATTTGTGAAAAGAGGCATTTGCGTCTTAATGTTTTCATTTGTTATATATGGGGGGTCGGTGGAAGGCTGGGTAAACCGTTTGGTTTTCGACCACTAGGACCCGGGTTCGATTCCCGCATTGGGCACTTTTTTCTGTTTAAAAAAAAAAAATGCTCCAATGGCCCCCGATTCTTGCAAAAGTCCAACCCCACCAGCGAGTGCAAGTAACCAAACGGGGCTCTGGCATTTGTAAGTGCAAAGTCGAACTGCTTTTCACATGTGTAGACATGTGGTGCGCTTACAGTAAAAGCAGTCGCTAACTACCCACCATGATTATCATGGCCTGTACCACGTGTACTAGGGTTCTCGAGATAAGAAAGAAGAAGAAGAAGAGAAGATTTGTTATATATGGATGGCACGTTATTGCTTTGTATTAAAGATCACTGTAATATCTTTCAGTTATTGTCTGAATCCCAATATACATGGTAAAAGGTATAACACTTCAAGTTGGGTGCATGAGTGTACTTTGATTTAGCCTTTCACTTTTATATTTAATCAAGGATTCCTAGATAAAAACCCAACACAATTTATCCATTTAATATTCATATTAGTCCACAAGAACACAGAGGATCCTAGGAAATATCTTATTGCGTGTTCTCTCTTTTATATCCATAGGAGAGCATCCCTTCCTTTCCCAGCTTAAAACTACACAGCCTTCTTAATGACTTTTCTTTAATTATTTTTATTCACACAAGTTTAGCGCACAAAGTTAAATAAACCAGTTTGATGATATAAGGTAACAAGACCACATCCAAAGAGATTAAAAACTATTCGTGACATTTCAGAGAAATAAGAGTTGCTACCATCTTCAGACAAAAGTACTGAATGTACTGTTAAAGCACAATTTGAATTATAGCTACAAGAAAATAAAACCTCTTGCCTAAAATGTAGCTTGGCACCTGCAGCTCCAGAACACATTTTGGCTTGCATTAGATGCACTAAACAGGACCTTTGGGAGAGGCCGCTGCTTATCATAAAACAGCTCGAGGAGCATGAACTCATGGAATTTGTGTAATCTTTACACAAGGGGATAAGAAACAACAACAACAGAAAATAAGACCTAATACAAATATATTAATATACAGTAAAACCCCTCTATAGTGAACCCCAATGGGACAGAGCTTTTGGTTCACTATAGCCACGGTTTGGCTATTTTTTTTTACTTTTCAAAAATTTTAGACTGTATAATTAAAAAACAGCCATACACACAAGTAGAGGCTGCCTCTTAAGTTACTGGTTACTTAATTGACTAATTTCCTTATATTAATACTGAATAATAATAGAAATCATTAGATAATAGGTTCTTCTTATGATTAACATACATGTACCTCTATGTCTAAGTTAAAAATCAAGACAAATCCTAGGCAAAGTTTTATTAAATATATATTCAAAGATATGAAATGATTTTAAAACATCATTATCACATTATATAATACAATTTTTACTTGAAAAAATGGCTCTAATACCTTGTTGTTTCAAAGCATTCTTCCAAGCATTGCACCATTCAAATAAAGTTAGTGTTTTTCTTCCATTTCATGTTTCCCCATATTCTTCTAGGTCTAGATTTCGTTTTTTTTTTTAACCTGCCATGCAAAACATTGCTGACTTTAAAATCACCATAGTTAATGGCATAAAAATAATTTTTGTTTCATCACGGGACCGTTTATTTGGACTTTTTTTATTTTTAGCCCTAAAACGTACGATCGCGATCGCGGCAAAAGTTGAAGTTGATTCCTCTTTGTAACAATTTTTAATAACTTTATATTTTATCTTTTATAATAGAAAAGTTATATTCTCTTATTTTAATATGTTCTTAACATTTTGCCTATGTTGTTTCACTTTGAAAAGTTTTGAAAATGGCCTTTTTTTTTTTTTTAAGAAATAATGCTTTTGTTTTTAAAATGCCTTTGTTTTCTTCATTTTGGAAGCCATTTGCATTTTTTATATTTCAAATTTAATGGATGCAAGGATATTCTAATTAATAAAAAGTATAATGTGTAAAAATTTATACAACATACAGCAAAAATAAAGTGCAAAAATCAAACAAACAATGCCGCTAAATTTATTGTTTTGAAATCGCGATCCGCGAGCTTTAAACATGCTCAAAATTTTTTTTTTTATTTATTTTTTTAAATTACAATTCTAAGTTCGTTATAAGCATAGTATTTTTAATAGATTTTATCATTTTGGGACCCGAAATAGGTTCGTTATAGGGGTAGTTCGTTATTCTAAAAATCGCAAAGTTCGTTATAACGATGGTATTTTCAATGGAATGGAATTGGGAATCGGCGTGGGTTCGTTATAAGGGAAGGTTCGTTATATCCAGGGTTCGTTATAGAGGGGTTTTACTGTATTTGTATTAGGTCTTATTTTCTTCTAAGAACTATTTTTTTGTTTACTGTGAGTAGGCCTATTGAAGAATAATAGAATTGTTGATGTTTTCATTGTCTGCAGAAATGCGTATCTCACCAACAATAATGTCAATATAAAATTTTGAAAGGTAAGAAAAATGGCCGCCTTTCTAATAAAACTATGGTGATTGTCAGCCAATCAGGAAGCCAGCATTTTACATTGTGGCGGGAGAGGATTATAAACATGTCAGCGCACCTCTACTTGAATTATTTTAAAAATACATTTAAACACAAGGTAATAAGACCAAATCCAAATAAATAGTGTGTGACATTTTGGTAACAGCGTTGTTACCATCTTCAGACAATAGTACTGAATGGTAGTATACACTAATTATTTATTTGGATTTGGTCTTATTACCTTGTGTAATATAATCTTCATTGGTCATGATGTCATAGAGACACGCGATGTAAACAATAAACGTGATTGGTCGATTTTTGGCCAAGTGTAAACAATGCGTGTCATCATGCAAATTTTTCACACCACTTTTACTAAAATGTCACACACTATTTATTTGTTTAGATTTGATCTTATTACTTTGTGTTTCTAATCTATAATCCAAATTGTACCTAAACATTGTGGAAATTTTATTTAAAAAATAGAATAAAAGAAGACCTAATCCAAATAATTTATTAGTGTGAGACGTTTCGGCAACAATATTGTCACCAACATTAGACAAAAGAAAAATTATTATTTTGTAATTTTTCTTTTTTTTTTTGTCTGATGATGGTGACAATGTTGTTGCCGAAACGTCACGCACTAATAAATTATTTGGATTAGGGCTTCTTTTCTTTTATTATAATCTATAATCCAAATTGTGCTTTACCTTTAAAAAATAGAAATTTTTTGTGTGTCTCGTCAATGTTGTTTTTAGGTGAAAAGTTTAATGTTGAATATGAGGAATATAATTTCTTAAAATAAAAATACTTTTACTTATAAAATAAATGATAATTATTGGTAATTATCAAGAATTATTGTGTATTTTTGTTACATAATTAAGATAAATATACAATATTTAATGATTGTGTCATCATGAAAAATGTTTACATCATATTTTGTTAATAGTTTTGTATAATTTTATAATGTAAAAAATATATTAGTTTCTTTGATAATTTTGTTACTGTTAAATATATGTGCCTTTTAAATCTAATCATTTCAAATTTTCAATCAAATGTTTTGCACTATCTCTTGAATTAAAACATTCATTCATGAAAAATGGTCATGTAAATTTTAAAAACAAATTAACAAAACCTTTCTTTTTTTTTTTTTAAGATGTGTCAAATATTTTATTAAATATCAATCAAAATAACTCAAGATAAAAGATATAGGCTATATGATTTTTAAAAAATTTTCAACTAGTCCTTTTTATATTCTTAAGCCTTTTTAAATATAAGGTTTTGTATAATGAGTATTTTGGTGTCTTTTTTTTTTTTGATGTTTAAAAGGAATTGTATACAAGTCCTATCAAACAATGAATAAAAGACAGGAAAAAAGGAAAATACAACCAAATATTTAAATCAACTATAGGAAATGCTTTCAATATCAAGATCATTTATTTAGTGGTACTTTCATTTAATTAATAATACTATTGGATAGATAAATTTTTATATTCACCAAGTGATGTTTCACTGGTGATATTTGAACTTTAATATTTTTAAAACGCATGATTTTATGACGAATTTATTGTTATTCTCAATTTAGGAATATGTCTTTCGATGTAAGTTAAGGCTACCGGCCTTTTATAAAATAGAATTTTTTAAAAATACATTAGCATAGCAGAAATTTTAATAAATACGTACAGAACTCCAGCTGATCAAATCATTTGTCGCCGGGTCTTCTACAATATTCCATAACTTTGAAATAAAACCCGGTATCGAGCTCCGAGCTACTTCCATAGAATGCATATTATTTATATATGCACACACTTTATTTACAATGTATTTTATTTAGAACAAAAACATTTATAACTGATTGTAAATTGCGTCACTCAGTGTTGCCTAAAGACTTGTTGAAAAGTTGTAAAATAAGAATAACAGTTCAATGATGAAAATAAAAATATTTTCCCTAGGTAAAAATAAATTTTTAAATATATCAAAAACTAAAAATATTCATTTCTAAATATTGAGAGAATATATTTTTATTGAAATCCAGACTTCAAAGGAACGATCTCCCCCTTATATATAAATTTGTTCAAACTTCTATTAAAACAAAAGATTGAATAATTTAAAACAAAAGCTCAAAATCAGAAAGAGGTTATATAAATATATATGATTTTAAATATTCGTTTTAAAAGTTATATACTAATAAATATTGGGAGTACATTTTATTTCTTGCGTTTTTTTGTCGAAAATTGAAGCTTTATTGTGAAAAATTGGTTAGAATTTCAATGTTCAAGTATTGTCCGCGCTAGCCACTACTTTTTCCTATCTTTCTGGAAATTAACGAATTCCATCGCGGAAAAATGCCAGCTCTTTGGCTGCTATCCATTCATCGATCCATTTTTTGACTTCATCATAATTGAAGAGGTGCTGGTCAGCCAGACCATGTTGGATTGATCAAAATAGATAATAATCTGGGATAATAATATATGGCGGGTGGGGTAGGTCTTCCCATTTCAAAGTTTCCAAGTACGTTTTAACGGTGTTGAAACATGTGGCTGAGCATTATCATCTTTATTCATCATCTATTATCACGTTGTCATGTCTATTGGAGTATTGCAGCCGTTTTCTCGCAAAGCTCGGCTCAAACGCATCAACTGCCTTCGTAGACCTTCCCTGTGATCCTTTCGTTTGGTTGTAGCAACTCATAATATACCACTCTTAACTGATCCCACCAAATACACAGTATATTCTTCTCGCCATGAATATTCCTACCTTTCAGATAATTCCCATTCTTTTAAGTGATGGAAAATAGCTGGTTGAGTGACTCCAAGTGTTTTGCGAGTTCCTTTTGCGTTTGTGTTGGATCTTCATCGAGCATTTCCCCAAATTCTTCATCCTAAAACTTTGGTAGCACTCAGTCTTTTATATCTTCCAAATCGAAATTGACATTTTAAAACCATGCAAATCACTTCTGACACGTTCATTCAGCTAGAGCATGGTAACCATAAACTGCAATGACTCTCAGCCGCCTTTTCTTCATATTGAAGTAATGAGGTAAAACTCCTGTAAAAACACATTATTTAGTACAAAAGTTGACATTTTAGGAGTAAACAGAAATTAGGTTGTTTACACTTCAGAGAAATGACGTTTCTGAAAAAGGAAGCCTTATAATGGCGCTCCAAAATAATGGTGTTGCCAGATGAAAGAAACAATGGAATAATAAACTAGTTGCGCCATCTTTATAAAAAACTCCACCTACTTATTTATACTCCCAATATATATACAAATCTATATTAATAAAATGGAAATTTCATAAGTGGTGTTCGCTAAAAACTTTCGTTACAATGCATCAATTTCGACCAAATTTTCAACATTTATGTAAAACGAGATGGAGCAGGTTTTGCTTAACATCAAAATATTTTTCCTAACACTAACATGCGTAACTTCGCTGTTATCGATTAAATACAAAAAAATCAACAGAGTTAATTTTATTTATATAAAATACAAAATTAAATTTCAACAGAGTTAATTTTTTTACATACTAGCTAATAATCTCAATCTAAAAAATATTCAAAACAAGCAATTTTAAGATAACACCATATGTAAAACAGTCGGCCAAGAAAACAACCTTCCTCGAGTAAAACCCGGGCGGAGCACACCCGCTAGTATATATATAATTGAATGTCTGTCTGTCTGTCTGTGTGTACTCTGTAGATTCAAAAACCATACATCCAATCGTCGTGAAAAAGCCTCGCGGGAGCTTGCCCAAGATGACCTCCGGGAACTTCGTCCATCTTCCATAAACGACCATGAATTTATTCAACCTTATCGATTATCGAGTATTTTTCAAGGGAAGGGGGGGGAGGGGGGGGGGGAAATGTTCACTAGATAAAACGATGATTTTGTAATGTAGAAAATTAGGAAAGACAAAATTCAGAATGACACGGCACACAGGGACCGGGAAAAAATGATCACTTTATCAGTTTCAAATTATCAAAATATATCTATTTCTTTTTATAAGTTTATAGAGAATTGTTTTAACAAATGTTCGTTAGACAGACCTTTACTCGGGTACCGATTAATATTGATTTTATTCAACTTATCGAGTATTTTTCAAGGGACCGGAAAAAATGTTCACTTTATCAAGAGATTCTTTAGGGGAAGCCGGGTACATCCGCTAGTATATATATAATTGAATGTCTGTCTGTCTGTGTGTACTCTATAGATTCAAAAACCATACATCCAATCGTCGTGAAAATTTGGGATATTATTAGGTATATCCCCAAGAAGGTTTTTGAAAAATAATTTCTTGAATATCCTTAGAGTTATTTGAAGATTTGTAGATTTAACTCGCAAGCAGCGCCACCATTGCGACGATGTTAACAAGTTTTTTTATCTATAAGTTTTATTATCACTAAGTTTATTATCTTAAAGATAATTTATCAAAAGTAAGATTATCTCAGGATGACACGGCAATTTATTTGAGACAAGAATAATGATACAATTCCAAGGCGAAGATACTATTCCTTTAACTTCCAATTACCGAGGGAACCAATTAATATTGATTTTATTCAACTTATCGAGAGTATTTTTCAAGGGACCGGGAAAAAATGTTCACTAGATAAAAAGATGATTTTGTAATGTAGAATATTAGGAAAGACAAAATTCAGGATGACACGGCACACAGGGACCGGGAAAAAATGTTCACTTTATCGAGAGATTCAAATTTACGAGTTTCAAATTATCAAAATATATCTATTATTTTTTTTATAAGTTTATAGAGAATTGTTTCAACAAATGTTCGCTAGACAAACCTTTACTCGGGTAAAACCGGGCGAAGCCGGGTACATCCGCTAGTAAGTAATATAATTGGGTTATCAAAGAATATAGTTGGTGTTCTGTGCACCAGAAACCTAGATAATCTATATCTCTATATATGATATTACTAGAAGAATGACCCTAGTGCAATTTCCTTCATACTGAAAGTACATCTATAATAAATAGTAGAAGTGCCAAAGAATAGCAATACAGAAGTAACACATAAACCAGAGGCAAAAAGTTTGTGTGATGGAAAAAATTGTATTATATAGTGCTTAGGTATTTGATTTAATTATTTTTTGCAATCTATTTAGTCGTTTAAAAATCAATATAGTTTAAATAGAAGGGAAGCTTTTTCCAACCAACCCCGAGGTACCCGCCCCAGCGCATTAACCCTTGAAATTGCCTGATTTGACTGAGTGAGTGCGATGGATCTTGACTGCGATGCCCATCTTCTCAGTAATAATAAGAAAATAAATAGGTTCATAAAAAAGAATTATCCAAAACACTGGCATGTAAATATTTTTCTGCAAAAAATGAAAGAGCACATGGAAATTAGGCGAAAATATGCGTTTGCTAATGACTGCGACTGCATTTTAAACGATTTAAAAAAAGAGATAAAAAAACAAAGGCCAGAACAAAATACTAAAGCCATTATTTACATACAGTAAGGCTAATTTTGTAAAGGTTTTTAAAAATTGCATTGTGTGCACTTACCATAACTTAGTTAGTAATATAAATTTCTCTCTCAAATACTTTTGTAAAAAAAGTAACACTAGTATAAAAATATATTTCGAAAAAAATACACAAGCAACTTGAAAAAAATGCAGAACGTTTAATTGGCCTAGTGTTGTTACTTCGCCTCATATTACTCGTAAAAAAATGTTCTTCAAATGAAAAAAATAAATAGCCAAAAATACTAATCAAAATGTAGCCGAAAATTTTCTTCAGGTTTATAAAAAGCGACATTCACAATTTGGTGCCAATTGGCTCAGTAGTTTTTGAGTTTATCGCGAAACAGACAACAGACATTGACTTATATATATATGTCATAATTTGTACATAACTGGATGCAAACCCGCCCCAATATGTAGGCAATGTATGTTTTAAAAGATTTTAATAAAGACAAGGCTTAAGAAATCTGGGAGAGAAAGGACATCAAAGAGGAAGCAATCATTAGCAGGTTTTATTATCCAGGAACTCATAAAACTGGGTTCAAGAACCTAGTATTTCCTGGATCATGTCAGAACAAGCTAAGAACAAAGAATTAGCAGAGACCCAATGAGAGTCCAGGAAGGATTAGCTAGGAACCAATGGAATCGAGCACCCCTGAAAATTCATCCAATGAGAGCCCGGAATAGCTTTCATGTTAAATCGGGGACGAAGTATAGTCAGTGGGGACCTGGACAGCACCGAGTTAGCATCTGGACCGACCAAGGAACCCGGTTAGGAGCCAGCCACCACCCTCTCAACGAACAGATAAGTCCCATCATCAATAATGTGAACAGCCATAGTTACTAGCAACTCAGCCAAATAGCTACCACCCCTTTCTCCCTAGATCGCTAGCCTTTTCCAATCCAAATTCTGTGTTTTCGTTATTTTCCCCTGTATGAATACCTTACCACTCAGCAACAACGACTGCGCCCACCACCATCACCAATCAATCAAAACTTTACCCCATCTCCAAAAATGTATTATCCCAACGTTACAGTGAGTCGACAGGATTCTACAACAGTGTAATACATCAAATAATACAGTAATACTTCGAATATTACATAGAGTCGACAGGATTCAAAGGAGTAATATTCACCCAATATTACATAGAGTCGACAGGATAAAATGGAAAACAAACGAGACCAAGTAGCGAAAAGTAATGGTAGCGAGATCGGGGAGAAAAGGAAGGCCGCACGACGCACCCTAGTGGCGATTCTAGTACAGTTAGCGGCGACCCTGCAAGGAGTGAGGTCTACCCGACGAGATGGGGACCGGGGCTCCGCCTGCGGGACAGACGCCGCCCACGCCCCCACCCCAGGCCGGAAGACGAACGGAGCCACCGCCGACACGTGGCCGAGCGACCTGACGCGCCACCCCATGGAACCCTCACCCACCATGCCGGATCCAAACACCAGTGTCCAGAAAAAACCAAGTAAGTGGACTGAACCATCCCAACAAGCTCGACACTCGAACGCACGGGCAGTGCAATCAGCCCCAATTCCACACGCGAACGCACGGGCAGTGCAAATAGCCCAAATTCGAAACGCGAACGCGCGGGCAGTGCAAACGGCCCCAACTCAGCAGCACGCCAGGCAGTCCACACCCCTACCACATGCCAGAGACGCACAAGCCGCGCAGACTTTTCGGAACTGAGGTAGGATCTCAACCCTTTTTCGTCAAGCGATTGACGCTGAAACTGCATCTTACCCATGAAATGTCAACTCCATTTTTAATTGACACAGGCGCAAGTTTGAATATAGTGCCCCATAATCTCTATAAAATGTTAAAAATTCACCTTCCTAATTTAAAATTAAAAGAACAGTCTATAGATCTACAGACCCTAAATGGTCTTGCAACAACAATAGGTAAAATAGTACTTCCCCTAACAATAGGTAAAATAACTAGAAAAGAGTATTTCCATGTGGTGGAAGCACCTCTACCATTTGGAATTCTCAGCATAAATACCCTCCATAATTTTAAATTAACAATAGACTTCAACCAAGGCACTATATTCCAGCTTGGCGCTCCATTGTCTACCCCTACCTACCATTTTTACCATGTACCCAATGAATGCACGTATTGGGAGTGCCAAGCGATGTCACAAAAGGCTAACTATGCACACCCACCGTCCGCACATGGCACCCACTGCGCGCATTCATTGGGCCAAACCCAATCAACCACCTGCCAATCTAGTCACGCACCCGCGCAATACAACTTTTTCACTAAGGCCAATTGCCTTTACTATATGCCCACAATTCACCAGGCCACAACGGCTTCAAATTGCAACAACAATGCACAAAATGTGTCCATCCAACGGGACAACCCCCACATAAAGCCCATAAGTGACCACACATCGTCACGCGACAATCACACACGTGTACACCGCAACAACTGCGACACTCACAACAACAGTACACAGACAGTATCCATCCAGTAAGACAGCTCACACACAACGCACACATATGACCACACGGCGTCACACCACAGTCACACGCACAACCAGCGCAACAAGCGCGACACTCGCACCAACAGGCGACAACGACACCACGCAAAAACATGCACAAACACTGCCAAAACAACCACCCCATCTACACGAAACATAGAAACAATCCACGCCACCCAACAACCACACAATCGCAAAACATTGCGATCTTTCTTAAGCGCTGTGAACGCTTATAAATAGTTCATTCCGGACCACGCCCGCTTGCGGACGCCACTTGTCAACCTTCTAAAAAGGGATGTCATGTGGGTCTGGGATGACGAATGCCAGAAAGCGTTCACTAGCCTAAAAGAAAGCCTTACAACACATCCCACGTTACACCTTTACCAGGAAGGTCTGCCATGCCAGGTGTATTGTAATGCCTCAGCACTCGGCATCGCAGGCGGCCTCAAACAGGTCTACCCTGATGGGAAGACATACACAGTTCAGAATTTCAGCCGCTCTCTGCGTGCACACGAGCGAAATTATTCAAACTCGGAACTACAATGCCTAGCAATTGTGGAGAGTGTGGATAATTTCCGCGTCTGTTTAATGGACAGAAAATTTACAATATTTTCTTACCATCACGCATTGCAGTGGCTGAAAGAGATCAAAAGCCCGTCAGGCAGATTGTTTCGATGGAGATTAAGGCTATCGAGATACGAATATGAGGTCCGTAGCATAAATGGAGTACCACACTATGAAACGGGCGTCATAACTCGTAACCCATTTTGTGGCTTCTTAGACGCCTACCTCATTAAGAGCCATCAGCCTTCCCCATCGAGAAAATCTAGCTTGACCATGGATCACAATGGACTGCATACCGTCTCCCGAAAAGGTGTAACTAAACTTATAGTTCCAAAACCACTCATAACCAAACTACTTAAATCAATCCACACACAACACGACCATCCAGACATCTCAAAGATGACGAGACTCATCTCGTCTCAATATTACTGGCAGAACATGACACAAGACATTGCAAAACAGGTAAGGACCTGTCCCACCTGCCAATTCGCAAGAAGTATCGATGAATCCAACCAACCTCTCCAAAAAGACACCGATACAGCCCACAGAAACAAACTAAATCCGTACACAAAACATACCACACACACAATACAAACAATAACAAATTTACACCATCTAAGACAGAGAGACGATTACACGTTTCCACTTATACCACGTACAACCGACATATCTTCAACAGAACCATTGACCACCAAACAGGCGAACTGCGAACCTGACAGTCATTTAAATCATACTATTTTGTCCAAAAAACAATCCACGCAATTCACCCACGGTAACAAGAAATGCGATATAGCCCTTCCCCAAAAACACCCCGTTTCAAATCCGTCACAATCAATAGAAGTCCAAGCCGAGCCACATTTCATGGCAAAAACATGGGAGAAGATGTGCCAATATCCCATTTTTCACCTAATCTCTGTTATTTGTCTTCTATTTCTACCCTACAAACTCGCTCCCTATACAATTATAATTCACATACTAAAATATACCCTTCCAGTCCATCGACTTTACCAGCTGCAGGAAGCAGTCTTCCATATAGGAAATTCCGTCTTAAAATCAATCTTCCATATAGGAAATTCCGTCATAAAAGCCATCTTCCATATAGGAAATTCCGTCTATAAAGTCATCTTCCATATAGGCAATGCCATCTTTGAATTTCTAAATCTGGTATGGGAGATGCTAGGAGAATTCGTGGGGCAATTAAAGGGACCTAACACCAATTCAATTAGGAAGGACAATTAGGGCACCGTGAAAAAATCAATTAGGAGGGCGGACGTCGGTCTAATATTTCTCCCCGCGTAGCAACAAAGACGCCCGCCATATTTCCGGTCTCAAATTACGCCGGTCAGCTACATGTCATCCAATTACTTACACAAGTAGAGAGGGGGGATAAATTTGGAATCTGCCCCGGAGGGCATTGCTCCGTCCCCCACACATCCGCTATAAATTGAGGTCACCAGCGCGCTGCCGGACAATGACAATTTAGGTCACCCATTATTGGATCGCAACCCAGTTCGAGTCTACATATCGACTTTTATACACAAACACAATTTAATAATATTAATAGCATTATATATTAATATTTTAACAAAACAACATTCCCAATGAATTTTTACATTTCTATTCTTATATTTCTTTTAAAGACTTCCAAAAAACTTACTACATTTACAGACATCCCCAACGATTTTCCGACCAAATGCGACTTTTTAAACATTTTTTAAAACAATATCACACATTAACATAATACATTCGGCCTTGAGATCTCGAAAAACAACACAAACACAAAGACAAAAATCTACGAGGCATATAAAGAATTAATGGCGGCGTGATATAGATTTTGGCATGTAATTGATTTACGAAGCGAGTTTGCAAACCTCGCTATACATTTTTTTATATATCATTCATTTACATTATTTTCTTATGTTTAAAATCAAAATACTTAATCAAATTTACCATTTTTCCCTAATACAAATACTTATCATTTATTTTAAGCAATTATTTACCATTTATATAACCACTTCTTTTATTTTGTTCATAATTCAACAACTAAACAAATTTTATCAACGAAAACTCACTGGTTTTCTTTTAAAATTAGATATTGTTATTTTTATTTTTGAGTTACAAAAAGCCTTTTGACGTGACAACGTCTTAAATTAGGTTGCGGCTGGGAGTCACTTATGAAAAAGTGTAACCCGGTAACGTTACGATGAGTCACCAAACGAGAGTGCTGCGCGCGCAGCGCTAGAGAATTAGGCGCATTGAATCGGCGCATGCTTGTCTCTGTCTTTGTCTTTCTCGAACGTTCTTGGCGTTGGAAAAACAAGAAAGCGTCATAATACAAGTTCACACGTGTGGTTAAAGTATCGTCAGCTGTGTCTGTAGTGAAAATGTGGAGTGCTTAGATTCGTCATTTACAACAACTACAACAATAAAGGTAAATAATTGTACACTGATATTTCATTATCGTAAACTATGATTGATTGATTAATTGTTAGATTGACACAAAAGTTGAGAAACTGAGTTTATAGGTTATGTCATACTATTGATAAATGTTGATAGTGTTAAGTAAATTATTAGTTTAAAATTAATTAATTAATTAATTATTATTTTACAAATTTTAAATAGTTTCAAATTTATTTAGCAAAAATTTGAACCTTCGATCTGAATAAATGTTTTGATTTTCGAATTGATTCTTTAAAATTACAAATATTAAGAAAAAGTGGCAGATATAAGAAAACTTTATTTAAACTGTGTTGAGCAAGAATTTTAACATCTAATTTAAGTAAATGTTTTAATTTTCAACTTCATCATTTACAATTACAAATTTTATTTAATTTCAAATATATTTAGCAAAAATTTGAACCTTCGATCTGAATAAGTGTTTTGATTTTCAAATACCAACGCGGCTGGTGGAGTGGCGATCTATCGTAAATTATCATCGACATCTACGGCGGAAGTGTTCCAAGTTGCGATTACAGACGTAACTCGTGTCATTAAAACCAAGGGTGACATGCGCATGACTGAAGTTACTTGCTTCGCCGCTAATACTAGCTTCAAGTTTATACTCGGTGCTGTATATATTCATCCAGGAGCTAGTATGCAGGATATTGGAATGTTACTATGGCAAGGACTCGGTCCGTACATTCACAACAGCCAGTACGTGCCACCGTTCGTGCAAGTTGATTCTAGTATACCGATTCTTCTGTGTGGTGATTTTAACAAAAACGTAAAGCCTGACAACTCGTTTCTTAATTTCATGAAAAATACGTTTAATCTTGATTGCGTATCAAACGTTTCTAAGTCAACTACGTTAAAAGGAACAACTATCGACTTGACTTTCGCAAGACACATTACAGCAGAAACACTTCCTTTCATTTCATATTTCTCCTATCATCGTCCTATCCTCAACAAAATCACTCAAATAGGAATTAGTTAAGTTTAAGTTTACATGTACAATGTTTTAGTAAACAAAATATATTTCTATAGTTAAAATTTGTGCAATTCTTATTTTCATTCAATTCCTTGTTCCTATTGTGCAATTTAATTATATTCATATCAATAAATATTCTACCGTTGTCGTAAAATCTTCGCCCGTAAAACCGACTTTACAGGCAACCATTGTTTTTTCTTTTTTTTTTCTCACCATGCACCAAGCATTCACTTTGATTTCTTCCAACTTTTATATTAATTTTGATTTCTCAAAGGACCTAAAGAACTCCCTCGATTTCATTCCCAATCTCGAGTAGAATATGATTAGGCATTTTTCTTTTTTTTTTCTCACCAATGCACCAAGGCATTCACTTTGATTTCTTCCAACTTTTTATTTTGATTTCTCAAAAGACCTAATAGAACTCCCTCGATTTCATTCCCAATCTCGAGTAGAATATGGTTAGGCATTTTCCTTTTTTTTTTCACCATGCAACAAGGCATTCACTTTTATTTCTTCCAACTTTTATTTTGATTTCGCAAAAAGACCAAGTAGAATTCCCTCGACCTTATTCACAATCTCGAGTAGAATATGGTTTAGGCATTTTTTTTCTTTTTCTCACCATGCACCAAGCATTCACTTTGATTTCTTCCAACTTTTATTTTATTTTTGATTTCTCAAAGGACCTAATAGAACTCCTTCGATTTCATTCCCAATCTCGAGTAGAATATGATTCGGCATTTTTTTTTCTTTTTCTCACCATGCACCAAGCATTCACTTTTATTTCTTCCAACTTTTATTTTGATTTCGCAAAAAGACCTAGTAGAATTCCCTCGACCTCATTCACAATCTCGAGTAGAATATCGTTTAGGCGCTTTGTCTTTTCTTCCCCCCCCCCACTATGTACCATAGCATTCATTTTGATGTCTTACAATTAAAAAATTTTTGATTTCTATTAATTAGACGCAAGCTATATATCATCAACACCATTCTCTTTTATCTCTTATATCACTACCAATGCTTGTATATAGCCTCTCTATAACCACAACTAATTTTCCCACAAAAATTATTTTTTTCCTTTACAGAACTCACTCAGGTTTTCCCCTTCGTGAATTCTTCACATGTAGGGGGCGCATCTGTCATAATTTATACATAACTGGATGCAAACCCGCCCCAATATGTATGCAATGTATGTTTTAAAAGATTTTAATAAAGACAAGGCTTAAGAAATCTGGGAGAGAAAGGTCATCAAAGAGGAAGCAATTATTAGCAGGTTTTATTATCCAGGAACTCATAAAACTGGGTTCAAGAACCTAGTATTTCCTGGATCATGTCAGAACAAGCTAAGAACAAAGAATTAGCAGAGACCCAATGAGAGTCCAGGAAGGATTAGCTAGGAACCAATGGGAATCGAGCACCCCTGAAAATTCATCCAATGAGAGCCCGGAATAGCTTTCATGTTAAATCGGGGACGAAGTATAGTCAGTGGGGACCTGGACAGCACCGAGTTAGCATCTGGACCGACCAAGGAACCCGGTTAGGAGCCAGCCACCACCCTCTCAACGAACAGATAAGTCCCATCATCAATAATGTGAACAGCCATAGTTACTAGCAACTCAGCCAAATAGCTACCACCCCTTTCTCCCTAGATCGCTAGCCTTTTCCAATCCAAATTCTGTGTTTTCGTTATTTTCCCCTGTATGAATACCTTACCACTCAGCAACAACGACTGCGCCCACCACCATCACCAATCAATCAAAACTTTACCCCATCTCCAAAAAGGTATTATCCCAACGTTACAGTGAGTCGATAGGATTCTACAACAGTGTAATACATCAAATAATACAGTAATACTTCGAATATTACATAGAGTCAAAGGAGTAATATTCACCCAATATTACATATATATACTAGCTGATTAAATGTTTTATTCAAATACTATTCGTTACAATTATAAATTGGCGCTGTGGTTGTCACTCATGTGAAACGTCCCGCCCCAAGCTTTATGTTTTTAAAATATAAAAATAAAAATGTAAATTTTCACAACGATATTTGAAAATGCTATTATTTTGATTTTCAAATACTATTAGTTACAATTATAAATTGGGGCTGTGAATGTCACTCTTGTGAAATGCCCGCTCCAAACTTTGCGTCTGAGAAGCGATATTTTTATAAAGAGATGATCTGGCTTTGTGTCTTCTGCTCAAATGAGTGTTTTTCTGATAGAATTTTGATCCTGCATACTAAAATTGAACTGGCTTCACCCGTAACCCAGTCTGGCCGAGATCGTTGTCCTGCGCGGGAGGACCACGCCATTAATCAAGATCACCACTCGCTCGGCCCATCACGCCCTGGAACGCCCGCGCCTTGCGGCTCCTGGCAATATGGGAGTCCATCGTCGACGTGCTCTTCAAGGTTGACTGGTCTTCGCTCCGAAGCGGCGCCTTCTAGGCGCATAATGGAGATGTCACCCACCGATTGGCCCTGCATGCCTTGCTTCACCCAGATCATCCAGCCTCTGCGGTCCCGATACTGGGGATGCCGATGCGGAATATCAGGCCCTTCGTGGGGAGGCTTTCAACCATCATCGAGAGACCCCCTGACCTACAGGCATGAATCTTCTTGGGTGTTGGCATCGAGGGCCTGTCATTGACTGGAAAAGGACTCTCGCTCGTTGGGGAAGACTCCCTGGCTGATTGAAATAATTCCCTCTTTTATAATTTAGCGATCTGATTTTATAAAAAATAACTAAGGAGTCAATAAATTTATTTTAATTGTCAATTGTCAGACACACACGATGCTAAATAAAATAATTTTAAAACGAGTTCACTTTCCAAATATCGCGATAATATTTAAGATTCTTATCACCGCATTTTTCAATTGGTGGCGATATACATTTTTTTTACCGAACTTATAATTATTTATGCAAAATAAGGTAAATAATAATAAAGAAAAAAATAAATAAATAATATTTTCAATGAATATGTTGAGCCCCAGAACAATTATATATTGAACTCTTTTCAGAAAAGGCGCTTCCCTATGTCAAACTAGCGGAAAATAATAAACACCGCAAGTGTTTGTTGTTATATAAGCCTTGTTTTAAATAAAATGGTTGATAAAGTTAGACGTTACGAAAAAATATCTTTTCTTGGTGAAGGCCAGGTGCGTCTAGAATATTTTATTTTCTAAGAAATTTTAATGGATAACAAATTTTGCTCATATATTGTTTATATGCAGTTTATATTTTCTTTAAATGCACTGCTGTGATAGAAATGTACGAAGACATCTCAACTTTCTATCCCCACTAAATCATATTAGGGTATCAAGCCTGTAGATCTTGAGACTTTTGATGGTATTGATGGAGACATCTGAGGCCCATCATTGAATATAACAAAAACATTTCCTGTAAAATACAATTGAGGAGGAATCTCTTCCAATGTTGTGGCCAGATACGAAAAAGTTCTTATGATTGACCTCTACGTAGGAAATTTTTAAAACAACCTAAACTAACCAAATGTAGCCTAACTTAGCACAATCCATCTGAAACTAAAAGAGCCTATTGTATTGATACACTTGGCATCAGATATATCTGGGCAAAATATTGAGAGAATTGTAACATTTAAAAGCCTATGATATATCTATGAATCTTTCGAATATTAATGTGTTTGCATTTATTATCAACACAATTTAAATATATATATATATATCTATATTAATAAAATGCAAATTTCATAAGTGTTGTTCGCTAAAAACTTTCGTTACAATGCATCAATTTCAACCAAATTTTCAACATTTATGTAAAACGAGGTGGAGCAGGTTTTGCTTAACATCAAAATATATTTCCTAACATTAACATGCGTAACTTCGGTGTTATCAATTAAATACAAAAAAAATCAACAGAGTTAATTTTTTTACATACTAGCTAATAATCTCAATCTAAAAAAATATTCAAAACAAGCAATTTTAAGATAACACCATATGTAAAACAGTCTGCCAAGAAAACAACAACGATATTACATCTTTCTCACATATTCACACACAATCTTGATTAATAATTAAAACTAATCTTTAACATTGTTTATTATACTTCATAATATATAATATTCGTTAGGCAAACTTTCACTCGGATAAAACCCGGGCGAAGCCGGGTACACATCCGCTAGTATATATTAAAAATAAAAAAGGCATCTCCTGACCACGAGATGGTCAGGAGATGCCTTTTTTATTTTTAATATCAACACCTGACCCACTTATCTTTTATTTTTTTCTATTGTTTTCTCATATATATATATAGATATATATTATATAAAACAGCCTACCTGGATCTGCAAAGGAAAAAAAAAACACTAGGTATTTGATTTAATTATTTTAAAAAAGATATATAAGAAAAATAAAGACCAGAACAAAAATTAATAAAAAATACGAAAGCCATTATTTACATACAGTAACGTTAATTATGTAAAGTTTTTTTATTTTGCATTATGTGCACTTAAAAGTAACACTCGTATAAAAAGATATTTTTTAAAATGTACGCAAGCAACTTGAAAAAAAATGCAGAACGCTCATATTAACGCCTCGTATTTACTCCGCATAAAAAAAAAGTTCTTCAAATGAAAAAATTAAATAGCCAAAAATACTAATCAAAATGTAGCTGAAAATTTTCTTTAGGTTTATAAAAAGCGACATGAAAAATTTGGTACCAATTGGTTCAGTAGTTTTTGAGTTTATCACAAAACAGACATTGACTTTTATATATAAGAAGATTTAGATGGAAAATTTGCCGGGAGGAAATTGATCCATTGAAGCATAGGGCACCTCTCCCGTCAAAAACCTGACGCCATCCATTGACCGTCGCCGCAACTAGCGGCCTCGGGTCGGTGACAAAGATTTGGCCCAGCCACCTTGCCAGCAAAACACCTCTTTGGTAGATGGTGAAGATTCCATTAGATCCACTTAGGCCCAAGACTGACGAGGGCCATTAGCCCGAAACCATGGTCTCTTCGGTGGACGCTTCTCAGTTTGCCAAAGCTGGTGTTGTGGCTTTGTCACCGACCTGAGGCTCCTAGTTGCGGCGACGGTCAATAGATGGTGTCATGTTTTTGATGTTTATTTTGACGGGAGAGGCGCCCTATGCTTCTATAAGAAGATATTTTTCTCTTAACTAATGATAAGACACAATTTGGATTATAGATTATAAATTCAATACACTCTTTATGTATTTGGATGGGGTCTTATTATACTTTGTGTTTATACTTTTAAGTAATTTTTTAAAAATCATTTGTTTTGGGTTTCAGTTTGCCACTGTCTACAAAGCTAGAGATGTTGAAACAGACGACATTGTAGCTGTCAAAAAGGTAAGTTCATCTTACTTTGGTTCTAATGAAAACTATCATTCTTCTATAGTGCGTTGTTTATAGCTGATGTTTGTCATTCTTCTCTCCACCATTTTCTTCCTTTCTCTTTCTTCTTTCTTATCTCCACACTGGGTGAAGTAGAATGTGTATGTCATTAAGACTGGGAGCACTACTCATTGTCAGGCCGACTTAGCTCCAAAAGAAATGGCCGCCTCTGACATGAGGAACAGACACCATGTGCAGCCGTTCCTAACATGGAGTACAAACGCTGCTCATCCTGTATACCTGGATTAGGAGCCCTTACAGGGTACTATCAGCCGGGCCAGCTGAGTCCAGGTTTTTTAGCGAGCTTGTTACTGCTCCCCCACCTCCTTTTCCATCCGGGCTTGGGACCGGCTAAGGCGAAGTTTATACGAGTACTAAAATAAGAAAACAAGGCCTCCAGGGAAAAGTTTCTTTTTTTAAAAAATATTTTTAATTTACATATCTCTCAAGCTTTCAGGCAAACAAGCTCCTTCTACAGAAGAAAGACTTTCTTGCCCGAAAGCTTGAGAAATTTGTAAATCAAAATACAGTTAAACCTGTCTATATCTTGGGAATCACCAAAATAGGGTGCTTTAGAGAGGGGGGTGCTATAGACAGGTCACTTTTAATGTAAATCGCATCGTACTACCTATTTAAAATTGGGCGCTATAGAGAGGAAAGCGCTATTTAGAAGGAGGGCGCTATAGACAGGTTTAACTGTATTTAAAAAAGGAAAAATTTTCCCTGGAAACCTAATGTTCTTATTTTAATATTGATTCAAGGAATTATTTTAACCGAATTGTATATGAGTACTATTTATTGTTGACAAGAAAAATTTTGTAACTCTTTAAAAACTTTGAAATTTTGTAAATTGTATGACCCAGAATAAGTATATTGCTACGGCGTTTTATGGTTTCCACAAGTCCATATCTCAGAAGAAGGCCAAGTGACACTCACTCCTCACTTTCTTACTGCTACTCTTTTTGTGTTTTTTTTTTTTTGCTTCCCTCTTTCTCTTTCTTGTTTTTTTTTCTTTTTCTTCTGTCTATATCGTTATTTCCTTTGTCTAACTGCTTTGTTCTTATGCATACCTCTGGTGAATCCTGTATAGGGTCAGTGACCCTAAATAAAGGCTTTTTGTTGTTGTTGTAATTTTGTAAATTGTAAATTTTGACTTTTCCGACCTTAAAAGGTTGCAGACCCCTGGGTTATATACCACTTGTAGGGTCAGTGACCCTAAATAAAGGCTTTTTGTTGTTGTTGTTGTAATTTTGTAAATTGTAAATTTTGACTTTTCCGACCTTAAAGGTTGCAGACCCCTGGGTTATATACCACTTGTCCACTGATTCCTGATCAGACATGTTGGGAGTGAGTGATACATCAATAGTGTGTATGGAGGTTTTTACCCCTTGTGTATATATCATTGGCTAGATGTCATCAAAAGTGTTTTGAACAGTCCATGTGTAGACACGTGCTGCTGTGAATTGTCTACAGTCCCTACACACTGGGTGTTATTCCAGATCAAGCTGGGCCCCAAGTCAGAAGCCAAGGATGGTATCAACAGGACGGCACTTCGAGAAATCAAGTTCCTACAGGAGTTGGGACATCCCAACATCATCGGGGTAACTTCTTTCTCTAATCCTTGTGTGTTGTGTTGTTGCCTCTACTTTGTTAAATTTGATACCAAGTTGATGAGGCACAATTTGGATTGTAGATTATAAACACAAGGTAATAAGACCAAATCCAAATAAATAAATAGTGTGTGACATTTCGGTAACAGCGTTGTTACCGAAACGTCACACACTATTTATTTATTTGGATTTGGTCTTATTACCTTGTGTTGATACCAAGGTTTTTTTTTTTGTTCTCTGGCTGTTGCATTACTGAAGGGGTTGTTTGATAGATTTACTCTAAATGTATTTCAAATTATTCCTAGTACATGTGGGTTACAGGCCATGATAATTATGGTGGATAGAAGTTGGCAACTGCTTTTACCATAAGTACACCACATGTCTACACATGTGAAAATCAGTATTAGTCTATATGGTCATCAAAAGTTGACTTTGCAACTAGGTGCTGTCCTTTACAGAGAGAGAGATTGAGATTGAAACCACTTTATTTCAATGTTCATATAGGTTTATCTAAAGAGACAAGGGTCGCCTCACCCGTCAAAATAGACGTCTAAAACCAGACGCCATCTATTGACCATCGCAGCAACTAGCGGCTTCGGGTCGGTGACAAAGCCACAACACCAGCTTTGGCAAACTGAAAGTTGCTGTGACAGTCAATAGATGGTGTCTGGGTTTAGACGTCTATTTTGACGGGAGAGGCGACCCTTGTCTCTTTAGATCAATTTCCTCCCGGCAAAATTTCCATCCATATAGGTTTATATAAGGTTAATAAAAGAGAGAGAGAGGTTCTACTGTAGATAAAAATAGACAAGAAAAGGCATGATAGTATTTTGAGAGCATGGCTCAAGTTTCAGGTGGAGAAGAGGATAGTTTTCTTCACTTCCAAATGTTTTACACCTATCCCCCGATTTACACGGTAGATACGTTCCTGAGAAAAACGTGTAAATCGAAAATTAAAAATTTTTAAAAATTAGAAATACAGACACAGTGTGCATGTGCAGCAAGTCAGCACATAAGCTCGGGATTCCTCGTGAGATGTGTACACAGCGCATGTGTTCAATCACAGTAGCATTTAGTATAGTGCGATAAAAACAAAAAACTTATTTGGAAAACCGTGTAAAAGCGAAAACGTGTAAAACAAGTACCGTGTAAATCGGGGGATAGGTGTATTCACTTTCTAAATATAACACCTTTATGTAACACTACCTGTGTTTGTACAGTTGCTGGATGTCTTTGGCCACAAGTCCAATATTTCCCTCGTCTTTGAATTCATGGAAACTGATCTAGAGGTAAGATTGTCTTTATATACACAAACAATATACAGTTAAACCTCTCCATAGCGCCCCCTCTAAATAGCGCCTTCCTCTCTATAGCGCCCAATTTTAAACATTAAAATGTAAACATTTTACATTAAAAGTGACCTGTTTATAGCCACCCCTCTCTCTATAGCACCATATTTTGGTGAGTCCCAAGAGGGGGCGCTATAGACAGGTTTAACGGTACTGTAGAACCTCCCTATAGCGGACACCTAATTGCAGAGTCAAATTGTCCTTTAGGGAGAGGTGTCCTCTTATCAGAGAGTTGATAAATTGTAAAAAATGGTAATTTTGCAAATGAAAACTGTCCTTTGTGGAGAGTTGTCCGCTAAAGGGAGGTTCTACTCTATATATATTTCTCAATATCAAAGCAAACAAATGCATCAAGTTGAGACACAAAAAAAAAGCCATCTACAAATAAAATGAACATTTGAGGATGGCTTGCACCATCTATCAGAGTGGATATATCAAATACACCCATACCTCGCTTTGCATCGGGGTTACATTCCAAAAAAACATGAGGCAAATTGAAACAACGCAAAGTGAAAATATGTGAAGGCGCAATCAAAAATAAAAATGTTGCCATATTTTTGGAAAAAAAAAATTAAAAAAAAAAAGACTTGAATCCAAAACAACGCAACTTTGAAAATCTAACGACGCACAGTGAAAATCAGTAAAAATTAAGCAGCGACGCAACTTCGAAAAAAAATGCAAAACGACGCAAAGCGAGGTATTGGTGTATAAAACATCAATAGACAAATTCCAAAAGTTTATATATATATAGTGGATTTATAAATAGCCATGCTATATAGAAATCTTTAGTTATACAAAAGAATCATCAATAAATGTCTTTTATTTGTTATAATATCCTCATTTGTAAGTTACATAGAGTTTTATAACAATAACAAGACTCAGAACCAAACACTATAAAGGAATGACAATACATCCAGATGGTACAAGAACCTATAGGACATATAAAACTGTCCTGGTGTGGAACTAACACCTACCCACATATTCTCATACCCAGCAATGGCCGCAACCTTGCAGAAAATTGACATGGACCCAGAGCAGCAGCTTTACACACCCAAGATAGTGGACATTGCTGCTGCTGTGATAGAGATGTATGGAGACATCTGAGGCTCTTCATTGGACACAACAACAACAACTGATATCAAAACCAAAATGTCAAAGCTGTACCAAGTCATGGCATTTCTAGTTTCTCCAAGTGTTGAACTATATAGAATGAAAACTAATCCTAAAAAGACTTTTCAAATATTGATCTTAATAATGATATTTATTATCATTATAATCCATATCACAATCTCGTTGTTTACCACAAGACTGATGTCAAGACCGAAGTTTCAAATCTGTGCCAAGTCATTGTTTTTTTTTTTTTTTTTTATCCGAGTGTACAGAGATCTATAGAATATAAAAACAACCCAAAATACCTTTTTTAAAGTCTGTCTTTAATAATAATGTTCATTATGGAAAATTTTTTAAACTAGATAGTTACTATATACAATTTATATATATATATAAAAAAATGTAAATATATTCAAAATTTAGTTAATATTAGTTAAAGGTTAAGATTTATTATATACTCTCCTGTTGAAGGGTTTGTGAAACCTGAAAGATTGAGTTGAGAGAATATAAAATAAGAAACTCACCTTTGGAAGCAAAATTGTTAGGAGAAAGACCTCTTTAAAAATCCTGAGCTCAACTGACCCGGTTGATGGATCTCAGAAAGGGTCCCTTTCTAGGGATACAGAGGAGCTGTGTCTGTACTCATGTTAGAGTCGGCAGCAAAGGCTTCCATGTTAGGAACGTCCTCAAATTACAGTCAAAGTCAGACTTTCACCAAAGTGTGTCTGGATCATGGTGCAATGATCAACGAAAGCTGCACTCCTACACCCCATTTTTTGAGCATGAACTCTTGGAATGCATGTAATCTTTATACAAGAGGATAAGAAACAACAACAACCTTTGGAAGCCAATTTGTATTTATATTAGCTAAACATTTTATTCTTCTTCTTCTTTTCTTATCTCTGAAGTAGAATGCATCTGGTGTTGTCATTAAGACTGAGAACACTACTCAGTGGCAGGCCACTGACTTAGCTCCAATATGAAATAGCCGCCTCTGACATGAGGAACAGATGCCATATGCTGCCACTCCTAACATGGAGTACAGACTCATCTTGTATCCCAGGCCAGCTGAGCCCAGGCAGTTTGACTTTGTACTTACAAATGTGCCAGAGCCCCGTTTGTTTACTTGCACTCGCTGAAGTGCCCAATACAGGAATAGAATCCAGATTGTAGCTGTCGAAAACCAATAGTTTAGACCATCCTTCCACCGACCCCCTTATATATTACAAATAAATTATAGAAACTACAACTTTAAAAATAATTATATTTTTTAATTCATCCTATTTGCAAAACTTATTTCATTAAGGTTCCTTCTCTTTGGAAAGAGAACCCTTCCATCGACCCCACTGTTACTGTTCTTTCTTATCTCCACTCAATCATATAAATGGCCGCCTCTGACATGAGGAACGGACGCCATGTGCAGCCGCTCCTAACATGGAGTACAAATGCTGCTCATCCTGTATACCTGGATTAGGAGCCCTTACAGGGTACTATCAGCCGGGCCAGCTGAGCCCAGGTTTTTTAGTGAGCTTGTTACTGCTCCCCCTCCTCCTTTTTCATCCGGGCTTGGGACCAGCAAAGGCGGAGTTTCACTGTTACTAAACATGTTGAGTCTACAACAGGAGTGTGTGTGCAGGTTGTAATCAAGGACATGTCCCTCGTCCTATCTCCAGCAGATATCAAGTCCTACATGATCATGTTGCTGCTGGGTATAGAATACCTGCACTACCATTACATCCTGCACAGGGTGAGTTCTTCTCTACCAGATATCTAGCTTGGTAAACATGGAATAACTTTATTTCTAAGAGGCATCGTTATTGTTTAGTCATTATTAAACACAAAGTAAACACAAGGTAATAAGACCAAATCCAAATAAATAAATAGTGTGTGACGTTTCGGTAACAGCGTTGTTACCATCTTCAGACAAAAGTACTGAATGTACTTTTACCGAAACGTCACACACTATTTATTTATTTGGATTTGGTCTTATTACCTTGTGTTTATAATCCAAATTGTGCCTTTTTAAACACAAAGTAATACAAGAAAATAAGACCTAATCCAAATATAATCGCAGCCAAAAACCAACGGTTTAGACCATCCTTCCACCATATACAGAGGTTGAAGCTGACATCCAGTTGTGTGTTGCAGGATCTTAAGCCAAACAATCTTCTAATCGACTCCAGTGGCATACTGAAGATTGGAGATTTTGGCTTGGCAAAGATCTTTGGATCTCCTAACCGGATCTACACTCACCAGGTGGTCACAAGGTACCACCACATTTCTTTCCTTATACAGTAGAGTTATGACAGAATCATTGTTGGAATAGACAAAGTTAGATGCGACACATTTATTATATTTTATACATACACATATAGCTTTATTAAGACCACTGGTCAGATTCACCACAGGAAGAAAGGAATCTTAGATGGAACTCCTCTATTCCAGGCAGTACAGAACCCAACAACAGCCTACAAGTCTGATGTATGTCCAGTGGCCACACCGTGCATACGTCAAGGTTAACGTATCACTGAAAAAAGCTAGTGTGGAATAATTCTAATCTTCGCTTTAAAGAAACACGTCGCGTCTACCTTTTTCTCTTCCAACAGTAGAGTTGTCGTTGTTGTTTCTTATCCTCTTGTGTAAAGATTACACAAATTCCATGAGTTCATGCTCCTCAAGCTGTTTTATGATAAGCAGCGGCCTCTCCCAACAGTAGAGTTACCTCCATGAGAGGACACTTCCAATAGAGAAACGCCTCTCTCTACACAAGATTAGTTATCATTTATAAAAAAAAAAAACCTTTTGCAATAAGTTTCCTTATTATAAAACACTGTGAGCTCAACAGGCAAAATGGGCACCTCAGATAGAATTTTGTGCATTGAAGAATGAAAACTCAAAAGCTTGCAGTGCTTTATTATAAATAAACTTATTGTAAAAGTTTTTTTTGTTGATCTTTTATAAAAGTATTTTTCAATTTCAACGTGTAAGAAACTATGTTAAAAAAAATGGTTGCCTGTAAAGTCGGTTTTACGGGCGAAGATTTTACGTGACAACGGTAGAATATTTATTGATATGAATATAATTAAATTGCACAATAGGAACAAGGAATTGAATGAAAATAAGAATTGCACAAATTTTAACTATAGAAATATATTTTGTTTACTAAAACATTGTACATGTAAACTTAAACTTAACTAATTCCTATTTGAGTGATTTTGTTGAGGATAGGACGATGATAGGAGAAATATGAAATGAAAGGAAGTGTTTCTGCTGTAATGTATCTTGCGAAAGTCAAGTCGATAGTTGTTCCTTTTAACGTAGTTGACTTAGAAACGTTTGATACGCAATCAAGATTATACGTATTTTTCATGAATTTAAGAAACGAGTTGTCAAGCTTTACGTTTTTGTTAAAATCACCACACAGAAGAATCGGTATACTCGGTATATCGGAAAATTAAAACATTTACTTATATTAGATGTTAAAATTCTTGCTCAACACAGTTTAAATAAAGTTTTCTTATATCTGCCACTTTTTCTTAATATTTGTAATTTTAAATAATCAATTCGAAAATCAAAACATTTATTCAGATCGAAGGTTCAAATTTTTGCTAAATAAATTTGAAACTATTTAAAATTTGTAAAATAATAATTAATTAATTAATTAATTTTAAACTAATAATTTACTTAACACTATCAACATTTATCAATAGTATGACATAACCTATAAACTCAGTTTCTCAACTTTTGTGTCAATCTAACAATTAATCAATCAATCATAGTTTACGATAATGAAATATCAGTGTACAATTATTTACCTTTATTGTTGTAGTTGTTGTAAATGACGAATCTAAGCACTCCACATTTTCACTACAGACACAGCTGACGATACTTTAACCACACGTGTGAACTTGTATTATGACGCTTTCTTGTTTTTCCAACGCCAAGAACGTTCGAGAAAGACAAAGACAGAGACAAGCATGCGCCGATTCAATGCGCCTAATTCTCTAGCGCTGCGCGCGCAGCACTCTCGTTCGGTGACTCATCGTAACGTTACCGGGCGTTACACTTTTTCATAAGTGACTCCCAGCCGCAACCTAATTTAAGACGTTGTCACGTCAAAAAATGTTTATACAGTAGAACCCCCCTTTAGCGGACACTCTGATAGTGGACACCTCTCCACAAAGGACAGTTTTCATTTGCAAAATTACCATTTTTACAATTTAGCAACTCTCCGGTAAGAGGACACCTTTCCCTAAAGGACACTTTGGCTCTGCAATTAGGTGTTGTCCTTTACAGGGAGGTTCTACTGTGTATATCATCAGAAGGGACATATAACATATTTACTTACCTGTTTTGTGTTAGTTTGATTGTAACAATGAATTCTCTCTGAAAAAATAGTACAAATGTGATATTGTACTGGGATAAGGTGCATAAATTAAGAAAAAGGCATCTCCTTCAATCAAGAATGGGTATTTGGCCAATTCTGGAATAATTAAAAATCAACATGAATAGTTGATATTTATTCCGATAGATGGCGCAAGCCATCAACAATTTTCAGTTGCACGATAAGGAGATGCCTTTTTCTTAATGAATTCTCTGTTATCTAATGTACTCTCTAATATGTAATTGTGAAATAGGTGGTACCGAGCCCCTGAACTGCTCTTTGGAGCCAGGCAGTACGGTATTGGAGTAGACATCTGGTCTGTGGGCTGCATCTTTGCCGAGCTTCTTCTACGGGTGAGTAGTCCCTTTGGTTGTGGGTGTAAGTCCCTCAAGTAGTCCCCTCCTCTCCCTAGCTCTACACTCTTGTAGTGCCATCTCCAATACAGACATCGTAGAAGGCCATTTCGCCCTGTTGTTCTGAGCAATAGAAAAATGGAAGGCCATTTCACCCTGTTGTACTGAACAATGGAAAAATGGAAGGCCATTTCGCCCTGTTGTACAGAACAATGGAAAAATGGAAGGCCATTTCGCCTTGTTGTACTGAACAATGGAAAAATGGAAGGCCATTTCGCCCTGTTGTACTGAACAATGGAAAAATGGAAGGCCATTTCGCCCTGTTGTACTGAGCAATTCTCCTCACCTCTTCAAATCCCAGACACCATTCTATTATTGAACCAATCTTGTGGTTGTTATTGTTGTTTCTTATCTCCTTGTGCAAATATTACACAAATTCCATGAGTCCATGCTCTCTAGGGAACTCTTCATTCCCTATAGCTATGATTTACTCTAAGGTATCGCTAATATAGTAAAACAAGCTCTATGTAAAGGACCTAATTGCAGAGCCAAAGTGTTCATTAGAGAGAGGTGTCCTCTTACCGAAGAGTTACTAAATAGTAAAAATGATCATTTTGTTGATGAAAACTGCCCTTTGTAGAGAGGTGTCCGCGAGTGTCCTCTCATGGAGGTTCTACTCTATTGGGGGGTCGGTGGAAGGCTGGTTAAACCGTTTGGTTTTCGACCACTACGACCCGGGTTCGATTCCCAGATTGGACACTTTTTTCTGTTTAAAAAAAAAATGCTCCAATGACCCCCCAATTCTTGCAAAAGTCCAACCCCATCAGCGAGTGCAAGTAACCAAACGGGGCTCTGGCACATTTGTAAGTGCAAAGTCGAACTGCTTTTCACATGTGTAGACATGTGGTGCGCTTACAGTAAAAGCAGTCGCTAACTACCCACCATGATTATCATGGCCTGTACCCCGTGTACTAAGGATAAGCAAAAAAAAAAAACTCTATTGGAGATTATTTTAGGGGTTAGTTATAAAGAAGGTTTATTGCCCTGGTTTGTTTTAGCAAGGTTTTACTTTAATTGGAGTCTCAGATGGCTCTATGGATAACTATATATCCATTTAAAAAAATTACACTTCCTTTGATGATTGTTACTACCTTTGTTACATCTTCTTTCTTATCTCCACGCTGGGTGAAGTAGAATGCGTCTGCCTTTGTCATTAAGACTGGGAGCACTACTCAGTGGCAGGCCGACTTAGCTCCAAAATAAATGGCCACCTCTGAAATGAGGAACAGACGCCATGTGCAGCCTCTCCTAACATGGAGTACAAACGCTGCCCATCCTGTATCCCTGGATTAGGAGCCCTAACAGGGTACTATCAGCCGGGCCAGCTGAGCCCAGGTTTTTTTAGTGAGCTTGTTACTGCTCCCCCTCCTCCTTTTTTATCCGGGCTTGGGACCGGCAAGGGCGGAGTTCCTTTGTTACATATCCCTGTACAGTAGAACTACCTCTCTGTAAAAGGACAACAACCTAAATGCAAAACAAAAGTGTCCTTTAGGGAGAGTTGTTCTCTTGCTAGGGAGTTGTCAATTATAAAAAAAAAAGGAAAATTTTAGCAACAGTCTTTTGTAGAGAGGTATTCTCTAGCGAGAGTGTCCACACATAAGGTTTCACGGAATGTTGCGCAGGTTCCATTCCTACCTGGAGACACAGATTTGGACCAACTGAACAAAATCTTCCAAGCCCTGGGTACTCCCACCGATGAAAGCTGGCCGGTGAGCTTTCTGACTTGTTATCCACACCTCTGTGATATCTATATTATATATATACAGTTAAACCTGTCTATAGCGCTCCCTCTAAATAGCCCCTCCCTCTTTATAGCGCCCAATTTTAATACATAGTATGATGCGATTTACATTAAAAGTGACCTGTCTATAGCACCCCCCCTCTCTGTAGCACCCTATTTTGGTGAGTCCCAAGAGGGGGCGCTATAGACAGGTTTAACTGTATATGTCAATATACACATCATTTTCCCATGTACCATGATTATAAATAGTGTAACAGTCGCATAATGTAGATGAACTTCAGGGGGGGTCGGTGGAAGAATGGTCTAAACCGTTGTTTTTCGATCGCTACGACCCGGGTTCGATTCCAGCATTCGGCACTTTTTTATGTTTAAAAAAAAAATGCTTCAATGGCCCCCGATTCTTGCAAAAGTCCAACCCCACCAGCGAGTGCAAGTAACCAAACAGGGCTCTGGCATATTTATTTGTAAGTGTGAAGTCGAACTGCTTTTCACATGTGTAGACATGTGGTGCACTTACAGTAAAAGCAGTTGCCTACTTCTACCCACCATGATTATCATGGCCTGTACCACGTGTACTAGGGATAAGCAAAAAAAAAAAAAGATGAACTTCAACACACCAGTTTGACCATCATCAAACAAGACAATAAAGTTTTATTGAGAGTCAGCCAATCAGTTGGGTTGGACTTTTTCAAGGATGGTGAGGGGGGGGAACATGTAAAGCACATCTTTTCTTCAGAAAAAAAAAAGTTCCCAATGCGGGAATTGATCCTTCTGGGTTGTGGGTGTTGAGAATTGACAGTTTAATCCAACACCTCCACAGCAACTAACCTTCCGAGGTAGTTATAGAAAGTTTCAACTATTATTTGGAAACTCAGTAAATGTCCAGGGTAGCCTAGTGGATATGGCATCTACCCGGTAAGTGGAACACTGTGGGTTCGTTTCCCATCCTTGGACACTTTTATTTTTCCGTTTATCATTAACTCTTCACCCTACATACTTCATCCCTAAGGTTAGAAATAATCATTATTTCTCCTTAAAATAAATTTTTTTTTATTTTTCGTTCAAAAGAAACACATGCGGGATAATTGTCAAATGTCGTTTTTACAATTTGCATATGTGTGTGGCAGGGTGTCAACAAGCTCCCGGACTACATATCGTTCAAGGAGTGTCCCGGGACCCCGCTCCAAGCCATGTTCTGTGCTGCTGGGGACGACCTCCTGGAGGTGCTGGGTTGGATGCTGAAGTTGGACCCTAGGAAGAGGTGTTCTTCTAAACAGGTAATTCACTCACAACGGGACTTTGGAATCAGACTAAAAAAAAGAGTTGTTGTTGTTGTTTCTTATCCCCTTGTGTAAAGATTACACGAATTCCATGAGTTCATGCTCCTCGAGCTGTTTTATGATAAGCAGCGGCCTCTCCCAAAGGTCCTGTTTAGTACATCTAATGTAACCCAAAATGTGTTCTGGAGCTGCAGGTGCCAACCTACATTTTGGGCAAGTGGGATATATTTTGAAATTATTTTCTATCTTCAATGGCTTGAGATGGCCTCTTCTAAATCTTGCTAGTGTCGTTTGATGCTGTCTATTTCTGATGTTCAGAGCTCCTCCTGGGTTCACTCTACTGTACCAACTGTGCTTAGGTGGGATCCTCCAGTTCTTGTTTTATTTTTGTTTTGGCTACTGTTTCTATTTCTTTAAAAGTAAGTTTATTTTTCTGTGGCAAGGGTAAAAGAGTAGATCCCTAATAAGGGCTGCTATTTATAGATATTATTCAAATAGTACCCCCCTCCCTCCCCCTTTTTCAAATTATTATTCCTCTTATAAGAAAATGAAAATATTAAATCGCGAATGTTTAGTGCAAACTGATCATGCAAATTAAAAGTGGTTAGGTTTTCTTGTTTAATCAAGAAAAAAGGGTATTCGGCCAATTTTAAAAGTAAATTAAAGATTAGTTGATATTTATTCCGACACATGCCATCAGAAACTTTTATTTGCACAATCAGGAGATTCTCTTTAATTTTTCTACTGGTTCCAATAGATGGGGTATTTTATAAAATTTTGGTCCAGAGTGATGTTGTTCTAGCGAGGTTCAACTATAATTGCATATCTCCGTGTAAATATGTAACATTGTACCCATGGCTGTCTGTGCTAGGCCTTGAAACACAGGTACTTCTCCAACCAGCCGGCCCCCACGGAGCCTCAGGACCTACCCCGTCCCTCACAGTCCGCTTCCCCGACCTCCAGCGGCATCAAGAGGAAGTTCTCGACAGAATCAGAATCAGGTACTTACTCCTTGTATAACCTAGTATACCCTTGTATACCCTAGTATGCCTTGTATACCCTAGTATGCCTTGTATACCCTAGTATACCTTGTGTACCCTAGTATGCCTTGTATACCCTAATATACCTTGTATACCCTAGTATACCTTGTGTACCCTAGTATGCCTTGTATACCCTAATATACCTTGTATACCCTAGTATACCTTGTGTACCCTAGTATGCCTTGTATACCCTAATATACCTTGTATACCCTAGTATACCTTGTGTACCCTAGTATGCCTTGTATACCCTAATATACCTTGTATACCCTAGTATACCTTGTGTACCCTAGTATGCCTTGTATACCCTAATATACCTTGTATACCCTAGTATACCTTGTGTACCCTAGTTGCATAGACACAGTACAATCTCGTTATCTCGTGTGTCTTCAATAAAGGTCACTCTAATATATTTCAGAGTTATTGTCTGAATCCCAATATACATGTTAAAAGGTACAACTTCCGTTCATGAGTGCCCAAATGTAGAAAGCAATTAAATCTTTTTACATTTTGAAAATGTAATGAAAATGTAGATTTTTTTATAAAAAAAACTGCTTCACACATCAATTCCAGTTTTTTTAAACCTGTGTTCTGGTTACAACACCCCATAAAATAAAAATGTAAAAAATCACAATAGTATGTATTGTTATTATAAGGTATACAATTTGAATTATAGATTAGAAACTACAAGGTAATAAAACCAAATAAATAGTGTGTAACGTTTCGCTTACAGAGTTGTTACTGAAGCCTTAAACGCTATTTATTCTGCTTCAAATTACAGGCAAAGTTTCACCCAAGTGTGTCTGGATCATGGTGCCATGATCAATGAAAGCTATAACCCATTCAATGAGATTAGTGAACTCATGGAATTCGTGTAATCTTTTACACAAGGGGATAAGAAACAACAACAACACACTATTTATTTTGATTTGGTGATACAGTTAAACCTGTCTATAGCGCTCCCTCTTGGGACTCGCCAAAATAGGGTGCTATAGAGAGGGGGTGTATAGACAGGTCACTTTTAATGTAAATCACATCGTACTACGTATTTAAAATTGGGCACTATAGAGAGGGGGTGCTATAGACAGGTTTAACAGTATTACCTTGTAATACTATATTCAGTTATAGAAAAAGTTTTTCAACTGTATAGACACCAAAGTTAGTGTATATCTTTGTGAAAGGTTTCTTGTGTGTGTGACTGCCTACCTTTAGACTGATTTGCCGGTAAGTGGCTGTCCTCTCTCTACTAATATGTAAATATATTTATTGCATATATGTGTCCATTTTATTCTATCACACTTATTGGCTGTTCATTGTCAATCTGCCAATCAACTTTGAGTTCAATAATAACATATATTTCACAACTAGGAATATTTCAAATTCTTGATGTAAAAAAAGCATTACCAGCCGCTAACAGCTGTGTCTGAATCCATGCTAGAGTTAGCCACCTGGGGATCCGTCTGATTATATTCAGCACTTCTCCCAAATAAACCAACGATGTGTTTTTTATAGATAGAAATCTTGTGTTCTGACATTGTGTTGCTGCTGTCTGTTTCAGTTTTGGGGCCGACCATTAAACGACTCCAGTTTTAACCATCCACTGTTGTCATCTCTCCTCCAAGTTGTATATAAAACCTGTGATATATGCAAATTTTTTTTTTGGCAATTAAAATTTTTTTTTTTTTAATAAAACTTTTCTCATATTTTATATGTGTACCTTTCATATGTGTTCATACACACATCTCCTTCTCATCACTGATCTATCCAATGAGAAATCACCTCCCCTTAGTGGACTACTTTTGACAGAATTACTCCAACCTCCAATGAGGGATCATCTTCAGGAGAAACCAGGGGTGTACTTGGCTATGGTCTATCAATAGAAGTTCTGTTTGAAGATACGAGGGCCATCCAATAAATAAGTTTCCCTATTTTTTAACAAATAAACAACATTAGTTACAATTATGCAGTTATTTTATTTTCATTATACAACTCATAGACTACTTCTCTACATAATCACCATTTCTGTCCAAACATTTTTGGTACCGTTGTAGCAATTTTTTGATACCACTGTTGTACCAAGCCGTGTCCTGTCATCGTAGCCAGTGGTTCGCCTCCGCCTGCACTTCGTCATCATTCGCAAAGTGCTTGCCTCCAAGGTGCAACTTGAGTGCTGGAAAAAGATGGAAGTGCTTGGGGCAAGATCCGGAGAATAAGGTGGATGTGTGAAAATTTCCCATTTGAAGTTTTTCAGCAAGGTTTGGGTCATTCGAGCTGCGTGAGGGCGAGCATTGTCATGGATGAGTAACACTTTCCGAGACAAAAGTCCAGGACGTTTTATTGCAGCTCTGAGTTTAGTGAGGACTTCGCAGTACCTCGCAGCGTTAACCGTAGTGTTTGGGGGCAGGTAGTCAACCAATAAAGCACCCTTACAGTCCCAAAAGATGATAGCCATAACTTTGCCTGCAGAGATTGTGATCTTCGCCTTTTTTTGGTGCACTTTCCTCAGGCTTCTTCCACACCATGCTTTGTCGTTTTGTTTCTGGTGTTGAATGATGCACCCAGTGACATCTCCAGTGACAATACGGGAAAACAGTTGATCTCCATCTCTTCGATGCATTTCCAGGAAAGCTCGGGCTGCCTCCATCCGTTGTTGCTTGTGATTTTCCGAGAGCAAACGCGGGACCCATCTTGCGCAGACTTTACGAAAATTCAAAACATCTGACATGATTGTTCCAATCAAAGAGGGTCCAATTTCAATTCCAGGAGGCAGTTGAATCATTATTTCGTCAATGGTGACGCGGCGATCTGCTTCCACCACATTCCGAACAGCTGAATTGTCCGTAGCAGTAAAGGGCCTGCCGCTTCGCTTGTCATCATGCACGTTTTGCCGTCCTTCTAAGAACCATGAACGCCATCGGCGAACCATTTGGATGCTCATACATCCTTCACCATACACTGACACTAAATTGCAATGAATATTGACTGCAGTTTCATTTTTCGCCGTGAAAAAACGAATTACAGAACGGAGTTCCCAAGTGGACACGTTCACCAGCGGTAGCTCCATGGAAACTGAAGCGCTACAGACTTGCGCGTACGAGTAGCGTGATTTTGAAGGTCACCCGCTTCCAATGCATCCTAGTGACCATTTTTTACACTACTAACTAATTTTTACGTTTCGTTCGCAGAAAAAAAAAAAAGGGAAACTTATTTATTGGATGGCCCTCGTATGTTGAAAGATACAATTAATAAAAGGAAAATCCAGAGAAGTTGAAATTATTTAACTAACTAAACAGATCAAAACTGTGTATAATAAATATATTAATCATTTTACTAATTAATAATATATATTAGTTCATAGCTCGTTTCACACACGCTTAATAAAGCTTAAACTTCATTCAGTCATTATATTCTGAAATAAAATAATGTTTAGTTACTTAATATTACAATAGATGGCGTCCAAAAAATCCGAAAAAAATTTTCTTCAATCAAAATATGATTTTTCAAACTGTAGATCTTTTTGTCAGTGGGATGAGGTAATACTAATCTAATGTAGACCCTTCTAAAACATCTGAAAGATCTGTTAACAGATAGTAGAGTTTGGTCTCTATGTTTTGAGGGGCGGGTTGTGGAGATAAGCCCTAATGAAAATGGTACCAAAAGAAAGAGCTCAAAAAGTATGGTAAGAAAAGTAAACCAAAGAAGCAGAAAACGAAGGAAAAAGCCTAGAAACGAAGGAGAAGGGAGAAAATAACAAAACAAAATTTAAAAAGTGCAAATTTAGCGCAAAAATGAACAACAAAAAGTGTCCAAAAAATGAAGAATGAAAAATCAAACAGTGGAATCAAAAGTGAAACAAATGAAATGTGAGTTTTTTGACAGTATGTATTGGGAGTACAAATAAGTTTTGAGGGATTTGCAAAAGAAGCCACAACAAATATTATATAAATAGCATCGGACCTTGTGTGTGTGTGTGTGTGTGTGTGTGTGTGTGTGTGTAAGGTTTCATGTTAAGGCTTCATCATTTTCCCAAAAAAATCAGAAGAAACCTTTTCACTCAAGTGTAAGGAACTTTTTTTTTGGTGCTCTAACCATGTCAACCTTTTTGCCAACAAAACACAATTTGCGGGAAGCGCTGCTTTTTTGTTTTAATTTGAAGAAAAGTGAAACTGATGGACATCGATTGCTGTGTGAGGCATATGGTAAACATGCTCTATCAATAAAATCATGTGAGTACTGGTTTCGGCGTTTCAAAAGTGGCGATTTTGACACCAGAGACAAAGAACGCGGAGGGAGGCCAATAAAGTTCGAAGACGCTGAGTTGGAGGTTTTATTGGACGAAGATTCAAGCCAAACTCAAGAGGAGCGCTGAAGCCTTGGGAGTGACTCAACAAGCGATTTCGAACCGTCTCAAGGTCATGGGTATGGTGCAAAAACAAGGAAATTGGGTTCCATATGAACTCAAGCCAGGAAACATCGAGCGCCGTATTTGCACTTGCGAACTACTGCTCAAAAGACAAAATCGGAAGGGTTTTTTGCATCGAATCGTGACGGGGAACAAGAAGTGGATTTACTACGACAACCCAAAGCGCAGAAAATCGTGGGTTAAGCCCGGTCATGCATCAACTTCAACGGCCAAACCGAATATTCATGGCAAGAAGCTAATGCTGTGCATCTGGTGGGATCAGCTCGGAGTGATCTACTATGAGCTACTTCAGCCTAACGAAACCATCACTGGAGAACGTTACCAACAACAATTGATGCGATTAAGCCGAGCATTGAAGATCAAACGCCCACTATATGCCAAAAGACATGACAAGGTGATCTATCAGCGCGACAACGCTCGGCCACATGTTGCAAAAGTTGTCAAGGAGACTTTGGAGGCGCTTCAATGAGATGTCCTACCCCACCCGCTGTATTCACCAGACATTGCTCCTTCAGACTACCACATGTTCCGTTCGATGACACATGGCCTGGCCGAGCAGCACTTCACTTCTTACGAAGAGGCGAAAAATCGGGTCACCTCAAAGGATCGCCTCAAAAGACGAGGATTTTTTTCGACACGGAATCCGTATGCTGCCTGAAAGATGGGAAAAAAGTCGTAGCTAAAGATGGACAATACTTTGAATGAAATGTATTGTACTGATTTCTCTGAATAAAGCTTCGAATTTATAAAAAAAATCCCTCAAAACTTATTTGTACTCCTAATATAACACACAACTGAACAGAGCTCAAATCTATCTAGCCAATATATTTTGATATAAAACAAGGTCTAGTTCCTATTTATTCCAATAGGTGGCGTTCAGAAAACATAAATATTTTTCCTTTGATCAAGAGATGGTGTTTTAAGCCGCAGATCTTTTTGCCATTTGTTTTAAGTATAAACTACTACATCCAGACCCATTTAAAGTAAATAAAAGATATGTTAACAAAGGACAAAGAACTTACTCGGTGTTTGAGGGGCGGGTTGTGGAGATAAGCCCTGGTGAAAATGGTACCAAAAGAAAGAGCGTAAAAAGTATGGTAAGAAAAGTACCCAAAAGAAGCAGAAAACGAAGGAAAAACCCTAGAAACGAAGGAGAAGGGAGAAAATAACAAAACAAAATAAAAAATGTGCAAAATTGGCGAGAAAGCCGACAATGAAAAGTGTCCAAAAAGTTGGAGAAAGAAAAATCAAACAAAAGAACGAAAAGTGAAACAAATGATGAAATATGTGCTTTTGGACAGTATGCATCACACACAACTAAACAAAAATTGAATCAATCTATTCAATACATTCTGAAATAATATATTATTTAGTTGTAATTTATTCCTATAGATGACGTTCTGAAAACAGCAATATTTTTGATTTGATCAAGATATGAATATTCAAACTAAAGATCTTTTTGCCATTGGGTTTAGGGAATAACTACTTCATCTAGACCCATTTAAAGTAAATAAAAGATCTGTTGACACAAAGGACAAAGACCTAACTCGCTGAGGGGCGGGTTGTGGAGATAAGCCTGGGCTAGAATTTAAGGAATTGAGGAACATGGAATACTATAAAACTACATACCTAGTCTAAACAAAGTCAACTATTTATTATGCAAAACATTTCAGACATATATACATACTTACATCGATTGACCAATAGTAAAAATATAATATACGTTACTCAATAAAAGAAACACTTTCCAAAATTAATTGCCACAAAATTTCGAATTTTAAAACCATAAATATACCTTAAAGAGATTGTGAGCATTTTAACACCCATCAAAAAGTTCTGTAATATTTTAAATATAATTATCATCATCTCTCACGTGTAACAACAAACTAAGATAAAAAAAAAAAGAAAACAACTCTTTACTAGTTTAATCCATTTAAATTTTATCAAACGATTGTTGGGTTACAAAGGAATATTCTAATTTTACCATTATGGTCAAAAGATAAAAAAAAAAAAAAAACTAGCGACATGTTTGTAACTAACAAAATAGGCTTAAATTTCTAATTACCTTTCTGTGCTACAGGGTTACCAATTAAAAAAAGTTTTAAAGGTTGAGAGAAAATAAGAAAAATCAATTTGGTGACACTGGATCAATTCAGTGTCGATATTTTCTTTGAGTTCAAAGAAGATAAAAATTATTTCTTTTTCAATGACTCTCTTTTTTTAATCATTGATTTTTTATTTCTTTCCTTTAGAAAAGTTTTTCCTTTATGAAGCAATATTTATGAAATTTATAATATAAAAATAAATAAATATTAGATTCATTAAATGCGTATATGAAGCTATCTAATAATGATTATGAAAGGAATTGCAGAGAAATTGATAGAAACTAATAAAGCCGTTGTATTTCAACTGATAAAGATAAATTAAAGAAGGACATAATTCTATATACCTTCTTCAAATCAGTTAACGGAAAGAAGGAACTACTGAGAACCACAAGATTGTAGTGTATACATAAATGTAATATGTAAATATATGTATATTCAATAGGGAATATCCAATGTGGGGCATTGGTCCTAATAAATACTTTTTTCGTTATACCTTTTTGGAAAGTAAGTAAAACAATTTTAATATTAGTATAGTATATTAGTATTAGTATTTCAATTCAATTATTCAATTATTTTATTTCCAAAGCGCTATATCCCGCAAGGGATACTTGCGCCAAACAAGGAGAAAAGTTTATTTACATAAGTTATTTACATTATTCAACGCATGAAAACACTAGAGATCCATATTTTGTAGAAAGTTTTAAATATGATTTTTTATCGGAAATCAAATCGTTAAGTTCACAAACTAGTTCATTCTATAATCTTGAAATGCTGGGCAATCGATCAGTAGATGTCTTGAGGTTTGTTCCTCAATACCACAATTAGTATAGTATATAGTAAACAATTTTATATTATTATTTATCAGGGAATTTTTAAATATGTATCATAATATACAGAATAAATAAAAATCATTAGAAAATACTGTTTTTTTGATGAATATGTAATTATGTTTGCGTTTGTTGAAATGTAATGAAAAAATAAATAGACACGAATTTTCATCTCTATAAAACAATTTATTAATTCACAGTGCTTCACAACCAAAGCCTTAAAGGTGATGAGGAGTGTATTAAAAGCCAAAAGAAACCATACAAAAATAGGCTTTCATTTGGCGCCAAAAACCTGCTTTCAATTTCCCTCTTTGATTGTCGCTCAATTTCTTTCTTTGTGGCAAATAGTTTGGAAAAGTTTGGTAACACTCTATTCATAGAATATTAATAAAGTAAGAAAAGGTAATATTTTTGAATTGCTAAAAAAAATGGTATCAATTTAATATAAAATAGTAAATACGTGAGACATATTAAATATTTAACATAATATTTTTAGGTTTATGTTTTATATATAGCAATTTATCTTTGTTAATATATTAACTATTGATATTTTTAATTATTTCTTATAGCCTTTTTATTTTTTCAAATATATTTTTGAGGAAAAATATCAATTAATATAATTATATAGCTCAACTTGATCAACTTTCTTTTCCACGATACTAATTATTACAGATAGCTTTATTAAATAAACTTCCATCATTGCTTAACATATTGTAAATAACTACCTTGCAATTTCTTCTATCTGCTTATGTTGTTGCTTATTTGTTTAATGTATATGTTTATTTAATGCTCTTTTTCTTAATTGTTTATTTTCTTTTTGATAATTCTGTTACCTACTCTACTACAATTATTGTAAATAGTTTCACGCGCAATTATCCAGATCGGATATAGCGTGTCTTATTTGCAACTGGTAATAAATATTAATATAATTATAGTCTGAAATAATATTTTCTAAGATACGTAAAATATTTTGTGTGTCTAAATTAAAAATAAATTATTAAAATGAAAATTATTTTTACACACTACTTCATTAATTTAGAAAACATATTTATATAATACTTTAAGATCTATTTTATAAATTGATACCATTCTTTTTAAATAAATTAATATGAAAAATTATAATTTTTTATAATCAATATAAAAATTCAAAATCAAATTTCTTTAATTTATTAAAAAATAGTTTCTATATTCTTAAAGACATTAAATTATTAATCTAATAAATTTATTAAATTTAATAGAAACTCACTAAATAAAAAAATAGTGTAAAATTGCTTTAGATATATATATTTCCAGGTAAAAATATAAATTAACTGTGAAAGCTACAATACTAAAAACTAATTTCTAGAATATACATGGTTTCAGGCAGTGACCAAAAAAAAAACTCTTTAAGAAAAATTTGAATTGAAATAAATTATATTTAATTTTATCACACTTATATATATATAAAATAAAAAATATTAATAACATATATACAAATTATAATATATATAATTATAATATGCACATAAGGAAAATATATAAATAAAAATATAACTTTTATATACTTTTTCTGAATGCTCATTTAATTTTAAAATGTATGTATTTAAAAAAAGAAAATGTTATATAATATATATTTTTCTCTCTATGAAAAATATCAAATGAAAAGTTTAAGACTAATCTCAAACGAATTATTAAAAAATCTAATTTCTTTCTTAATCCTTTAATCTTTAAAAAGTTTGTACCTCTTTTTTTATTATTATCCAAAGAATCTAAATCCCTTTTAATTGGTTATTAATTTTTTTATTCAATAATTTCGACAGTGAAAAAAAAAAACAAGAGAATTATTATATATAAATCTTAAAATAATAAAAAATGAGACTTATTCAAAAATTTATTTCTATAAGCTTTAAAAATAGAGTTGGACGAAGTAATATATTAAAATATCCTAAAATATTTATGTATATGAATATATACATTTATATATATATATATAGATGTTATACGTTTGTAAGGATAGTATATTTTAAAGTGGGTATAAAAATCTCAATGTTTTTTTGCTATATACTAATTTTTATAAACTCAACTATATAAAGAGTTGCAAATAACATTATTTATACAATATATAGCAGAAGATATACCACATAAGATCTTTTGGCTGGTATAATTTTATATATACATTCATGATATACAATTAGTATATAAATTAATTATAGCGAGATATAGGTATAAATGAATATATATGATATGTATTTGTAACAAATACATATAAACTATGATACTTTTTAAAGAAAAAAGATTTATATAATATGACAAAATTTATTTATCATTAAGGATCCAGTTCAGATTAACATTTTTTTTTTTGAAAAATTTTCCCTAAATTTAAATTGAAAATCTTCCATAAATATTTTTATCGTCTGGGCAAATATTTGCATATGAATTTATTTCCCTAAATGTATTTTATGTAAAATATTAAAATACACTTTAGATGGCTTGTATTTTTTTTAAGTTTAAACTTTAAGACTTTGAATAAATAGTATTTAAAAAGCGATTATTTAAAATTCTATATTTAGAGAAGAAATGCTGAAAATATCTAAAAAAAATATTAAAATGAAAGCTATTATTTGAAATGGCTGTATTGAAATTAAATTTGGTATCTGTATATATAAATATTAATAAATATATTAGAATCTCTTAGTAATTTATTTTGAAGTTTTTATTTATTTAAAACAATCTTTAATGCCGTTTACGTTCCCATATAATCTCTTATTTAAATTATATTTACATATTTTTAATTATTTACAACACAATTCGATATTGAATCTGAATATTGTGTTTGTTTCAATATTTAGATATAGGGGGGTTTTTAACTTTTAATTAGACAATTTTAATTTATATTTAGACATTTTTCATTTTAATTTAGACACATCGACTTTTCTATAAAAATTCCATGTGTCTAAATTAAAATCAAAAATGTCTAAATTAAAATATAAATTGTCTAAATTAAAATGAAAAGTGTCTAAAATAAAAATGAAAGTGTCTAAATAAAAATGAAAGTGTCTAAATTAAAACGAAAAATGGCTAAATATAAATTTAAAATGTCTAATTAAAAGTTAAAAACCTATATATCAATGTCATCTGAATAAATTTAGACATTGAAATAATTAAAAAATATTTATTAATTCAAGTAATTTTAATTAAATACCTTTCATGAACCCGTTTTAATTTTCTATTTAAATAATATTCATATAATTATCTATAAAATAATTCAATATAATCATTATAGTTAATTGAAATGGGATCTATATTTATATCCATATGTTAATCTCCTATACTACTACTATAAATATTTATGCAAATAAGTGAGGAAATAAAATTGACAGAAAAAATAAACTAAAATTTTGGATTTTAAAAATGATTTATCTAACTAACTTTACAATATTTCGAGGTAAATTTATATTTTTAAAAACTTGATAAAGGGAAGCGCTTTGTTTCTCGAAATATTGTATCAAGTTAAATAAATAATTTTAAATCCACACAAAATACGCATATTTATTAATAATAATAAATTATTATTCAAATATAATTACTTTCAAAACTGAAAGGATTAGGTTCCTAATATATCTTATTGTTTCTCTTTTTTATTATTAATTTATTTCTTCTATAATATGTTTATATAACTGTTTCTGTTTAAAAATGTAAATTAACGCAATTATCACTAGTCGGGATATCTCATTATGTGTGTGTGTTGAAATAAAAATAAATAAATATAATAAACAAAAATATATTTTAAATAAATTAAATGTAATCAAATTATTAAGACCCATATATATGTATAATAAAATGATATAATTTTATGTTTATATTCTATCAGCCGCTAAATCATAATTTGACTCGAGTTAATTTACGCAGTAGATATACTTCTAGGCTAATTAAATATGGCGCTCGTAAAACTCAGGATGCAAACAGATTCATTTATTAAATCTTTTGAAGTAATATCACAGAATGGGTGAGAATAAATAGAATATTTAATTAGGCAATTTGAATATGTAAATTCAAATTTCTGTTTCGAAAATCAAATTAAAATAAAACACATATGAATAAATATTATTATCGTTAGTATATATTTTAATATTTTACAATATAAAAAATATACAGAGAAGATAATCCTTCTATAATGAAACATTTTAAAATGAAATTTTTATTTAAATTGATTGGTTTATATCTTATACATTCTCTTTAACGAAACAATATGCAATTAGTTAAATAAGATATATATATATATGTTTACGGAATAATAATAATAATTTAATCATGATAAATTTTGAATATAATAAAATAAATAGGAATTAAAAAGAAAGATAAACTGGGTCGTTTAAAATAATTTATAGTGTATCCTTTGTTACATCTTAGAAAAATATATATAGAGTAAAACTTAAACTAAAAAAATAAGGACAATTCAAATAAGGACAATACTAATTTGGAATTTACTTCTTGGAATCTTAAATTTGACCATTAAAAAAAAAAAGATTTGCACAAAGCAATTCCAATGAGAAAAGAAACAGAACAAAAATTTAAATTAAAATTTCTCTAATGTTTTAATTATGAAGCCTTTTCTCTTTGAAAATTAAAACGTTGAGTGTTGCCGGTTGCATTCCTTCTTTTTTTCCCCTTACTATTTCGTCATTATCTTTCTTTAATATTTAAATTATATTATGCAAATTTTAATAGAAAATAATTTATCTTTTGAGTTTTAATTTGTAACCCTTTGATTTCTTTGTTACATATTTTTGTTAATGCGTCATTTTTGTTATTTAATTATTGTTAACAAGCAAAATAACAAGAATATTTTATATTTGTTTATGAAAACTAGTTGCTCTATCTAGAAAATTTCAGAAAAATATTTTTAAAATATCTTCTGTGTATTAAATATATTCTTTAAGAAACACATAAGTTATAAATATCGATTAATTAAGAATATAATTTAATAACTATATGTAAATATGTAAATTCGTTAGTGTAAATGTGCTTGTGGTCAGGAGATGCCTTCTTTATTTTTAATATATTTATCTGTGTTTTATTTATATATTTTCAATTTTTAAAAGTGATTCATATCTCATATATACATATTTACTAAATATATATTTATAATACAATATAATACGCCTTATATGATTGTAGAACGAAATTTGACAATTATACCGAAATGTTTCTTTTAAACGAAAAATCGACATTTATTTTAAGGAGAAATAACGATTATTTCTCCTTAAAATAAATGTCGATTTTTCGTTTAAAAGAATAATTTGCGGTATAATTGTCAAATTTCGTTCTATAAAATATATTTAAATTAAAATATATTATTTAAACTTTTACACGAAGAAAAATATATACTAAATATTGCCAAACGATAATAAAAAGACGGAAAAATATATGCTTTATAATCGATATTCTGCAGTCAATATATTTAAAATATTCATTGAATATGAAAAAAATAATATATTTATAAATTCATAAATAAGCCAATAAGGTATAAATTTGATAAAAAAAATGCATATATAGATCTGTATATTAGTAAACAAAAAAAGGCAAAAGAATAAGTAAGAAATCGAAGTAAACAAAGAAATGTGCCATCTTTATTCTTGGCGAAAAAGGCAGTAAAATAAGCCAAGGAGATTTACGTCTGCCGCAGAAATAAAACCAAGGGCTGTACGATGAAGTCCCTAAATGCCCTTAAAGTTCCCTTCCACAGCCGCCATTATTCCTTTTTAACAGCTTTCTACCTGTTAGTTTCTTAAAGATGATTACCCAAACTATTTTATTTTGTGATTCATGTAAATAATCTTCATTTCTTGTATAATTAATTGCTCTAAAATGTAAATTTAAATAACTTTCACTCTCTCTCTCTGAATGTGTTAAAATTCTTTTGGTATTAAATCAATATTGGAGGTATTACTTTGAAATGTGTTAAATTAAAATATGTTGTATATAATATCAAAGAAAAAACTATAATTTACTTTTCACAATATAAAGTGTCCAAATTGTTAAAATTCTAAAATAGAGTTCAAGTTTAAATGACAAATAAAATTTTAGTTTCAATCCCGACAGCCTTTTTTTTTTTTAAATTGCAAGATTGGATAAATGAAAAATACAATTTAGAAAGGAAAATCAGATTTTAGAATTCAATCTGTATTACATGATTAATGATACTGGCGAAAAAAAAAAAAAAAAAAACGAATTTTATGGCAAATTTGAGATTTCAGTTGAAAAAAAGTTCCATTTTAAAAGTGAATTGAATAGTAAAAATATTTGTGACTTAAACCGAATATTTAAAATGTTTTTTTTTTTTCACGTTTTAAAATTAGCGTGAAAAAGAAAACGAACTTTTAAAAATTGATTTATAGGTTTTTAACTTTTAATTAGACAATTTTAATTTATATTTAGACATTTTTCATTTTAATTTAGACACATTGACTCTTCTATAAAAAAGTCAATGTGTCGAAATTAAAATTGAAAATGTCTAAAAAAATGAAAGTGTCTAAATTAAAATGAAAAATGTCTAAATATAAATTAAAATTGTCTAATTAAAAGTTAAAAACCTATATATGAAAAATGTTTACAAAAAATCCTATTCTATTGTTTATTTACTTAAAAATTTCTTTAAAAATAAAACACAGAGATATTTATTATATAAATAACCAATATATAATTTATAACAGAAAATATGAAGCTCATCAAATAAATATTATCATAAAAATAACATATTTATTTCACATATATTTTCTTTCTTTAAATTTTATGATTATTGTCTATTAATTTTGTTAATTTTTTTCTTCAAATTTTAATCTATTATTTATATAAACAATCAGAAATTTGTTTGCTAGCAATAAATGCTAATTTGTATACTAACTTATCATATTAAATACCTGCAATATATTTTCCATATATCATTACATATATTATTAATATCTATTAACATAATTCTATATATAAAATAAAAAAAAACTCTTTTTCAAACATGTAATACATAAATTTCAGCATTAAATGAATAATTATATTTTAAATTTAGTCAATATTTTGTTTATATTCATGTTGATACTTTATCAATATTAAATTTGACTATTGACAAATTTTAAAATATTTTGTAGAATCCTATCCGTTTTAAAAAATATAACATTGTGAGCATATTATTGCCATATGAACGGATGTGATAAATCAAATTCTATTATGAATATATTTAATTAAGACAAAGTGCAAATTAATTTGTGATAATTTATATTTTATAGATGTAAAACTAATAAAATATTCATTACATTATTCAATGTAATAATACATTTGAAATAAAAGCTTTTAAAATTAATAAATCTCCTAAACATATCTATGTCTTGAAAATAGAGCAATCCATAAATACATCTTTAATTAAAAATGCATATATTGGATCAAATATATAATTTTTTATTTTACCAATATTTCAGTTGGCTGAACACCAACCTTTATCAAGGTGTTATAACAGTGTTATAATACCTTGATAAAGGTTGGCGTTCAGCCAACTGAAATATTGGTAAAATAAATGATTTTTTGATCCAATATATGCCTTTTTAATTAAAGATCTCTGTCTAACTATTAAATATAAAGCATACAATCATGATTTTAATGCATTATGCTAAGATTCCTTTTCACTTTACTACATATATATATAAAGTCAGGTATAATATTTTTAAAGTGAAATAATAATGTCTTAAAATAGTTCATAATTTAAGAATATATAAATATTTGAAGAATTCCCTATATTATATACTGTATGTATATAAATATATAAATTAATATTTTAAAAACGAGGTATATATTGAATATTTAAAAATTCATTGTATGCCTTATTTGAAAAAAAAAAGGTGTATTTTGAACTAATCAATCTTCTGAATAATTTAGCATATTTAATAATTTTAAAATCGATATATTTTAAATAAATGTGTAATTTGAACTGGATCCTTTTTTATATATTATAGTGGATATGATATAATTGGGATATGGTTTTGAATATACATATAAAATAATTTTATATAAACATATGAGATAATGTTTATTCTATGAGTTAATACTTAAATGACATACACTAATATACTAGTATATATATGGACAGGAATTATATGATAATTCTTAAAAATTTATTATTATAAATATGGTCATTGTTTATATAAATGTATACATAGATTTATATATAAATAGGAGAAGAAAAAACTGTATAATTTGCTTTCGCTTTATAATTACTCAATTTAAAATATACAAAAAGCACCCTCAGAGTTTGTATTTATTTTTTTAAAGTATTGGAATTTAAAAAATGCAGAAGATTCTTCGAACAAGTTTTAAACAGGTTTCAAATAACATTCCCAACTCTATTCAATTTCAGCTTTCAGTGACATTTAAAAACTTTCTTTTGGAAAAATACATTAAAAATATGTTTTTTATATATATTATTTTACTCAAATATTCGTTTCTATAACTCGTATGTGCAAAATACGTTTTTTTACAATTTAATAAATAAATATATATTGTAATATTTTCTCTAAACAAAATTAATATACCAATTTGGTAGCCAAGTTGCAAAAATTAATTATACAGATAAAATTATCAATTTTAAATTTTTTATTAATATGAATTATTTAATTTTAATTTATAATATTTCACAAACCAAATAATATGAAATTGTATTTTAAAACACGATATCATACGCAATTTTTAATACTATTTTTAAACATATAATGATAATTTTTATTTATTTATATACTCTATTTTGAAATTTTCAAAAAATATGTGAAAATTTAAAACAAAATATTTATAAACCAATTTTTGATATGCAATTTAGAAATAAATAATGAGGTATAATTATATTAATATCAAATATGATATGTGTATTTAATAATTCATTTTCGTTTCACATTTTAAAAACTTACACATTTTTTTATAATTAGATAAAGAAAAAACAATATATTTTCCAATAAATATATATATATAAGAGAGATATGATATAATATTGTTTCTATATATTTCTTCATTCATAGAACCATCACATTTTTCATCCATTTTCCAACGAATATATTAAAATAGAGAGATTGCCATCATTTCTTCTGATTTAATTAACATTCCATTTCCTTTTTTTTTACATATAAATATCAAACGATACGTGGAAAGTTTGCAGACGACAAGTCAATATATATTTAATAGTGAATATAAATAGGCATTTTATATTTTGCTTTACAAACTGTGCAATATGGAAGCAAGTTCATATATGCATATACGTAGCTGTGAATATACATAGGTATACATATATATGGAAACAGTATGAAAAAGTGAATTAACAAATACAACATTGGCGATACCAGTGCGTTTTTTTTTATATAACAATGAAGAGGGAAAATTCCTCTTCTAACTTGGGAGGGATTTTTTTTTCTTTTGCAGACGATGGGGAAATATTTTTAAAAAATATTCAATCCTCAAGCCTAATTAATATAAACATTCAAGTACGCCTACTTTACTTCCTTATAAAATCTTATTGAAAACAAACAGTTATAAAAATTGATAAGATGCGTTCATTATTTTGTATATACACTCATGGACAAAACTTAAGTAAGTGGAGAGTCTTTGATGTCTCCTTTCATCTGTTTTTTTTTTAAGGAGACAGAGGCAATTTTGTTCATACTTGGTTATCTCGTGAGCTTTTAATTAAGGTCACTGTAATATCTTTCAGAGTTATTGTCTGAATCCTGATAGACATGTTAAAAGATACAACTTCCTTAAATTTTGTCCATGAGTTTATATATATTTCAATTTTAAAATGCTTACCAAAATAATGAAGTATGTGATAATTATTTTTAAAAATTCCAAAATGATATCATAATATTAATCAAAGTATCTATATATTATGTAAATATACAATCATAATTGCATATATATATATATATATATATATATATATATATATAATTTTAAAGAGTTATGATATATTAAAATATCACATGTCCCATATTATTTTAATTGATTTTAAAGGAATAAAGAGAATTTGTTTGAGTTTGATTTTGAAAAGAAGCCTTAATTACTTCCATTTGACTTCAAGATGGAAAAAAAGGAATTCATTTCGAATTATTCAAAGAATAATTAGTGTAGATCAATAAAAATCTTTTCAAGAAATGTGAACTCGACATACATATTTAAACTATTTTAAACTAGTTTTTCATAGAATAAATTTCATATTTGTTTCTCACTCAATATAATAACAATTCTTAAATTAAAAATAGATTCAAAAAATCTTTAAAAAAGATATGAGAATTATAATAATAAAAAATATTAAAAATCTTAACAATTTGTTACGAAATCGCTCAATTTCATTTGATCTCAGGAAATATTTTGCAGCTATTTAAGCTATATACTCATTTTGAAAATAAAATAATAAAATTAAATAACTAAAAGTATATTTATTGTTTAATTAGCGTTACAAATCCATATAAGAGACTAATTATCTTAATTAGGTTTTTCTGTATATATAATATACATGACTATCATTAAATGCAAATAGATTTTACTTTCTTTTGTTATTTTCATTTGCATATACCGTGGCGAATCCGTGTATAGTCTATATGTCTTAATAAAGGCTTTTGTATTTTATAATTTTATTAAAAATTCTGAATACTCTAATTAATTTAATTAGTAGAAATTATTATTGAAACATAACGGGAGCTATTAAAGACTATATTATATATATAGTCCATAAATATAAATCTTTAAATAAAAAGGCATATATTGGACCAAAAAATCATTTATTACCAATATTTTCATCTAACTGAAAAAACTGAAAATAAATGATTTTCTGATCCAATATATGCCTTTTTAATAATAATAATAAATATATATATATTATATTCTTTAATTGTGTCATTTAAATCAATCTTTTTGGCTTATTAACTAATGAAATATATTTAAAGGAAGTAAAACAATAATATAATCACTACAAGCAATAACACGCCATCTATATATATAAAATAAAAGTATTTAAAAGCACGAATGTTTCTTTTATACACAATACAAACTTCTACTGTCCTTACTGTGATGATATATTTTTTCATCGCAGTAACGACATTAGAAGTTTTATAAAAGAAACACTTGTGTTTAAATACTTTCATTTAATATATATAATCATAATTTTATATTAAAATTGACATGGGAAATTAAAAATAATTCCAATGTTTAAATTTATCTCATTAAGCCATAGTTAAAGCGATTGAAAATATTATTATAATTGTACAATTGTATGTGAAATTGATTACATATATATATTAGGTAGCATCTTATCAATTTTTATTGATTAGAAATAATGATGATAAAAATTTAATATTGGAGAACAACAAATATATAAATTTGAAAAAAAAAATATATAAAAAAGCAACATAAAATATTTGAAGTAATAAAATAAATATTAAAAAAAATTCTCCTATTTTTCAATGAATATTTGAAAATATTAAAACAAAAATTACCTTAAAAACATCCCTTTTCAAAAAAGAAGATAAAAAATAATAAAAAATATCAACCAATAAATTATTGAATTTAAAATTTCAATAAAAAAAAATTCTTTAAGAAAAAAAAAAAAAACCGATCACTGACGAAAACTTTACTTTGAAACATTTGGCACCACATCCCCATCGTCCGCAGCAACCAATCAAAACGTAGGAAAGAGCGGCGGGGACGGTGTGTGTGTGTGGGAGAGAGAAAGAGCGAGTGAGTGTTGGCAAAACGAGAGGCCAAGCAGGTGATATAGAGATCAAAGTTGTACCCATGGAAGAATAAACCCGATGGACTTCAGGCATATTCGGACTCGGAATAGCTTTGGGTCTCCAAAGTCCGCTTCTGGTTGTTGTAGTAATGGTCGTGGTGGCTGTGGCAGCGGGGCAGAAGCTCGGGACATCTCGAGAGTGTCTTCTGGAATGAGGACAGTTGACGTTCCAGGTTGTAGTTCTCGGCTTGGAGGGCAACAATCTCTCTCCTGTCACCAACATAATCTAAAATATTATTTCGTTTATCATTCCTAAATCAACGTTTTAGTTTTTTTTTCTAAAGAGACAAGGGTCGCTTCTCCCTTCAAAATAGACTTCAAAACCAGACGCCATCTATTGACCGTCGCAGCAAACTTGCGGCCTCGGGTCAGTAACAAAGCCACTTGGTCGTAAAGGTACAGTCTGCACCACGCTGACAAGGACCAACAGCTCTAAACGCGTACGCGGTTGACTTTTCTTAATTTATATAAAAAAATATTGGGTTGGCAAAATATTTTTGGAACAAGCTAAATCAACATTTAGGTCACTGTGTCTTTAGATCAATATCCTCCTAGCAAAATTTCCATCTAGTTTATTTTTGTTCCGCTAGATGGCGCTCTTTTATCTAAAATGCTCATGTGAGCAGTCAAGGAAATTCTTATTTTGTGACGTTAGAGTAAATATTTATAATTCTAAGCGATAGATGGTTCTATTAGGATACATTAGCGCTCCATCTGTTATTTAAATTCGAAACGATTATAGACACGTATGATTCTTTTAGATATTTTGAGTCAAAAGGTGATCCATCAATTAAGCTTATATAAAAAAGAGTACCTGGATCTGTAAAGAAAAAAAAACATTTTTTTTTCTTTCGTAATATTTTGAGAAAAAAATATTTTTTTTTCTTTATAGATCCAGGTATGCTCTTTTATATAAACTTAATTGATGGATCGCCTTTTGACTCAAAATATCTAAAAGAATCATACGTGTCTATAATAGTTTCTAATTTAAATAACAGATGGCGCGCTAATGTATCATAATAGAGCCATCTATCGCTTAGAATTATAAATATTTACTCTAACGCCACAAAATCCTTGACTGTTAACATGAGCATTATTAGATGAAAGAGCGCCATCTAGTGGAACAAAAATAAACTAAACGTTGATTTAGCTTGTTACAAAAATATTTGGCCAACCCAATTTCTTTTATAAATCAAGAAAGGTCTACCACGTACGCGTTTCGGGCTGTTGGTCCTTGTCAGCGTGGTGCAAACTGTATCTCTACGACCAAATATTTGGCCCAATTATTCAGTGACAATATGTAAATAGAGAGTAAATATAAAGTAAATATGGAAGATGGCCAGGTATATCTCAATATAGTGAAGAGAAAGAGGTTCCAAAAAGAAATGGGAAATCCTTCCAAAAATTAAGATTTGCTATTGAGAGAAAGGAAAAAAAAACCGAAAATTTGGTAAAAAGAAGTAGAAGAGAGTTGAAAATGGAAAATAAAGAGGAAATCCTTAGTGAAGCTATGGTCAGATATGGAATATAAGAGACATCCTAGGTACATATGGTTATCTAGATCTCGTGTTCCATGAACTTACTTCATCTGATGGGCATGGGACTTGCAGAGGGCGTCGTACTTATGGTAGAGGGCGCTGAAGAGGAGCAGGGAATCAAGCCATTCCACGTGGACAGTCAGCTGTCCGGACTCCATGTAGGCGTTGGGTGTCTCCTTCACCTACACCACACAAACCCAATTTATGAACTAGATATGTAAATACGTATGCTATTTATAGCTAGAAATTATAGGCCTTATTACTACTATTATAGCCAAGATTGGTAGTATAACAAGACTCAGAACAAAACACTATAAAGGAATGACAATACATCCAGATGGCACAAGAACCTATAGGACATGTAACAACTGTCCTGGTGTGGAACTAACACCTACCCACATATTCTCATGCCCAGCAATGGCCGCAGCCTTGCAGAAAATTGACATGGGCCCAGAGCAGCAGCATTACACACCCAAGATAGTGGACATTGCGACTGCTGTGATAGAGAGATGCATGGAGACATCTGAGGCTCTTCATTGGACACGACAACAACAACAGAAAATTGACATGGACCCAGAACAAGCAGCTTTACACATCCATGATATAGAACATTGCTGCTGCTGTGATAGAGATGCATGGAGACATCTGAGGCTCTTCATTGGACACAACAACAACAACATTGGTAGAATCCAATATTCTATTGATTTGCATATCCCTTTATGTTATTTTGCCGATACTTTATATTTGAAGATATGAAAGCTTTCGAAAGGTGCCTTTTCTCAGAGAATATTATACCTTAGAATATTTTGCTGTGAAGCAAATCGGAGGTGTTGATAATTTTTATTGCTAAAATGATTTTTTAGAATAATTTCTAACTCTTTTGTGCATAATTTATATTTGAAGATATGGAAGCTTTCAAAAAGTGATTTTTCTCAGAGAATATTTTATTTTAGAATATTTTGTTCAGAAGTACATTGGAGCTGTTGATTATTTTAAAAGTGATTTTTAGAATACTATATGACTAAATTGTAAGGTCATGTTTTATAATTATTTATCGATACAAAATTATATATAAAAAGAGCCATTTATCAAATATATATGTTATATTAAAATATTTTATTTAAAATTATGTTATATTAAAATATTATTTTATTTAAAATTTTATTTCATCGATTCAAATACTCTGTTAAATCGACCGCCAGAGGTCACTCTTCCCCTATAAAAACTCATTGTTGTTCTTTCCCGATGGCCGGCTCAAAACTTTTGTACATTATGTAAATAAGCTTTTCATTTTTTTTTTATTCTTACGCCTTAAGCCAGGCATTACTTTTACCAAATTATGTATTTTATATATTCCTTAGCTCAATTAAAGCAACCTTTGATCAAAACCATTCTTATTATTATTCTTTCAAGATTTTTAACCACGACTGTAATTACCATGGCATAATCTCAACAATTACAAAATCAACAACAGAAATCTCATTTGTTTTTATAACATATATACACTAAATTTAGACCGTATTATAAATTAGAATAAATGTTGTCACACGTAGAATATTAAGAAAGTATCATGATGACAGCAATTTATTTGATGCAGAACGAATAGAATATTTATAAGAACAAAATACATATTTAAATTAGGCGCTATAGTGTTATATAAAATTTGATACTTTTCCTTGACGTAATCACCTTTCTCAAATATTACGTAACTATATAATTTAATTTTAACAAGAGAGAGATAATTAGAGCCTAAAATTAAATTTAATTAACTCTCATCAAAGGTTAAATTCTTTTATTAACACAAAATAAGATTAACTACCCTTATAATAAAATAAAGAAATAATCAAAATTCATAGAGAGGCGGGGAGAAAATTCACTGAGTAAAAAAAAAAAGAAGCAGACGATAGAAACGGATGGTGAAGCGTCTGCAATCAAATTGTGGCAGCCATTTTTAACCAGAATGGATGTGGGCCATCGTGGTGATTCATCTTGGACGACATTTTCTACCCCTTCAGGCTAGGGCTATGAAGGAAACAAACTAGGAAAGCCCCTTTCAAACGGAGAGTTCATACTTGAATCCATTTCTGTCTCCACTCATATAGATATATATTTTAATATTTTACATTAGAAAAATATTCTATAAAATTAAATATAAGAAATATAGTTTGGATTTAACTATAGTAGTTCATATTTTATAAAATAAATTATATTTTGAGAATATAAAATCTATCTTTTCGTAATTTAAGACATTCTGAAATTATAATGAGTCAAGAGGCGAACACGCTTCTTTTATTCAAAAAAGTATTATTTTTTAATAGAAAAAGTTTTCATTTTTTAAAATATAATTTATTCACATAATAAATACTATTTATAAATCCAAAATATATGTTTTATATTTCAAATATACCATGTCCAATATATTTTCAATATATTAATAAATGTAAATGTTAAATAAACGTTTAGTTTATTTTTGCTCCACTAGATGGCGCTCTGCCATCTAAAAAGCACATGTGCTCGTGGTCAGGATATGCTTTCTTTATTTTTAATAATAATAAATGTGAAAAATAATTAAAAAATAGAAAAAAAAAGATAAGATGTTGATATTAAAAGCATTTTTTAATGATAATAATAAATAAGCACAATTTCTCTCTCTTTTTTCATAATAGCATTCCATAAAACATATGGCAAGTAATATATACTCTATAGAAGAAAAGACACAGGTCAGGGAGAAGAGCTTATTTACATAAGAGGATGATCGTACAAGAGTTCGTGTAAGACGCTCTTCTACGGGTACGGGTTGTTGTTGTTGTCGTCTTGTCCAATGAAGAGTCTCAGATGTCTCCATACATCTCTATCATAGCAGTCGCAATATCCTCTATCTTGGGTGTGTATACTGTATTGTTGTTGTTGTCGTGTCCAATGAAGAGCCTCAGATCTCTCCATACATCTCTATCATAGCAGTCGTTCTCTATCTTGGGTGTGTAAAGCTGCTGTTCTGTATTTTGAAAAAACGATTAGCAAGATTGAGTCGGTGTTGAGTACTTATGTAACTTTTACTTTCATTTGTCCACTATCTATAAAGCAACTTGTCAACTGATCCAAGAGTTGTTGTCGTGTCCAATGAAGAGTCAGATATCTCCATACATCTCTGTCACAGCAGTCGCAATGTCCTCTATCTTGGGTGTGTATACTGTATTGTTGTTGTTGTCGTGTCCAATGAAGAGCTTTAGATGTCTCCATACATCTCTATCACAGCAGTCGTTCTCTATCTTGGATGTGTAAAGCTGCTGTTCTGGGTCCATGTCAATTTACTGTTGTTGTTGTCGTGTCCAATGAAGAGCCTCAGATGTCTCCATGCATCTCTATCATAGCAGTCGTTCCCTATCTTGAGTGTGTAAAGCTGCTGTTCTGTATTTTGAAAACACGATTAGCAAGATTGAGGCGGTGTTGAGTACTTATGTAACTTTTGCTTCATTTGTCCACTATCTATAAAGCAAATTGTCAACTGATCCAAGAGTTGTTGTCGTGTCCAATGAAGAGTCAGATATCTCCATACATCTCTGTCACAGCAGTCGCAATGTCCTCTATCTTGGGTGTGTATACTGTATTGTTGTTGTTGTCGTGTCCAATGAAGAGCTTCAGATGTCTCCATACATCTCTATCACAGCAGTCGTTCTCTATCTTGGATGTGTAAAGCTGCTGTTCTGGGTCCATGCCAATTTTCTGTTCTTGTTGTGTCCAATGAAGAGCCTCAGATGTCTCCGTACATCTCTATCACAGCAGTCGTTCTCTATCTTGGGTGTGTAAAGCTGCTGTTCTGGGTCCATGTCAATTTTCTGTTGTTGTTGTGTCCAATGAAGAGCCTCAGATGTCTCCATACATCTCTATCACAGCAGTCGTTCTCTATCTTGGGTGCGTAAAGTTCTGGGTCCATGTCAATTTTCTGTTGTTGTCGTGTCTAATGAAGAGCCTCAGATGTCTCCGTACATCTCTATCACAGCAGTCGTTCTCTATCTTTGGTGTGTAAAGCTGCTGTTCTGGGTCCATGTCAATTTTCTGTTGTTGTTGTCGTGTCCAATGTAGAGTCTCAGATGTCTCCGTACATCTCTATCACAGCAGTCGTTCTCTATCTTGGGTGTGTAAAGCTGCTGTTCTGTATTTTGAAAAAACGATTAGCAAGATTGAGGCGGTGTTGAGTACTTATGTAACTTTTACTTTCATTTGTCCAATATCTATAAAGCAAATTGTCAACTGATCCAAGAGTTGTTGTCGTGTCCAATGAAGAGCCTTAGATGTCTCCGTACATCTCTATAACAGCAGTCGTTCTCTATCTTGGGTGTGTAAAGCTGCTGTTCTGGGTCCATGTCAATTTTCTGTTGTTGTTGTGTCCAATGAAGAGCCTCAGATGTCTCCATGCATCTCTATCACAGGAATGTCCACTATCTTGGGTGTGTAAAGCTGCTGTTCTGGATCCATGTCAATTTTCTACAAGGCTGCGGCCATTGTTGGGCATGAGAATATGTGGGTAGATGTTAGTTCCATACCAGGACAATTGTCCTGTAAGTTCTTGTGTCATCTGGATGTATTGTCATTCCTTTATAGTGTTTTGGTACGTTGCGAAGTACGGGTACAAAGAATATATGATAGAATACTTATTATAAGAATATAGGATGAATTAGCCTATATAAAATCTATCCGGAAAAAAACTCCATTGTTTCATAGACAATTAACAATTCAACATAATCATTTGACACTTAGTCAATTGTTACATAAATTGTTGACTTTGCTTAAACTTTTTAAAGAAACTGATTCCAAGAAGATTAATTAAACATTATATTTATTGATTTACAAGAGAGAGAACAAATATAAAAGATAATCTTATAACATAGTAAACAAAGATAGAAATCTATCTTCATACGGTTAATGCCTATTTACTTGTGATCTTATATACATATACTATGTGGGAACAATTAATTAAACTTAAAATATATATACAACAAAAACTAATGAGAAATTAAACACAAAGATAAATGATATGATTTACAATTTGGTGATAAAATATTGACAAATGTTACTTATTGTACGGGTTAACACAAAATGCAATAAATTAGGGCCTACAGTAAGAATAACTTAAACACACACACAAAAAAAAAAACGTACACTCAAGAGTACAACACACAAAAAAAGTAAATGATAACTTACAATTTGTTAAATAAAATTAAAAAAAAAACAGTACTTATCTTTATTGTAGCGTTGGTAGGGATTGGACCGGGGTTACACAGGTATGCGAGGAGATCACCAGACACGGATAAAGTACGCAGAGAACACTTTAAGTGTCTCCACACGATAATCCACCACACTCCTCTCGACTCCTCCTCGCAATACCATAGCTCCCTTATATATACAAACATGGCCACATTCGTCCAATGAGAAGGCGGGAGAGATTGGTTCACTATCAAACGATAACAAAATCCTTCCCACTAAAATCTGAGATAAGATTTTAAAAATGTAAATATTTGTCAATATAATTTGACAATATAAACAGCTGTTGTCAGGGAGGGAGGTTCCTCCACCTTGTCCTCCTCCAGACAAAGACAGGATTAACAGCGCTATATGAAGTGTTTCGTAGAATTATTGCGAAACTTCCCCATAAAATCTCCATTACCTGGAGGCAGAGTATAGAAATTAAAAATGTAAAAAGGATTGCCATTAATGACAAAGATTTCCTCGAAGAATGTAATCGGTTTAGAAGCCTTTACTGTCCCTAATACCCGGGCTGGGTCCAGGATGAAAGCTCTAAGCCTATTTTACGATGGACCAAATTTCCACCTCAGTTACTCTTTGCCTTTAGTAAAAAACATCTCATCGTTAAGTCGTATTTCGTTACATTCCTAAACTTCCTACTTTAAGGAATGTTTTAAACTTCTACTTATACGAAAAAAGTATATATATTTTTAGAATTCTTTTATACTTTTAATATTTGTTGAAAGTGACAATTCCAGATATTTATACGGTGGAATATTCGTTTGATTTGCATAGTGTTTTGGCATTGTCTATGCAAATTGACATATCTGTATATATAGCTCGGCCTTTTTGGATTGTTTGTTGGCTAGCGGTTAAGTGAACAAGGCGTGAGCTGCTGATGTAAATATAATTTGATCTCAAAATTCGAAACTATTATAGACACGTATGATTCTTTTTAAAATAAAACATTTTCTGCTGCTCTTACTGCAATGGAAAAATTAATGGGAGGGCTTGGCTCATCAGTGGTGAACCCTCCTAGCGGTTTCGCCAGTTAAATCTACCATACAGCTGTTATATTGCATTTTTGGAACTTCCTTTTATAGTGATACTGTTGTTAGACTCTTGGAATGGGTATTTTAGATAAACTATGGACATAAGCTTTGAGGACAGTAGAATTACATACATTTATAAATATATAATATGCTTCGAGCAATCGCTCTTACGCAAAAATCAATTTGTGTCTTTTATTCGAACAATTATATTATGATGCACTACCGCGCCATCTGTTATCAAAATTTGATCACTTTGTCCTTCTTTTATTGTTTTATACCTTTAGGTAATAGAGGATCTTTCTCTTACTCTACGAATCTATGATTTTCCCCAACAATATTACATATAGGAATCTTGATAATAAAATATAAGTATAAAATGCAAAACTATCAAAATAGTATTATTTTAAAATATAACCCAGGTTCCTAGACCCTACAGAAATCACCAACTACCCGTCAAAAAGGTACGTGTAACAAATTGGAAGACTTCATAATCAAAATATTATATATTTTGGTAAAATATTAATATATTTATTATCAAAGAGTGAAAAAATCTCAATAAAATACATCGTATATATAGAAAGATAGACTTTAATATTAAGTTTTAATTATATAAATATCACTCTAACAGCATATATTTTTATATAAGAGCATATTTTTGAAAAAAAAAACGATAACTTATTTATAAACATATAAATATCATTTATTTATTTATTACCAGTTGCAAACAAGACACGCTATATCCGATCTGGATAATTGCGCGTGAAACTATTTACAATAATTCATATTGTAGCAGAGTAGGTAACAGAATTATCAAAAGGAAAATAAACAATTAAGAAAAAGAGCATTGAATAAACACATACATTAAACAAATAAGCAACAACTATAATATAAATATCATAAGTTGGAAAATCGATTGGAACAGTAAATTATAAAATCGAACAAAATCGTGAGGTGAAGAATTTATTGTAAGGTTTTTTTTTTATTTATTTAACCGAGCTTTCGAGTATTTTACATCTGTAGAAAGTTAGAAATGCTCGAAAGCTCGGTTAAATAATAAAAAAAAAAACTTATAAGAAATTCTTCACCTCACGATTTTCTACATTTTATAATATAAATAGTGATAGGACAACTTGAGGTTAGTTTTATTTTAGAGATTTATTATTTTATTTAGATTTTATGATGCATTAGCGCGCCATCTGTTATGAAAAATCGAAACTATTATAGACGCGTATGATTCTTTTTATAAATTAAACTTAATTTTCAAAAGATTTATAATAGTTTCGAATTTTCATATTTATATAGATTTTAACAAAAATATTTATAAAAATGTCGAATTATATTTTTTATGTTAGAAACATAGTATACTTTGTGTGCAAAAAATCACAATTTATTTTCTCTATAATATATAAAAGAGTTTTATATACAATTCGATTTTTTCCTTTTTAATTTACGAAAAAAAAAAACTTTTATTTGCAGTTCGTTGACTTCAGTCTAAGAATACCTTTCAAAGATTGTTCCTTTTGAATGCTGAGCTCTTGGATAAAAAAAAAGTCTTTTATTACAGAGTAATTCTTCGGCAACACTGAAAGGGGGTATACATGTCGTCTGCCGATGTTAGGCTTAGCGGTCCCCAACAATAAAAAATAAACCTTTTTATATATTTCTTCAACAGATACAAGATCTTCTGAGCTTCTGAATTGCAATTTATCTCGAATTCTCTCTTGAAGATAAATATCATTACATTTAATTACAAAAATAGATTAATTACATAATTATTTACATAACTTTATATATATTCAGTTTATATATGTAATACTCATAAAACTACATATAATATATACATAAAAAGAACCTACAATACATTTTACCCAAATATACAATATAAGATTTCTAAATATAATAGAATTTTATTAAAAATAAAATTATTATTACGCATCTTTTAACATTTTTACATATTTGCATAGTCGTGACTTCAATTCTCTCTCTACACTAGACTTCTAAACACCCCCGAGTTTCCTTCCTTAGTGAATGTGCAGGTTATATAGAAAACCAATCCAATACAATAGTAGTGCCATCTATTGACGTTCTACGCAAACTAACGAACTCAGGTCGGTGACAAAGCGAAAACACCAACTTTGGAAATATTTTTACAATAGATATAACCTAGAAATCTTGCCAGATAAATACTTCTTTGGCAAATTGTGAATATTCCATTAGATCCTTTGTGGATCTCATGGAATAAAATATAAAAATCATGTCGATGGACGAGCGGGTAACACCCTCGATTCCCGACATTCATGAACCGGGATTGAATCCCGCGTAATTTTTTTTTTCTAAATTATGTGAATAACCTTCACATATTATTCATAGTTGCAAATATCATAAACTAGGTTGTTCTTTTTGAGCGGTACCTAATAAAGTGATTTTGGAACCGATGGAATAAAATCCGCTATAAACTGACGAGAGCCATTAGCCCTTATCGAAGCAAACTGAGAAGAGTCCACTTGAACACCATGGTTTCGGGCTAATGGCTCTCTTCAGTTCAGAGCCGTCTTTATTCCATGAGATCTACAAGGGATCTAATGGAATCTTCACAATCTACCAAAGAGGTATTTATTTATTTATTTATTTCCTCTCAAATTTACAGTGTACCATTCGAGCATAAAGCTCACGAGTCACTTTGTCGTGGATGTTAGGCATCAAGAATTTCTAAAAAATGGCCTTCAGAACTGACTGGAAGGTCACAGTTCAGGTAGAGTGAAGAGGTTTTTATCTGGTAGAGAGTGGCTAGGAGAGAGGTATATATATAGCCAAAGTTCATTGAGCACAGAACGCCAACTACCCGAAAAAATGTCAAATGCGGGATTCGATCCTGGGGTCGTGTCTTTCGATGATCGATGTTATATGCCATTCGTCCGCCGAACCTCTAAGGACAAATCTAAGGCCATAATTCAGATGGAAATTTTGCCGGGAGGATAATAATTTATAACAATATGGTCACCTCTCCCGTCAAAATAGACGTTAAAACTAGACACCATCTATTGATCATTATCACCCCGTCAAAATTTATATCTATACTAGACGAAAGGCCCGGGCAACGCCCGGGGTTTACCCGAGTGCGAATATATTTTAAAAACGTTGTCTTGGGTGGTCGCCATTGACAGGGTGGTCTGTATAGACAGGTGGATGTATCACACAGCTGATAACAGGGTTGTCTAGAGTGGTCGCTATAGACAGGGTGGTCTGTATAGACAGGTGGATGTATCACACTGCTGATAACAGGGTTGCCTAAGGCGTCCGCTATAGACAGGGTGGTCTGTATAGGCAGGTGGATGTATCACACAGCTGATAACAGGGTTGTCTAGAGTGGCCGCTATAGACAGGTGTATGTATCACACAGCTGATAACAGGGTTATCTAGAATGGCCGCTATATACAGGGTGGTCTGTATAGACAGGTGGATGTATCACGCTGATAACAGGGTTATCTAGAATGGCCGCTATATACAGGGTGGTCTGTATAGACAGGTGGATGTATCACACAGCTGATAACAGGGTTGTCTAGGGTGGTCGCTATAGGCAGGGTGGTCTGTATAGACAGGTGGATGTATCACACGGCTGATAACAGGGTTGTCTAGAGTGGTCGCTATAGACAGGGTGGTCTGTATAGACAGGTGTATGTATCACACTGCTGATAACAGGGTTGTCTAAGGTGACCGCTATAGACAGGGTGGTCTGTATAGACAGGTGGATGTAACACACTGCTGATAACAGGGTTGTCTAGAATGGCCGCTATAGACAGGTGTATGTATCACACAGCTGATAACAGGGTTGTCTAGAGGGGGGCGGGCAGGGAGGTCACGTGTTTGCTGGCAGCCAATGGGCGTGCATTCTATCCGTGAGCTTCAGACTTACAGACAGACAGACAGAATAAGGCAAATATATAAGTAGATACTAATTAAATATTAGAGATAGATGCCCAGACATAGACACAAAAGGAGTATACTATAATAAAACTGCCAATTAAACTTTATGTAAACACATGTTAAGAAACATAATTAGTACTATGTCTGTAAGTAATTAATTAAGCTATGTGCACAATGCTCATTATTCTCTCTCTGTGTGCAAAATTAATTAGCTTCACAGAGTAGCCGATCCAGGGTTGCCAAACTCCTCTCCTTGTTATCACAGAATAATTAGGGAAACATTAGCGTTTTATTCATTGTTCTATGACATTGATATATATTTTAATTTTTTAAAAATTAATTAATTTTTTTTATATTTTATAGAATAAAATGTAATATATCTATATGAATATTTGAAACAATTATAGACGCGTATGATTCTTTTGAAAATGAAACAATTTCTACTGTCCTTACTGCAATGGAAAATTTTCAAAAGAATCATACACGTCTATAATAGTTTCAACTATTCATAACAGATCGCGCGCTAATGCATCATAATATATCTATGTTATATTTTTAAATAAATTGAATTTGGTATTCTTAAAGAAAATTGTACTGAGTGGAGTTGTGCAGTCGCGGCCTTCCGTTGAAAAAAGATCAAACACTTTTACTAAATGACGGGTTTATTTTTGAACCAAAAATCGACACAGTTTCCCCGCGGCCGAAGAAAGCAAAAATGTCAAAGTCCCAAGTCAAGACAATGCTGATTTTGTTTTTCGACAAGCGGGGGTTAATTCACACGGAAGCGACAGGACCTTGCTCAACGCTGGCGTCTCCGCCACGACAACGCTCCGGCGCACACAGCGTTCCTCGTGACCTCCTATTTGACCCGAATTGGAGTTAAAGTTCTGCCACAGCCACCATACAGCCCTGACATGAGTCCCCCTGATTTATTCCTATTTCCGAAGGTAAAAAGATGCCTGAAGGGTCATCGTTTAGACGATATCCCGAACATCCAACGTGCTGTCACGAAGGCACTAACTGGGATAACTCCAACGGACTACAGTGGGGCCTATGAAGCTTGGAAAACGCGCTGGCAACATTGTGTCGACGCCCAAGGCGAGTTCTTTGAAGAATATTAACGTTTTGTACAAATCGGATCAATAAATTTGTTTTTCTAGACTGAGTCTCATTACTTATCTACCGCACCCTGTATATATATATGTATGTGTGTGTGAAAAACAATAAAAAAAAGGTGAGGAGTTGATATTAAAAACAAATTAGGCATATCCCGAACTTTAACACGAGCGTTTTTCTAGATGGCAGAGCGCCATCTAGTGGAAAAGTAATGAACTAAGCGTTGATTTAACCTGATTTTTGGCCAACCCATTTTCTTGATAAATCAAGAAAAGCTAACCACGAAGACGTTTCGGACTGTTGGCTCTCGTCAGCGTTGTGCAGGCTGTACCTCTGCGATCAAAAATCTTTGTCCCAGAGGTTTCTTGAGTAAACAAGAAATGGGTATTTAAGGCCAAACTTGTGTAAATACGTTTAACATTATATATATATTGTTATGAAAATAGAGCAAGCCATACTTAAATCATTAGATAGTAAAAAGGAATATATTGAATGGAATAAAAGATTTATTTTCCAATATTTCGGTTGGCTGAACGCCAACCTTTATCGAGGCATTACATTTTTGTGTATACAAAAGTTTGTATATATAAAAATGTAAAGCCTCGATAAAGGTTGGCGTTCAGCCAACCGAAATATTGGAAAATAAATCTTTTATTCCATTCAATATATTCCTTTTTACTATCTAATATATATAATAAAGAAGGCATATCCTGACCAAAAGCACATGTGCTTTTTAGATGGCAGAGCGTCATCTACTGTATATATATATATATATATTTATATAAACATACTATAAACTAACTAACGACTTCTGTAATCGGTTACCTTTGTCCTGTCTTGGGCACGGCGGACTCTCAATCAAACTTTATTATCTTGTTTTGTATTACAGGATGGCAAATCTGGCTAGTTGGATTATGTCTATATTTTTTAAGACTGTTACACTTTAATTATGTTATATATGAATATATATCTAGTATATATAATCAAATATAATACTACATATATATCATAATTTGTATAATATCCTATATGTATATTTTCTTTTCGCCAAAATAAGTATGTAAATATGTTAAGCTTGTGTTAAAATGTAAATATGCAAATTCATCCATCTATAATAAACTGTACAAAAATAAACGTGGCAGACATCGCGGGTGAATGCTACGGCACGTCGTGCTGCTCACTTGGCTGGAACTAATTCTTGGAGATTGCATGCATAACGGTTGCACCCTTCCATTCGATCACGACATATATATATTTCGGAAAGGATATGCTAGCATGTTGAAAGCGTTGATGAAGTTGAAGACGTTTATGTGTGTGGGGGAAGATCGAAGAATGTTGATTGAACGAATACAGATCCAAGTTCTAATTGGATGGTTAGAACGGAAGTCTGGTCCGCTGTACCGGAAATGACACCCAGGGGTGTCGCTTTGTTCCTTCAGTTTTATGTCTGTGATTGGACTGTGGATTACCATCCCAATTTTACATCCTATTGTTACCGTTACCTATTTGTATATCTACCACGCTTGGCTCGAAATTCCAAATATCTATATATACTCCCTTTATATAGTTTAAAAACAACATATAGAAATCACAATATAAGAACTTTTTGAACGAAAAAGTAGTGTAATTTTTAAAACAAAAGAATATTGTGACGTAGAAAAATAAGGGAAAATAAACATGAAAGAAAAACAAATCAAATTATTTTTTTGTGATCAAAACAACTATTTACTTATGAAAGAAAGAAAAAATGCATATCTCCTTATCATGCAACTTGAAAAGCTACTGATGGCTTGCGCCATTTATTGGAATAAATATCAACTATTCATACATTTTTTAGTTATATTCTAGAATTGACCAAATACCCATTTTTGATTAATCAAGAAAAGCTAACTACGTACCCCTTTCGGGCTGTTGATCTTCGTCAGCGGAGGGTTTACTTAATAACAATCGACATGAAAGTCATTAGAAGGAATATGCTGAGTAAAAAAAAAAGTAAATTAACAATCTGTTGGTTAAAAAAATTAAAATTTCATTTCCTCACTATATATAATGATGGGCAAACCCATATATGTATCATGGAATAATACAAACAAAAAAAAAGGTAATCTTTTCATAAAGTAAACTATCATACATTTTACCACAGAATCTGTATAAAGTAAAATTAAAACGACACAAAGTGAATTACTTAAAAGGCATCTTCTGATATCGCGTAACTAAAATTTACTGATGGCTTGTACCATCTATCGGAATAAATATCAACTAATCGTTGATTTTTTAATAATTATCCAAGAATTAGCGCTAAATACCCCTTGTTAATTAATCAAGAAAAGCTAACCATGTACGCGTTTCGGGCTGTTTGCCCTCATTAGCGTGATACATGATCAGGAGCTGTCCTTTTTATTAATTTATCAACCTGATCCCAGTTTAATTTTATTCTCCGTTACAATTTTATCATATATAAACAAAGTAATCTAATATTTATTTTCTCTCTGTGCAAAGTTGAAACATATATACATACATGGACAAAACTTAAGGAAGTTTTACCTTTTACCATGTATATCAGGTTTCAGACAATAACTCTGAAAGATACACTCATGGACAAAACTTAAGGAAGTTTTACCTTTTACCATGTATATCAGGTTTCAGACAATAACTCTGAAAGATACACTCATGGACAAAACTTAAGGAAGTTTTACCTTTTACCATGTATATCAGGTTTCAGACAATAACTCTGAAAGATACACTCATGAACAAAACTTAAGGAAGTTTTACCTTTTACCATGTATATCGGGATTCAGACAATAACTCTGAAAGATATTACAGTGACCTTTATTGAAGACACACGAGATAACCAAGTGTGAAAAAAAATTGTCTCTGTCTTCTTAAAAAAAAAAAAAAAACAAGACCGGCGGCCTCAAAGACCTTCCGCTTCTTTAGGTTTTGTCCATGAATGTACATATTAGAAGAATGACTCTGCTTCACCCAGAATCGTATCAAGTGAATGTTTACCCATATATCTAATAAATATTTTAGTATTTCTTAATAAATATATATAATATAATATATATAATATAAATATTTTAGTATTTCTATCAATCACATAGCAGTAGTGTGACGATAAAAAATAATTAATTTGATAATACTTAAGAGATAATAAAGTAACTTAGAATATTTAGTGTTTAAGACAAAATTTACTAATTACTTAAAAACTTCTTGTATATCATAAATTGATTGTATTTAAAAATATATACCTTTTTTATATTATCCCATTGTCTAATTATACCAGGTCATGGAGACTATATTCATTAATAAAAAAGAGACCTAATTATCAAAATTAAAATAATTATTAATCTCTATTAATATCTTCATTGTAATATTTTTTGTTTACCAAAATATTTAGTTCTATACACAAACATGTTCTCTATCTTTACAACTACTATCTAATATTACAAGGTATTTTTCTATAAAAAATATTTTTAGAGTGATTTAGGAAAAAAGAGCTAAATGTAATATGATGTTATTTATTAGGAAAGTAAACTAAAAAAAACAGAGGAAAACAAACAGAAGAAGTTGCTTAAAAGTTGGGAGGATTAAAGAATTAAAGCCGCCCGTGATAAATCAATTCTCCTGAAGAGTGGCGTCATTAGGATCGAAGGAAGTCCTACAAGCTCGCAGTGAATTAGGGTCCATTTGACCACCCACGCAGTTTCGCTAACAATCACCGCTAGGTGGCTACGAAGCAAAAATACCACATATATATATATGTGGCAATATCGTTGCGGGGTTTCTTATTGTTGGATGCGAATGGTGATATTTGATTGAAACGCAGTCGTTGAGTGGTAAGTGAAGCACACAGTTAGGAATAATCAGGACACATGGTGAGGTTTGAAAATAAAAGGCAACTGGATTGGAGGGAAGAAAGCTTGAGAAGGCGGAGCGATTTTGATTGTTAATTAACTGATCACATGGTGGTGATTGTACTTAGCTATGAGCTGAGTGGGGAGAGGTCCAGGGCCGATGTCACCTCGTTGGAAGCGAAGGATCAACTGATCCGAACTCGGTGAGAGCCAAGTCGCTACTGCAGGTGTTGTTCCTATGAGAGCTAAAACACTACTAACCATTCTTGTCTTTCGATTTAACACCACGAGTCAGTTTCTCTCTGATTGGTTGAGAGATCTCACATGATCTTTCCCTATTGGTTGACCTACTTAAGGTGCTATCTTCTGATAGGCCGGCGGCTTCCTTTGGTGAAAGCTGTGCCCTGCCTGGTATATCTGATTTCGTCAGGAAGTGTTTGGTGTCTTGACGCTTATAGTTTCGAAGGATATTAGACACGTCCTGTTTTTGCCGGAAGTACTGGATATCTCTCAAACTTTTATAACTTCTGGTCACTCGACACGTCCTGTTTGTCAGGAAGTATTGAGTGAATCTTGGCTAAAATAACTTCTGCGGTCACTAGAGACGCCCGGTCTCTGCCCCTGCAGTATTGACACAGGGGTGCCCAGAATAGTCGTGCCAGCCTTAGGTCTTACTTCCTATATCTTTTGTTACTTTCTTTCCTCCAGTTACCTTGTTCTTTATTAAGTCTTGAAAATCATACATGGTACATACATAGTGGGTCGGGGTCGCATTTAATTATATACAAATTATGACAGATGCGCCCCCTACATGTGAAGAATTCAAGAAGGGGTTAGCCTGAGAGAATTCTGTAAAATGAAAAATAATTTTGTGGGAAAATTAGTTGTAGGTATTGAGGGGCTATATACAAGCATTGCTGGTGACATAAGTAAGATAGAATGGGGTTGATGATATAGGTTGAGTATAATTAATAGAAATCAAAAATTTTTTAATTGTAAGAAATCAATGAATGTTATGGTACATAGTGGGTAAAACAAAGAAAATGCGCCTAAACGAATTCTACTCGAGTTAAGAAATGAATTCGAGGGAGTTCTATTAATGCTTTTGAAATCAAATAAAAATAATATAAAAATAGTTGAATGACATCAAAATTGAATGTGTTTGGTTGAAAAAGAAATATATTTTGTTGCATGGTGACAAAGACAACTGCTTAGTTACTTTTTTGCTCGAATTCTGAGAAAAAGGAATCGAGGAAATTTCATAAGGTGCTTTGAAATCAAAACAAAATGAAATAAGAATAGTTGAATGAAATCAAAATTGAATGTGTTTGGTTGAGTGGTGAGAAAAAAAAAGAAAAATGCCTAATTACTTTTTTGTTTGAATTTTGGAAAGGAATTCGAGGAAATTTCATAAGGTCTTTTGAGAAATCAAAAATAAAAATAAAATAAAAGTTTTTTGAGCGAAATCAAAGTTGAGTGCTTGGTTGAATGGAAAAAAAAAAAAAGGAGAATGCCTAACCTTATTCTAGCTCGGAATTGGGAATGGAAACCGAGGGATTCTATTAGGTCTTTTGAGAAATCAAAATAAAATAAGATAAAAATAAAAGTTGAATGAAATCAAAGTGAAGGCTTGGTTGCACAAAAAAAAAAGAAAAGGCCTTGTTGTATGAAAAAAAAGAGAAAATGCTTTGTTGCGTTGGTGAAAAAAAAAAGAATTGCCTAATTACTATCCTACTTGAGATTGGGAATGAAATCGAAGGGGTTTTCATTAGGTCTTTTGAGAAATCAAAATAAAAATAAAAATAAGAGTTGAACGAAATCAAAGTGAATGCTTGGTGCGTGGTGAGAAAAAAAAAGGAAAATTGCCTAATTATATTCTAGCTCGGAATTGGGAATGGAGACCGAGGGAATTTTATTAGGGCTTTTGAGAAATCAAAAATAAAAATAAAATAAAAGTTTTTTGAGCGAAATCAAAGTTGAGTGCTTGAAAAAAGGAAAAATGAAAAATAAAAAGGTTTCAACAATAAAGGGTGATTTAATGTTTTTAGTTTAATCGAAAACCAGTGTTTTCGTTGATAATTGAGTTGTGACAATATAAGTCAAGTGGTAAATAGAATGATAATTGATAAATAAAAATGATAATATAAACTAATTGGGAAAAAAAATGATAATTAATGATTAAAAGTGGCAATAAGTTGAATAAATCGATAAATTGATTAAATATTTACATTTTTAATTGCGAGAAAATAATGAAAATGATTGATATGAAAAATAAGGTGTATTGGTTGGAACCCTTTGGTATCTACATGCCCTGATCTTCATGTATTGGTTGCTCCATTTTGCCCTATAAATGTTTTAATTGCTCAATTATGTGTAACTTTTTGTCTTTGTGTGTGTTGTGAAAAAATGTTAGAAGTTTTTGTGTAAGAAATGTGTGAAACGAATTCTATGTGTTGTCAAGATCCTAAGGTCTGGGATGTCTACGCGTAGTTGGAATTTGTGCCTAGTGTGAAAAATGTAAAGCTTGGAAGTCTTTAAAAGAATAAAAGAATAGAAATGTGAACTCATTTGGAGTGTCTGTGTGTCTTAAGTTTCTTGTGAGAATATAATTGAACTATGTTTTTTGTAAAAGTCGATATGTAGCTCGTATTGGGATCCAAACTGAACGACACTTAGAGAATCCCACAGTTGACCTCAATTCAGCTGTTGGTCGAGGGGCCCCACGGTAATTAGAAACCGGAAGCAGGGGGGCGATGTGGAGAAACAAAGTCCCTCCCCGGGGTGATTCCCAATTTATCCCCCGTCTATTTGCACGTAGCTGCTGACCGGCGTCTTTGTCGTGCGGGGAAGTGTCCCTTCTCACTTCCTGGTTTCCTAATTGAATTTGTGCACGCCTAATTGTTTTTTTTTTTTCTGATTGAATCTTTTACTTTCGGCATTGGTGGCGTTGTGTGTGTGATATGTTTTGTGTACGACATTTTGTTTTGTTTGTGGGTTTTACTTGTTTGACGATGTCTTGTGTCATGTTCTGTCAATAACATTGTGGAGAGATGAGTTGGTGTAATTTCGACATTATTTGTATTTTGAAAATCCGGACGTTGTATCCATTTATTAAATCGAATGGTCGTTGTGACTTTAGTAAAAATGCTATTCAGTGGCATTAGGGTGGAATTGAGTGAAAATGAGGCTTACGACGTGAACACGTGTTGGGTGGAGACGTGTCACAGGTGTGTTGAAAAGGCGTCTGTGGCCTGAAATGAAAATTTTTGTGGGGTGACCTGTGACACGAATCGAAGAAAAAAAAATTTGTGAATGAAAAGGTGTCACGCGAAATCCTTGTTTGTTCAAAACCTAACCTGTTCTCACTATGAACAACAAATTTATTAAAGTCATATATCGAAATTTCTATTGTTAGTGTATATGGCATCTTTTAAGGTGAACAATTTTTTATTGTTTTGTGTAGACGAGATGATTGTTACTAACGACGGTGCATGCGTTTGTTGGTGGTTGTCGTCTTTTGGCGCGAGTGTCGCGCTTGTTGGGCGGGTTGTGCGTGTGTGTTAGCGTGAAAACCGTCCTTTGGATGGATGTTGTCGGTGTATTGTTGTCGTGAATGTCGTGATTGTTGCTAAATACGTTTGTGGGATTGTTGTGAGGTACATTTTTATGGCTTGGCGGCGTGTGGTCATGCATGGATTTTGTGTGGTAAGTGTGTGGGCTGTACTGACACGTTTTTTTTGGGCATGGTGAGGGTTGAAGCCTTTGTGGCTTGTATTTGAGGGCATATAGTATTGATAATTGGGTTGAGTGATAAACATGGTAGTGGGGTCAATGAATGCAGGCAAGGGTTGTCCTGTGTGACAAATTTGATTGTAGTGCAAGTCCTTTCGGACAGGTTTGGCCTAGCCCGTGCGTGCATTCATTGAGTACAAAGGTTAGATATGGTTAAAAGGGGTAGGTAGCTAGGTAAAAGTTCAAAGTCAATTCCTTGACGGCATAGGATGGGTGCCTACCTCAGTTCAACAGGTCTCCTTTGGGACGTCTTGGTTTGGAGTGGTTGGCTTGGTTCGGGACTGCTCGCACCGTCCGCGAAATTGAAGTAAAGTCCGGTACTGGAAGATCATTTTGGGATCGTTTGGGCTGTCCCGGGTCGCGCGGATTGGTTTCGGGGACTGTGTACGGCATGGCGGTGGTTGAATCCTCGGTGGTCGGTGTCCGGCCTTGGTGACACTCGCCTGGGGTTGGTGGGGGTTGTGTCCGTCGTCCTCCCCGGGGAATGGCGCTCCGGAATTCCGTCTCACTTTGTGGGGCGTTGACACGTCGGATGGCCACGGTCATTTGCCATATGATGGCCGCTAGAAGGCGCCTGGTCGCCTCTCTTCTTGTCCGTTTCTTTTCCGCTGGTTTTATCATTGCCGTTTGATTTGCTGGTGTCTGGGCTAATTTCCATCTTGATCCTGATTAAGCTCCATAATCTTTATCCTGTCGACTTACTGTAATATGTTGATGTTGTTGTTATTTCACTGTAATATTTGTTGTATTACACTGTTGTAGAATCCTGTCGACTTATCCGTTCTGTGGCAATATCGTTGCGGGGTTTCTTATTGTTGGATGCGAATGGTGATATTTGATTGAAACGCAGTCGTTGAGTGGTAAGTGAAGCACACAGTTAGGAATAATCAGGACACATGGTGAGGTTTGAAAATAAAAGGCAACTGGATTGGAGGGAAGAAAGCTTGAGAAGGCGGAGCGATTTTGATTGTTAATTAACTGATCACATGGTGGTGATTGTACTTAGCTATGAGCTGAGTGGGGAGAGGTCCAGGGCCGATGTCACCTCGTTGGAAGCGAAGGATCAACTGATCCGAACTCGGTGAGAGCCAAGTCGCTACTGCAGGTGTTGTTCCTATGAGAGCTAAAACACTACTAACCATTCTTGTCTTTCGATTTAACACCACGAGTCAGTTTCTCTCTGATTGGTTGAGAGATCTCACATGATCTTTCCCTATTGGTTGACCTACTTAAGGTGCTATCTTCTGATAGGCCGGCGGCTTCCTTTGGTGAAAGCTGTGCCCTGCCTGGTATATCTGATTTCGTCAGGAAGTGTTTGGTGTCTTGACGCTTATAGTTTCGAAGGATATTAGACACGTCCTGTTTTTGCCGGAAGTACTGGATATCTCTCAAACTTTTATAACTTCTGGTCACTCGACACGTCCTGTTTGTCAGGAAGTATTGAGTGAATCTTGGCTAAAATAACTTCTGCGGTCACTAGAGACGCCCGGTCTCTGCCCCTGCAGTATTGACACAGGGGTGCCCAGAATAGTCGTGCCAGCCTTAGGTCTTACTTCCTATATCTTTTGTTACTTTCTTTCCTCCAGTTACCTTGTTCTTTATTAAGTCTTGAAAATCATACATGGTACATACATAGTGGGTCGGGGTCGCATTTAATTATATACAAATTATGACATATACTCATAGACAAAACTTAAGAAATTTGTATCTTTTAGCATTTACATCTGTATTCAGATAATAACTTTGAAAGATATTTGATACACAGTGAATTTATTGAAGACACACGAGATAACCAAGTGTAAACAAAATTGCCTCCATCTCCTAAAAATAAAAAATAGATGACCGGCGACATCAAATACTTTCCACTTTTTTGTCCATGAGTGTACCTGTATATGCGATTATATTATTTGATTTAAATAAATTATAAATATTTTTAAAATTTTAATTTTATCTTGAGTAGGGGGATAGTAATTATTTTTTTTCAATGTCAAAAGACATTCTCGCCTTATGCAAAATGGTGGTCACGAAGTTTGACTACTTAAACATATGTAAATAAATATAAACTTTCTTTTTATTACAATTTACCCATATCTACTATAACACGCTCCTGAATTTTTATATATTATCCGTTTTTATTCTCTCTGATTAGTTCCATCAGATGACTTTGAATAGCCAATCAGGCGTCGAGTTCATTAGCCTATAAGCCTGCAATGTTTTTTTAGCTCAGTGGTTTCATTGAGCAACGAAGTATTATATTATACTAGCCGAACGACCCGGGCAACGCCCGGGTTTTACCCGATCAAATGTTTTTATTCAAATACTATTCGTTACAATTATAAATTGGCGCCGTGGATGTCATTCTTGTGAAACGTCCCGCTCCAAACTTTGTGAGTTTTTAAAATTTAAAAATAAAAATGTAAATGTAAATTTTTACAACGATATTTGAAAATTGTATTGGAAGTGTCAAGAAAAACACGTTTTACATGTAAATTAGGTCAGCTGATATTACCTCCCATCTTCACCACTAGAGGCGCTGCTTGCGAGCGAAAGAGCAAATTTGAAACGCAAATTTGCAAATAACTCGAAGAATATTCGGGATAGAGACCTGAAAATTTCACTATAAGTTTTCCCAGATTCTACTCTATATACTGTTAAAATTTCAGTCAGATAAGTTACGTATTGTGGACGTGTATAGCCGACAAACATACATATATACATACATACACGGAATTATATATATAGGAATATAAGAGAGAGAGAGAGAGAGAGAGAGGGGGGGGGGAAGAGAGATCATGAAGGGTGGATTCTAAAAAAAAATGGTCGAATATTCCAAGGAAATGTTCTGGTATTAGCATATAATTACCACGTGTATTTTTTATTAATTTATGCCACCTTATTATTAAAATTTCAACATGACATCCAGATAAAATGCTAAGAATAGTTATGTATAATGGGAATATTGAAATTTGATCCTCAGGCGAAAGATTTCAACAATACATTGACATTTATATCACGCTAATAAATAGAGGTAAAAAGAAAACCAAATTTTTTTTTTAACATATCTATTTTGAATAGAAATAGATTTTATAAAATAGAGTTATATAAAAGTGAACACGGGATCTAATGTTAAAATACATTCTAGGGTAAAAAGGAAAGAAAATCAAAACCAAAAGAAAAGCTTAAATTTATCCCAAACGAAGTATTGTAACTGCCCGCCATAACTTTGTTTCCAATTTTTTTTTTATTTTGCTGCGAGGGGAAAAAAGATTGTAGAGGCCAGATGGGTTCGTAGGACATGAAATAAATTCTTTTCCTTCAACACATGTTTCCACCTTTCTTATTTTCTAAAAAAATAATTCTTTGTTTTTTACTTGTGCCAAGTATTCGTAGAAAGAAGTTGTGATTATTTATAATGTAAAGATAGATATGTGAAACGATTTCAACGCAATTTCTTCATTTATAAATAAATCAGATTTTTACTGTCCATATTGTGATAAAAAATAATTGTGAGGGCTTGGCTCATCACTGATGAACCCTCATATTGGTTTCGCTAATTAATCTACCAGACCGCTTTGCTATTGTAATAGATGACGTGCTAATATATGCATCATATTAATATTATCTTTTTAAAAATCATTTAAATTGTAATTTGCGGAAGAGCAATGCTCGAAGCATGTTATATATTAATAATTACTTATGTCCATATAGTTTATTTAAAATACCTTTTCCAAGAATGTATCTTCAGTATCGGTATAAAAAGTAAACAGCCAAATGCATCATTACAGGTATTTTTACAGGATTATTAATTTATATATACATATGTAAATTTGCTTATTCGAAAAAGAAAAAATAAACAATATTAAGGTAAAGGGTTTCTTTTAATTTTGATTTTCGCAAGTTTTCGAGCAAAATTTCTGCTCTAAATTTACCACAAATATTAAAAAAAAAAAAAAAGTTCAAAAATTTCTACTGAAATCATTACACATATTTTCTATTTATATTAAATATTTTGTAAATCTTCTGCTATTAAATTCATGATAATGTATCTCTTGGGAATATATGTAAATGTTGTTTAAATTATAATGGTAAAAACTGATATAACAAATCTTTTTATATATAAACACATTATAACGAAAAGTTTGTTAACCATTCTCAAAATTGTTTTGGAGAGTTCATACTTATATACAGTGGTACCTCGACATACGAGTTTAATTCGTTCCGCAACCTTGCTCGTATCTTGAATTACTCGTATCTCGAAGCAAATTTCCCCATACAAAACAATTGAACTACCATTAATCCGTTCCAACCTCCAAAATGTCACCCCAGTTACTTTTGTTACATGGTTTTAAATAATAAAAACGTATTTATAAATATCAAATATTTATTGCACAAAAACAAAAAAGAGAATGTAAAGAAATAAATTAGATATCCTCACTGGTCTTTGCCTTTTTCGCTACATTTTTCTCGCTTTCACCCGTAGGCCGTTTAGAAAAAAACATGTCCAAGGAGGTTTATTTCTTCCTCCCTCTCAGAATGTTCCGGAAATGAGTTAGGCAAGTGCCATTAAAAAGGTCAGATGCACGACCTGTTGCAACACAGCACACAAAAATATAATAAACTTGAATTTGTTTATTCAAGTCTCAAAAAACAAAGCTTTGCATATAGAACAAATAATAATGAAGAAGAAGAAAGAAACATTTTAGGAAAAGCAAAAACAAAACAAAAATACTGGTCAAAAAGAAACATTTAAAATCACAGATTAATATCTTCAACACTACCGAACCGAACTCGTATCTCGAATTTCGCTCGTAACTAAAAGCAAAAAATCACTTGCTCGTCGGCTCGTATCTCGAAAAACTCGTATGTTGGGGCGCTCGTATGTCGAGGTACCACTGTATATTGTATTTAAACAATAGAAATAATATTTACTTATGCGTAAATATATATGCATATTGTTTTATTTTGTATGTTTATATATATATATGTCAAACTATATAAGATATAAGAGATGTTATAATAAGGAATATAAATATCAAATGAACCAAATATTTACTTCAAGAGAGAACACTGTAAAATTAACAACATTAATTAAACTTGCTTATACATATTCAATTAAGAGATTTAGTTTCTCGGAGGAAGTTTTACATAAGCGCAATTTCCGGTCCCCGAGAATTCAAAACAATCGTACACTTGGTCAAATATAAATAAATTGGATTTTCATTGAGTGTTAATTTAAAATAAATTTAATCTTAAAGGATTTTTTTTATGAGAGGAATATTTTTACAATTTAGGAATATATGTTTCAAAATTAGATGTGTCTATATAATTATTTATATATTTAATTAGACTTTTTGATTTTAATTCGATTAGATTTTAATTTGCTATGTATTTATAGTTGTTTAAATATTTATGATAAGGAGAAAACACTATATGTTTATCACTTTAACTGTGAAATATATATAAATTTTAAAATTCCTTTTCAGAATAATTATTTTAGATTTATTTATTTAATTTTCCATTGAATTATAATTAATTTAATCATGAATGTGAAATTTCTAAAATTTCTCTTGTATACTTAAGAATATAGAGCTAAATGAATAAGTAGAACTATACTTAGAATGGAAATAGAGAGAAAGATAGACCATATATTATAAGTATTTTAATATATTAAGACGAATTTTAATGAAATGAAATTTGGTCAAAAATAATTTTAAAAATATTCTATGAATATAGATGTTTTTAGATAGAATTGAGGAGAAATAAGGTTATTTATTCACACGCCTCCACATTGAATAAATAGGTTAAAATTATTAAATTTATTTAAAATAGTTTATAAACTTAATAGAGGGATAAGCAAATAATAAACATATTTGAGAGAATTCCCTCTCTGCTTTCTGTTTAATTAATTTTCAGTAAATATTGACCAAAATCTCAATTAGAGAAAATGGAAATTTAAAGATGTTGATTTGAAATATAGTATCAATAAAGACCTTTCTATTCAGTATTTTACCACAAATATTTCTAAAAAAGGTTCTAAAATTTCTACTGAAATCATTACACATGTTTTCTATTTATATCAAATATTTTGTAAATCTTCTGTTATTAAATTCATGATAATGTATCTCTTGGGAATATGTAAACATGTAAATGTTGTTTAAATTATAATGGTAAAAACTGATATAACAAATATTTTTATAAATAAACACATTATAACGAAATGTGTTTGTTAACCATTCTAAATATTGTTTTGGAGGGTTCATATTTATATATATATTGTATTTAAACAATAGATATAATATTTACTTATGCGTAAATTAGGGTATAAAATTTATCTGTTTCTCTTTGATATTGTGGCGAATTTATTATTTAATTTAATATTATTCAATGAAAATATTCAACAGATTATAAAAAAATATATTACTCTGTATTTGTAAAATTATCTTTAAAATATTTCTTTGCTTACTTTTTCAAGATCCCCTAGCTGTATATAGTTTTGTTGATTTGTTGATAATTGTCGACTGGCCGCGGTGACGTTATTAATAAATACTTTCACACTTTCAAATATACAAAGACTTGATATCTACGCTACAATATGAAACCGTAATTTCTATTACATTATTTAATTATATAAAATCTTTATAAAAACATATATAAGGTAAAATATATGTGTATTGTTAAAAATAATTTTAGAAATACGATTTACATACGTATTATATAATTTATAAAAGTTAAAAAAAATCAGAAGAAATGGATTTCTAATTATATATGTAAACGTGAAATCGTTTCCTTTAAAACAAATTCTCAAATATTCTTTAACAAAAGATACATCTAAATTACACATGTAATAGTCAAATATAACTAAATGAATTTTATTGATTATATAATAACAAGTTAAATATTTCTCTCAGAGTAGAAAAACAGGTAAGGAAACAAATAGTGCTCCTTATTGAGAAAGAAGATGTACCTCAAATTAAAACTTGGCAGAAGACAATTAACAGCATCGACCGACAGCTAATATGGAGTCCTTTGTTTGGCGGGCTTTTAGCCGCTCGTCTGACTTCAGCAGGGTTGTTGAATCTTTCACGAGAAAATCTTAATTGCCAGTGATAGTTTCTACTAGGGGAATTTTATAGTATTTTTACGGAAAATAAAAACAATTATATAATATATATAAACGTTTTATATATAATTTTAAAACATATTATTATAATGAATAATATTATTTAATTAGAATATATATTTTTCTAAAAATATAAAATATATTTTATATGCATTTGATGGCTAAATATTTGGAAATATAATTATAGATGATAAAAAAGGCATCTTTTTTATCGTACAACTGAAATTTGCAGCCATCAGCAACTCTCAGTTGCACGATAAGATGCCTTTTTAAAAAATAATTTATGTACCTTATCCCAGTATAATATCACATTTGTATTATATTTTCATAATTATAGATATTTTAAAGTTTTTATAAGGTCAAATATCTCGTACAGATTGAAAACTAAATGAAGATAATTATGTATTTAAACTAAAACGACAGGTGGGGTAATTTTTTCCAATACTTAAAATATAAATTTATGTTAGATATATATATATATAACTTATTATATTTATCAGAAAAAGAAACATGAATTAACAACTTATAATACAATATAATATTTACGAACGGAAAATTTATCCAGGGTAGCCTAGTGGACATGGAATCTGCCCGGTAAGCGGAACACTGTGGGTTCGATTCCCATCCCTGGACACTTTTATTTTTCCGTTTATCATTACTCTTCACAATTCATCCTTTCATACTTCATCCCTAAGGTTAGAAATAATCGTTATTTCTCCTTAAAATAAATTTCGATTTTTAGTTCAAAAGAAACACATGCGGGATAATTTTCAAATGTCGTTCTACAATGAATTAACAACTTCCTCAAGTTTATAAATTTATTAAAGAAAAAAACAAACAAATTTTATATAAATATAATAATTGGAATAATAATAATTTCAATAAAATTTATATTAAGGGAAAAAATGCATTCTTCATTTATCATAGAACATATAGCCCCTAAAATATATTTCCGATATTTGTTATTTTTATTCAAAAAAGTTAGGTAACTCTCTACTTATATTTAAAAATTAATTTAAATAATTAAAAAATAATTACTGCGAATAGTATATATTATTATATTTTTATAAAAAGAAGTGCTAACTATACGAAATTTTGTTTATTTATATATAATGCGAAATCTCGGAAAGAATTTAATTTATTTTGACCACAAAGTCCACCGAGTGTAGACATCAGACGAAAAGGTCATCTATAATAAATGAGTTTCAAAAGATAGAAGTAAATTTTAAATGTACAAAACTTATTTATCTAACACTTTACCTTATTCCTAACGTAAGCTATTTCCTGAAAAAAATATCAATAGTTTTCAATTCGCCTTTTCTTGGAAAATTGAAATTTTATATTGAAAGAGATTTTTATTTTTTGATCGTAAGTTATTGGATGAAGTGATGCTGGGAAATTTTAGATTGCTGACTTTATATCTTCTTTGTATTGTTTCTCCAAATTTAGTTTTTATCTATTTTTGGGAAAAATTAAAAAAACTTGGAAGTTTTTTTCCCTATAAAGCAATAATTCTCGAAATTTCAAATATAATGTTTGTGTTCTTTTATTACTCAACACTATATTAGAGGGATTGATACATTATTATTATTTATGTCCAAATCGGAATTTAAAAACATAAATTTGTGTTGGAAATGTTTACTAGGGTGATAAACATAATCTATCCTGTTTTGTTGAATAATTAAAAGGAGAAATTCCTCTCTTTTATGCAAATATATTTATTATGATGCATAGCGCGCCATCTGTTATGAATATTCGAAACTATTATAGACGCGTATGATTCTTTTGAAAATTAAACAATTTCTACTGCCCTTACTGCAATGGAAAAATTAAAGAGAGGGCCTGGCTCATCAGTGGTGAACCCTCCCAGCGGTAGATTAAACTGGCGAAACCGATGGGAGGGTTCACCACTGATGAGCCAGGCCCTCCCATTAATTTTTCCATTACAGTAAGGGCAGTAGAAATTGTTTAAATTTCAAAATAATCATACGCGTCTATAATAATTTCGAATTTACATATAGATATATATTACATATTTATAACTAAAAAATGAAGAAAAAAAAGAGAGATTTAATGAGTAAAATAAGTTTACATTATTCCTTTTTAGTTGTGAATATTATGAATGTATCAATATAAATATTTAAATTGTTTAACAGCAAGATTTAAAAACAGAACCAAGCATTTAATCCGGCTTTGACACGTCATGAGCTTGTTCAAAAAAAAAAAAAAACGTGGGTAACGAACCTGGGGTAACATATATATATAGTGACAAAACTATATTTAAAACTTGAAATAATAGCAATATTTTAGATAAATAGGGAATTGTATATTACATTAGCAAGCTAAATCTAAATTAAACATTGGAGATAAAGTTTAATATTTTTTTGTGTTTAAAGTAAATAATTAAACAGTTGTTTATATATATATATATGGGATCTACAAGGGATCTAACGGAATCTTCACAATCTGCCAAAAAGGTGTTTAGCTGGTAAAATAGCTTGGCCAAATCTATGGCCAAAGATAGAGATGTAAATATTGACGGAAGAGGCGATCTTGGCTTTTAGATATCGATTTACTCCCGGCAACATTCCCACCCATTGAGGAAGTCTAATTTGCATAATTCTTTCAGCATGTCTGTATATTTAAGAAAGATATTATTGATTATATAAACACGAATATTTAAGATTGTTTTCCACTTTCAGTTAAAATTTTAGCAAAGGTGAACAATATCTGTTCTCGTAATCCATATGTAAATATGTTTGTGTGACTATGTCTCTAGTTATAGGCTTCCTTCTTGGTAAGTGAATTGAAAAATAACTTTTCTCTCCAAAGCTGCTGCTCATCCTTTTCAATAAAAAAGTTGCGATGTTACCTAGCTACTCTTATATATATATATATATATATATATATATATATAACAACAAAAACGGTACTTTATTTAAAAATCGAGATTACAGGGAGACGTGTTAGTGGGGGAGGGGATAACAATAGTTAAGGAAAATCAAAATGTAGGTAGTATTTATAGATGTCATGTTATATATATATATATATATATATATATATATATATATATATAAATGAATGTCTGTGTGTGTGTGTGTGTGTGTGTCCTCTATGGATTCAAAAACCATACATCCAATCGCCGTGAAATTTTGGGATATTATTAGGCGTATCCCCGGAAAGGTTTACGAAAAATAATATCTTGAATATCTTTAATATCCTTAGAGTTATTTGCAGATTTGTAGCTTTAACTCGCAAGCAGCGCCACCTTGCGACGGAGATAGGCTTAGGTCTGCTCCACCCCGTGAGAGAATGGATTCGTCCGGCCGCCGGCCGACAGTCCAAGTACCCACCGACCAATCAGGGCAGAGTTGGTGACACAGCTGTGCCAAGTAGACAAGAAAAAAAGCCTCGCGGGAGTTTGCCCAAGATGACCTCCGGGAACTTCGTCCATCTTCCATAAACGACCATAAATTTATTCAACCTTATCGAGTATTTTTCAAGGGACCGGGAAAAAATGTTCGCTAGATAAAACGATGATTTTGTAATGTAGAAAATTAGGAAAGACAAAATTCAGAATGACACGGCACACAGGGACCGGGAAAAAATGATCACTTTATCAGTTTCAAATTATCAAAATATATCTATTTCTTTTTATAAGTTTATAGAGAATTGTTTTAACAAATGTTCGTTAGACAGACCTTTACTCGGGTACCGATTAATATTGATTTTATTCAACTTATCGAGTATTTTTCAAGGGACCGGGAAAAAATGTTCACTTTATCGAGAAATTCGTTAGACAAACCTTTACTAGGGTAAAACACGGGCAAAGCCGGGTACATCCGCTAGTATGCAAATGAAGTTCTCATAATTTATATATACAGTCATGGATGAAACCTAAGGAAGTGAAAAGTCTTTGATGTCGCCAGTCGTCTGTTTTTTTTTTTTAAAGGAGATAGTGTTAATTTTTTTTCACATTTGGTTATCTCGTATGTCTTCAATAACGGTCACTGTAATATCTTTCAGAGTTATTGTCTGAATCCCGATATACATGTTAAAAGGTACAACATCCTTAAGTTTTGTCTATGAATGTATATTATTATTTATTTATTTTTCAAGGACAGTAGAGGAAGTTTGTTTTATTTGAGAAAAAAGTCGCGCTTATAATAGTTTTATTTCTAACATATAGATGTGGCGATATTGCCTTATGTTTATATGTAACAATGGCGACAATAAATAAGGCCTAGCTATGGGAGCTCCAGTCATGTGACCAAACCGCATTCTATATTTTTCCATTCATCCGGAAATTCTTAATATTAGTACTTCCTTTGATCTCCTGAGCTCGATACCCCCTTGTTGGAAGGAAACTGCTATCACATATATATATATATATATATATGTGATATACCACAGATCTATTTCGTTGTTGGCTATTCACACTGCCACCATTCCATATATATATGTTATATAAAAATATTATTTTATTTTAAATTATAATTTCATAGATTCAACTTCTCTGCTAAATCGACCGCCAGAGGTCACTCTTCCCCTATAAAAACTCGTTGTTGTTTTATCCCAATGGCCGGCTCAAAACTTTTGTACATTATGTAAATAATCTTTTGTTTTCCCTATTCTACTCGCCTTAAGCCAGACAGTACTTTTATCAAATTATGTTTTTCATATATATTCCTTAGCTCAAATAAAGAAATCTCTGATCAAGACTTTATATTTTCAAGATTATTATTTCAACCACGACTGCATTACATTACCATAATCCTCAACATGATCTAAATTCAGGCAGAAAATCTCATTCATCTTTATATATAACATACATATACTTATTCTGATTGTAACCTTTTAAAATATTTTTTGCTTGCACAATTTACCCACCTACTTTGTTATTTTTAAAATTATTTCAACTGTGATATTATAACATTATGCGGCGCTGAGTTTGTGTATACAAAAATGTAATGCCTTGATAAAGGTTTGGCGTTCAGCCAACCGAAATATTGGCAAAATAAATCTTTTATTAAATCCAATATATGTCTTTTTTTATTATATAATGAATTAAATATGGATTGCTCTATTTTCAAAACAATATATATACATGTGGTACAAACCACAGAACTATTTCGTTGTTGGCTATTCTGAATGAATACTCCGACAATATGCATATAGGTATTGGAGAAATATCTTCTGTTTTTTCTCTATAAAACGATTATATTAAAGTATAATTTACTCTCTGAATTCGCATTTCTTCTATTAAAGAAAAAAAAAACATTTACCCATATTAACAATATATTTTTAGAATGCAAACTAATTTCATAAGTTGGCTTCGCAAAAATTTCGTTAGAATGCATCAATTTTGATCAAATTTGAAACACTTATGTATTACAAAATAGAGAAATATTTTGCATAACATCAAAATATATATATATAAACGTTGCGTAATATCAAAATATATATAAAACTTAGATATTTTAATTATTTTATTAAAAAAATTAAATACAAAAAAATACTATAGAATTAATACTTTTTATTTCGTTACGAAACATTAATATTCTAAATGTTCAACATCCATTATTACCTTTTTCTTTGTTAGGTTTGGGCTTTTATTATTTTTATATCAGTTATTTACGTTTTGGGGGGAAATTTGCACTTGGGTACTACTCGTGTGGAGTCACTCGGCTGGTTTTTAATATTTTGTAATAATATTATAATATATATGAAAATTAGGGTAATAACAGGTTGATTTGCATATTTCTGGAGTCTAAAAATGATTTTACGACAATTTGTTCATGTTAGTAGAGAGATCAGTTGCATCATCAGTAACTTTTAATTGCACAATCAGGAAATGTCTCTTTTTCTCAAAATATATGTAAGATTTCACCAGTAGATTTGTCGATTTATCCAGGTGCGTATCTCACACCACGAAACATTCTTTACACAAATCCATTAAAATAAATGCACAGTAGGTCTGGTCATATTGACTTACAGAAATTATAGTGTTCACGAGTCTTATAATTTTCTCTTAATTTCAACAGAGTATAGGTTTCCAAGGGTATGTTTTCACTAGCTCGACTTTTCTACAATAATCCATCGAAATGTTTTCCATTTACAGTAGAACCTCCCTTTAGCGGACATCCCGCTAGCGTACACCTCTCTAAAAAGGACAGTTTTTATTTGCAAAATTACCATTTTTACAATTTAGCAACTCTCCGGTAAGAGGAAACCTCTCCACAAAGGACAGTTTTCATTTGCAAAATTACCATTTTTAATATATAGAAACTCTTCGGTAAGAAAAACCCCTCTCTATAAAGGACAATTTTCATTTGCAAAATTACCATTTTTACTATTTAGTAACTCTCTGGTAAGAGTACACCTCTCCCTAAAGGACACTTTGGCTCTGCAATTACGTCTTGTCCTTTACAGAAGGGTTCTATTGTATTTTCAAAAAAATGTCTATGTGGGGACATAAAAAGAGAAGTTAAAGCTTCTTAACTTCGAAGTAAAACATCTGTTGGTATTACTTATTCCTACAGTATAATCTACCAACAATCCAGTATGTAAATTTATTCCATTGTCAATCCATCTACATTCCTGCCACATATTAAAATTTCTTTATTCCATATAATATTCCATGCGCAGGGGCCATGCTAATTTTCGCTATATCGTTCTAATTTTAGTAGTTCTACCGCCGAACAAGGGTGTACATATTCCTCATAGTATATGAAACCTCCCTTGAGCGACGACTCATTTGATGAACGCCTACCTGAGCAATCAACTTTGTAAATAAGAAAGGTTTGTTCATATCTAATCCAACCTCCAATAAGCGACCAACTCCAGGAGAAACCATGATTAACCAAAGGTTTCTTATTAATTAAATTAAAAAGTCTCTCCAATACCAAATATTACGGAGCAAGTTAATTAAACGTTAGTTTATTTTTGCTCGACTAGATGGCGCTCTGCCATCTAAAAAGCACATGTGCTTGTGGTCAGGATATGCTTTCTTCATTTTTAATATCAACACCTGACCCACTTATTATTTTTTCTATTGTTTTTTTTTCATATATATATATATACATAATTTTTAAAAGCAACTCTTAAATATTTTTGTCTTAGAAAAGTAAACAGATAATATTACAAGAATATTTATTGATATTTACAAAAACAACAACAAAAGATAGAACTTCCTAGAATCGAATCTGTTATCCTAGATACAAATTAATTGCTGATTGGGTAAATGACCTCAACGTTAATTGGCTGATTAAGGTCACGTGATGTTGAACAACAAATCAGAGGGTTAGAATTAAGTATATATATATAAGCCAACATATACATATTGAAACGTAATTAGAGTAGAGATATTTGTTTTATTTAAAACTACTATAAATTTCATTATTACAATTAAATGCGCTAAGCTATAAAAATAATAATAACATTGCTGATTACTAATACTATTAATGTTATTCATACATATACCTTACATTTCTGCTTGAAGAATCGGTATATAAAGCTCTTAATACAAATAATTATTTAAAAAAGAATTGCTGATTACTGGTACTATTAATGTTATTCCTACATATACCTTACATTTCTGCTTGAAGAATCGGTATATAAAGCTCTTAATACAAATAATTATTTTAAAAAGAATTGCTGATTACTGGTACTATTAATGTTATTCCTACATATACCTTACATTTCTGCTTGAAGAATCGGTATATAAAGCTCTTAATACAAATAATTATTTAAAAAAGAATTGCTGATTACTGGTACTATTAATGTTATTCATACATATACCTTACATTTCTGCTTGAAGAATCGGTATATAAAGCTCTTAATATAAATAATAAAAAAAATAATAACATTGCTGATTACTAATACTATTACTGTTATTCATACATATACCTTACATTTCTGCTTGAAGAATCGGTATATAAAGCTCTTAATACAAATAATAAAAAATAATAATAACATTGCTGATTACCGGTACTAATAATGATATTCCTGCATATACCCTACATTTCTGCTTGAAGAATCTATATAAAAAGGTCTTAATAAATCTTGTTATTTTTTAAAAACTCTCGAAATATTTAGGGATATCTTTGTGATGGATTGTGTGTGGTAAAAACTTTGGATATTTCTAAAAATGAATTAACTTATATTACCCAAAAAACGTTCCTTTAGCCAATTACTTAGTGGACATACGACCATTATGAAACCTTCGCCCAGCAACGACAAGAATTTAATCAAAGCTAATGGCTGCCAATTTGGTCCCTCGAGGTTTATGATGATGATTTACCAAGCCTGCCGTTTAAAATTCATTGAACGCTTACTCTGTGGAACCATCATGTTTGTATATGAAAGAAAAATTTGAGATAATTAATATTCATATAATTATTCATTATTAGAGAAAGGAAAAATCATTATATAAATTCGTGTTTTTCTTAACGAATTACACGTATTTTTAGGTAGTTATTTTATAATTATTAAAAAAAATAAAATATTAAAAATTATAACGAAAATTATTCATATCTGCCGAAAGAAAATTTGTTTTAAAGGAATTTATCCTCTATAATATAGTAGAAAAAAACGACACTTGAAGTTACACCGCATGAGTTTCTTTTCGACGAAAAATCATTTTTTTTTTAATTTCAAGGTGAAATATCGACTATTTCAAACCTTTTTGGATGAGGTATGAAAGGATGAATTATGAAGAGTAATGAAGAAGTCGATATTTCACCTTGAAATAAAAAAATGATTTTTCGTCAAAAAGAAACTCATGCGATGTAACTTCAAGTGTCGTTTTACAATCACAAGCCGCAGTGTATTATATTGTATTATAGTAGAAAAAAAAGTAACTATTTATAATTATTTTTCTTGAAAATAAAGATACTTCGGCCAGTAAATCTTTTTATTACCTCGACGTTTCGACAAAAATATTTTGTCCTCGTCAGGAGCAAACAAAAAGTAAAACATTTGGCGTTAAAAATCATTCTTGCTAAATGTTTAAGTTTTGTTTGCTCCTGACAACGACAAAAAGATTTTTGTCGAAACGTCGAGACAATAAAAAGATTTACTGGCCGAAGTATCTTTTATATAAAGAACTATGAATGCCGGCCAGGCAGCCTCTATCTTTACGATAATGATAATTAAACACTGATATTTTAATAGATTATTTATTAGAGTATAAAGAATTATCAGTATTTTCAAAAAAACTTATATATATTACAAAATATATTTATATATATCATCATGTATATTGTTTTAAATACCATCCATTTAATGACAATTTCTTTTTATGTGGTTATTAATTTTTCAAATTTTTGATTTGCAAAGATAGGATGATAAATTAAAAAAAAAAACATATATACAGTTAAACCTGTCTATAGCGCCCCCTCTAAACAATGCTTCCTCTCTATAATGTCTGATTTTAAATACGTAGTACGATGCGATTTACATTAAAAGTGACCTGTCTATAGCACCCCCTCTCTATAGCACCCTATTTTGGCGAGTCCCAAGATGGGGCGCTATAGAGAGGTTTAACTGTATATGTATCAAGAAAGAAACATGTATATTTTAAAAATGCATTAAAAATGTATTTATTTATCTTTTAATGCATTTAATAAAGGGAGTAGTGACATTTATGCATATGAATACAATCCTCCTGCATATTATCAATATAAACAAATTTACATACATATGTGTAAAATAAAATATAATATATATATAATATAATATGGCAAAATATCTGATGAAAAGTATATGACACAAATCTCTTACAGAGTAAATAATTCAGGGATAATTTTATAAATATATTTGGTATATTTGATAAATGGGAGGTGTAGATAATCTATGAATTATTTATTAATATTTGACCATCAATCACAGAAATAGCTTATATTAGACTATGCCCACAATAAGAAGCAATCGCTGCATCAATTAGAATATTTTGTCATATAGATTTATTCAGATATATTATTATTTATATGTATATATATCAATATTATATGTTTTTTTGAGACATATATATATATATATACATATATTTATGATGCATTAGCGTGCCATCTGTTATGAAAATTCGAAACTATTATAGACACGTATGATTCTTTTTGAAATTAAACAATTTCTACTGTCCTTACTGCAATTTTCCATTGCAGCAAGGGCAGTAGAAATTGTTTAATTTTAAAAGGAATCATACGCGTCTATAATAGTTTTGAATTTTCATAATAAATACATAGTTTATTTTTATTATAATGCGTATTTTCGATATTGGATAAATACAATGTCAGGATATTTCAGTGAAAAATCAATTAAAAGAAATAATTTTGACTATTGACCAGTTCTGTGAATCTGGCTATTATTGTGATTCGCGTCCGTTTTAGAAAGAGGAGACTAAGAGAGAACAGACACAATTCTCTCTTTTATATTTTTACAGAAAAATTGAAAGCTATTCTTCAAAATTTGGCAGGAGGAAAAAAATCAGAATTGTTCTTCTGCCAGGAATACAGATGTAGCAGAAGAAATATCTCTGTGTATATTAATAATACAGCCCCAATGGATACTTCAATATATTTTCAGTATATAGAGAAAATATTTCTTTCTTCTATTTAAGTTTTCAAAAGGCAATAAAATTGATTTATTCTATACTAAAAATAAAATCGATTTATTCTATACTAAAAATAAAATCGATTTATATAAATATTAAAACATAAAAATGATTTTTATATAATTTATATTCATAAGTGTGAAAATAATCGAATAGTTCAATATTTATCACATGATTAAAATAAAGGCTTTTATAAAAATATTAAAAAAAAACTCATTTACATAATAAGTTTATTTTATTACAAAAACACCGCGAGCTTTCAAGCTCTCGATCTTCAACAGGGGAAGTTATAATTGTTTAATGTGGTTTAAAAAGGCTTTTATACCAAAATAAGCACCTCTCCCTTTGATTATACATCAGAACGATGTACTGTACATTACTCTAGTAAAAACCTTTACAAGTGATGATAAAGAATGATCCTCAACACCAGTTTTGGTAAATCCAGACAAAAAGCCAACCTGTATATCATTCGGGCTTTGGTATATGAATTTGGTACATGAATATCATTCTCTTGCACATTTATGTTAAATAAAGTCTTTTTTATACTCAAGGAAATATTGGGCATATCTTGTGGTTGTAAACAATATATAGATGTATGCGTGTATATGTGTGTATATATATGTATATATTTTTAAATTTAATGATGTAACTGTAAATAAAATTCAAAGAATATCTCTATATGTAAATAATATTTATGAATCTTTCTAAGTCGCTTTCTGTGTATCTTTCCATGTTGAATATTTTCTTTGTTATATTTGTATGTACATTTAGCGTAAGTGCCCCTAGGGGGACATAGCGTTTTGAATTGAAATAAATAAATAAATAAATGAATATCTATTTTATATTAACTTCTTTATATAATGTGTATGTGTTTGATAGGAATTGATATTTATAAAAATAATTGAATAAATGGGGTTTTAAGAGATTAAAGAGAGCAATAATATATCGCCTCTAAAAAATGAAATTAATATTTATTCATTATTCTATTTTAAATATTTTATTTTATATAT